>CM014276.1:55984129-56036369 GCA_004135705.1 Alloteropsis semialata
TTGCACCAAACTATGTATGTAAATTGGACAAAGCTTTATATGGTTTAAAACAAGCACCAAGGGCATGGTACTCTCGCCTAAGTACAAAGGCAGATACATCATTGTTCTATTTTAACCAAGGTGGTGTAAGCATTTTTGTTCTAGTTTATGTTGATGATATTATAGTGGCTAGCTCAACACATACGGCAGCAGCAACACTTCTAAAACAGCTCAACAAGGACTTTGCATTAAAGGACTTGGGGGAGTTGCATTATTTTCTTGGTATAGAGGTTAGCAAGGTGCATGACGGGATAGTCTTAATGCAAGATAAATATGCCTCGGATTTGTTGAAAAAGCTGGGAATGTCAGGCTGTAAACCGGTTAGTTTTCCTCTGTCCACTACTGAAAAGTTGGCAGCAACAGAAAGGACACCTTTGGGGCGAGTGATGCAACCCACTATCGAAGCATAGTTGGGGCTCTTCAATATTTGACTTTAACAAGGCCTGATATTTCTTTCCCTGTAAACAAGGTATGTCAGTATTTACATGCTCCTACTACTGAACATTGGGCTGCTGTCAAAAGAATATTGAGATATTTGAAGGCGTGCACAAAGATAGGACTAAAGATTGGAAGGTCCAATTCTCTTCTTGTTAGTGCTTTTTCTGATGCAGATTGGGCAGGCTGCCTTGATGATAGGCGATCAATAGGAGGGTTTACTGTGTTCTTGGGCTCTAATCTTGTCTCTTGGAGTGCACGAAAGCAAGCAACTGTTTCAAGATTAAGTACTGAGGCAGAATATAAAGCTATTGCTAATGCAACAGCAGAGGTTATGTGGATTCAAACATTGTTGAAGGAAATCGGCATACAAAGTCTAAGTCAAGCAAAGTTATGGTGTGACAATTTGGGTGCAAAGTACTTATCTGCAAATCCAGTGTTTCATGCTCGAACCAAGTATATTGAAGTGGATTATCACTTTGTGCGTGAGCAAGTGGCTAAGAAGTTACTGGACATTGACTTTGTACCATCTGGTGATCAAGTGGCCGACGGGTTTACTAAAGCCTTGCCTGTTAGACAGCTGGAGAATTTCAAACACAATCTCAATTTGACGCGATTGTGATTGAGGGGGAGTATTAGAAGACATGTACTAGGGTCTGTCGTGCGTGTAACAGAGAATATATTGGCCTGGTCAGTTAATTGTAGATTGTGTAGATCTTGTTGTTAAGCTGTTGTAAAACTAGGAACTGGTCAGGCCAATGCAACCAACTTTGTACTCCACGGTTGAGGATCTTTCAGCCCCTATATTAACACGCAGGCACGCACGAGCCAAAGTGTGATGCTTCCCTCATCTTCCGCACCTCTGAAATCTTTCAATGATCACACAAGAGGATTAGTGAGCACTGAGCAGAAGAGAAAAACAGGAACCGAAATCAGAAGGGTCAGCACAAAGCTGGATTTTCGACTGCACAAATGTCTCTGAACCTGAGTTTGGTGCTGAACAAGTGAACATGCTGACGGTTTTCGACTCTGCGGTGCACCAGCAGGAACAAAAGGTTGGACCACGCTGCCGGGGAGACGAGTCCGCTGCCGGAGCGCACAGAGGCCGCCGCGTTTGGTGCAGGCGTGGCGGCTCCGGGGGACACATGTAACCGCACTAGCAATATCAGCATCGCGGGGGCGTTTGAGCCTACGGGAGAGGATAAGGACGCGATGGCAAGGAGGCTGCGGCTGCGCCCCATGACCATGATGCTCCGGCTCCGCGACCCCCACCCAGCAGGGCGAAGACGAACTTGCACCCGTAGCCCCGTACTGTGCACGAATGCAATCCGAAGTGGCCTGGGGGGAATTCAAGAAACAGCACTGGTTTTTAACGGTGTTCATGAAATAGCACTACAAATCTCTATATTCGTAAAATAGCACCGGTTTCACAAAATAAACCATAAACAACACTATACATATTTTTTTCTATTCTTTTATTCATTTCTAGTCATTCCTTAACATACAAATAGACCGAGTTACTCCTGCTTCCACAAGGATCTTCTTTTCTAATCCTTCTATTTCATTATCAAAGAAAATAACATGAGATTCACCGAGTATGGCAGAATAATATAGTCGGCCCTAATCAGTATAACCGAGTATGGCAGGACAACGTGATCGGCCCTAATCAGTACAATCAAGTATGGCATGGCAACATGGTCGGTCCTAATCATTACAACCGAGTATGACAGGGCAACATGGCCGACCATAATCAGTACAACAATCTATGTCGGGGCAACATAGTGAGCCCTAATCAGTACAATTGTATATGTCAGAGCAACCACGCACATATACTAAACACCATGGGACGGACGAAGTATACAGCGACAGTGTAGCCCTAAAACCTCAAACCCTAAACCCTAACCAGTACAACCGAGTATGGCAGTGCAACGAGACCGACCCTAATTAGTACAAACGAGTATAGCAGGACAACATAGTCGGCCCTAATCAGTACAAACGAGTATGGTAGTACAACATAATCGACCCTAATCAGTACAACATGAATGGCAAGTCGGTCTTTTTGCATTTGATAAAATCATGAAGAAAAACATAAAAAGACAGGTAAAAACAAGGATCGGTGCTATTTTATGAATCATGTGGGTGCTACTGGTGCTGTTTCGTGTACACATATTTTTACCGGTGCTAAAACAGAATTCTTTCGAAGTGGCCTCTCGTGACAGGACAGGTTTTTTTTTGATGCCTCTCTGCAACGGCCGTGTGCCGGGCGGTTTGGGGTACAGTCCCGTACAGCTATTAGTTCCCACCCCAAACGTCACTATTCATCAAACTTCACTATTCATCAAAGGGAATCTTATATATATGGAGTATTAAACGTGTGTTAATAACAAACCTATTTCATAACCCCTCGGTAACTTTACGAGACGAATCTAATGAGCCTAATTTGGCCATGATTAGACAACGTTGTGCTACAGTAAACAATCTCTAATGATGGATTAATTAGGCTTAATAGATTCGTCTCGCGATTTTCCGTCCATCCGTGTATTTAGTTTTATAATTAGATCATGTTTAGTCCTCCTAATCTTCGATTTAGTTTTGCTACAGTAAATTTCGCAAACTTTCTCACCGAACTAAACAGACGCTATGGTTGTTGATCTCTCCGGGTAGCTACAGCTGCCGTCCTGCCGACTGCCGAGGGTACTACTGCCTGCCTATGGTTGTTGATCTCTCCGGGTTACAGCGTCAGCCTCAAGTGCACACCTCCAGGTTTGACATTTGTGGTTTGTGCTGCACACTGCCACGCTGCTGAAGCTGAGTGGCTGTCAGATTCAGCTGTTCGACTTTCATCGTTCCCCAGAAAAAAAGCAACTGTCATCGTTCGTACTACGGACCTGTTTAGTTGTACAACTTTGTATAAAAAAATTTTACACTAACAATCGTGTTCCTCTCGTAGGGCATATTTCTCAGTGTCAAATTTTTTTATATTTTTCACACAACTTATACGAACTAAACAGACCCTAAAATAGAAAATCAATTTACAAGCAAACACGGTAGGTTTGTGTTATCAGCTGACAACTGCTAGCTCGTTACTGACAAGCAGGGTGAGAGAAAGGAGCCGGGCAGGGCTGATCCACTGATGGCCCCGCGGCGAACCACTGGAAGTGCAGTGGTGATGATGTGTCCTCACTGTGCGTGGGGCTCCCAATAATCCGCGCATACTGTTTCTCGCCGAGTAGCGTACCGTCCATGCTCTGGCTTCTTTCATTGTCCCCTCCAGGTGGCCCCAAGTTCAGTAGGAACCGTGCACCCACTGCACCGCCCTAAACAGTGCTCGGCCAGTCGATCGGCGCGCTCCTGTTTCAGCTCGACATCATCTTGGTGTGAGATACAAGCAAGCTCTCGTCAGTAAACTGTGGTACAGTATTTAAAATGTCCATGGCTTCTGCGTACTCCGCTTCTAAACTTACATCAGGAGGCGCTCATACACTTTCAGAACCACAGTATCCTATGATTCCCATCCAATAATCCACCGGCTTCGTCGACAAATGTTCAGATGGTGCTTGCCTGGACTTGGAACATGGACGTACCTCGTCTCTTGAGTCTTAAGAGCCGCTGGCCCACTGCACAGGCAAACACAGTGGGAGCAAGTGGTAACAGCGCTATGAAAGGATGCCACCACGCGACAGAGTGCTACCAAATCGCAACTATCAGAGTGCTCATGAAAGTATTAAGACTGCTCGAGGCGGCACATGGCTGGTCAGGTTGGTCAGGGGCACTCACCAGCCGGAGCCAGTACACACTTTCTTCTTCTTGGATCTCGAGTGCCTTGCAACAAGTACAGCCAGAGCTCCCCACGTCCAGGCATCACTTGGCCTTCTGCGGCTGGGCGGTAGGGCCAGCACAACCACCACATTCTTGCCGACTGCTACCTTTCCACCAGAAAAGACGAGACTGAGGAAGCTACGGACCCAAAGAAAGTCCTGAGCATGCACGCGCTCACGTGGCCTATCCTCGGCCGTTTGACCTTTCCAGTGTCGCTGTCACCTGCTTCGGTGCCCTCGATGGCTCGATGCCTCGATGCTTCACCAGGAAGACGTTGTGAATACAGACTGCAGTACCTACTTGAGTATAGAACCACACGCGATGCATCTGAAATCTGAATCATCCAACGTATCTAGCTAAAGACTCGTACTATATCCGAGTGATTTTACTACCTTCTACATCTTGTCACCATGTTGGTCGGTTGGGCTTATGGCGCGTGTTTTCTCGGGCATGGGCGCTGGGTAAGGGAGGAGCGCACGGTGAGAAAAGTAAAGTTGTGGTAAAATTATTTTCTAATTATCCATTTTTTATGGGTACACATACTCGCACCTCCCTTTGACTCCGATAGGTGGGGTCCAACGTTACAGGTTTGGTAGGTCTAATTTGGGTAAGAAATATTTCATTTGTTCTCGTTCTTTATAATGTCTGTATTTATCTATAGAGTAATAATTCATTTTGAAAATTATTGCTATAACCGTTCAATTCTATCTTTATTCTATAATATAACACTTTTTGAGTTTGTTTCAAACTATTGCAAAGTGTGACCAAGTCTACAGTAAAGAGCATTAACAACTATCACACCAAACAATTTAACTATGATAGTATAGTTTATAACAAATATAATTATATGCAATATATATCACAAATATCATTCTTTATAACTTTCTTAACTCAATATAATATGACTGAGTACAAACTTAAAACCCCTTAAATTTTGAGATTCTAAAATTTTGAAGTACCTAGCCGGCTTGATCGGCATTAGTTGTTCAGGCGCATAGTTGCAGTGGGTTTTTTCTTTTTTTTGCTTTTCTTTGGGTGACCCCGAGTTATTTTTAAGGTGTTGTTTGTATGAGTGATCGTTTTTCTATCTCTTTCTAATAAAATTCGTTTGGCAAAGCTCTTGCCGTCCTTTCGAAAAATTTTTTTAAAGGCCCTGTTTAATTCAGCAAGATAAGTTTAGGATATTTTCTGTAGCAAAACTAAATCGAAGATTAGAAGGGCTAAACATGATCTAATTATAAAACTAATTACACGGATGGACGAAAAATCGCGAGACGAATCTATTAAGCTTAATTAATCCATCATTAATCCACGTTTAATACTTTTAATTAGTGTCCTAATATTTGATGTGACGGGATGAATAGGAAAAACTTATGGAATTAAACATGGCCGAAGTACTCGTAATTCACGTCGCAACAGATTCGAGGCAAATATGTTACATTAAATCCAATCAGTTTGACCGCGCTATTCTACTGCTTTTTTTGATCGCGTTTTCCCATGATGAATGATGGAGATGCGCACTGCTCCACTAGCCCATTAGGCTGACCGCAGCGGTGTCCTCGACGCCGTCCTTCAGGACGAGCGTACCGGAAATTCACCTGCAGCGGCATACTGTAAGAGTCCGGTAAACAAAAGGATGCATCGAGGATACGGCACAGCAACCGGCTCCGCGGAAGCGCGATGGCAGCGCGATGGCAGCGTGCGCGGAGAGAGAAGTGGCGGGCCCCACGTCCTCAACTAACTAAAAAATGTTATAACTCACAAACTAAAAAACCAAATTAAATTCCGATTGCACCATTAAATTCGTTGCAATAAATTCTTCAAAACAAGATCTCAGATGGATATATTTTGATAAAATTTATAAAGAAAAGAAAAAAAAGGTGAGAAAAGAGATGATATAGTAGTTGGGATAAATGGATAAAATATAGTAGAGTTGGGATAAAGTATGTGATTTGGAGTATGACGGGTGCGGGAGAAGTTGGTTTAGAGTACGGAATCTGATGACCAGGACAGGATATTCCTTTTAGAGGATGCATTTAGAGGACGACGAGTGCGGACAGCCTTGGTCTCCCTCAGCGCTTTGTGACACTTTGGCACTTTGCCGGTTGCTGCACCTAGGCTAGCTGACTAGTCGTATAGACACGGGAAGGCGTGCACCGGTACTCCGATTGGTTCCGGGAATTTTGACTTGCAAATTTTAAGAAGCGACGAACTCTGCGACGCCGACGCCGCGGGCGTGCACGGCTGCCTGCCTGCCTGTCTGTCTCTTCTCTTTTCTAGACAAAACAATAAAACATGGATGAGCGAATGCCTTCCGTGCGGCAAGAGCAAGGCAATTCAAGGGCCATGCGGCCAAAGTCCATGCCCAGGGGTGCTCGGCGATGACCGCCAGCTGCCGGCGGCGCCGCCCAGCGCGACACAGCACACAGGACTTGGGGAGTAGTACTATGGAGTTGGTGCAGGTCTCGGCTTCACCGGATCAGGCTTCCAGAAGATTCTGGCTAGCGCCTGGCGGACGACCGGACGTACGAGTAGGTGGCGACAGCGCGACAGGCGACGGGCCATTCTTGCTCTTGCCCTCGGAACGACGGAACGAAGCTTGCACGTAGCTTCAGGCCCCGGCAAAGAACAAGCGGGGCATCTTTGTGGACCCAGATTTCTTAGCACTGTCGACGGCGCCATTTTCGGCCGTCCCCTACCTTCTTCCGCCGCCGCCGGTTCTCCGCCGGCCGTCCGTGCGTGGCCAGGAATGTCCGGTACGGCGGGATGGCTTTGCCGATTTGGGCAGGTTTTTTGTTCGGACGCAAACAGAAGCTCTGCACGGGAGACCGGATCGGATTCTGGCAGGCCGTTCGTGCGTAGCCCGGTAATGGGCCCGCGCGGTTATAGGCTGGTGTGGTTGCGGTGATTGGGCCATCTGCATACATGGCCTGCGAACAGAGATGCTCATGGGCCCAATGCACAGATGCGAATATTTTCCGGCCATGTTTTCTCATTTCCCTTTTGTTTTTACTCAAAAAAAAATTTCCCTTTTGTTTCTATAGAAATTCTGCGGGGCATGGATTTGTTCAAACAATCGCCGTATTGACAAAGTGCTCGGATGAACTGTCGATAATTCAGAATTTTATAAACACGAAAACTGATGTACTAGAAGGCTGGGCTCCTCCTGCACTGCCCAGACGGCCCACGGCAGCGCGCCAGCGCCGGCAGAGACACACCCGTGTCACCGCGTGAGCGGCCGGCCTGCCAGACGACGCGGCGGACAACGCCAAGCAGCCGCCGCCCGGCGACAACTCCTACGCTCCGACAGGTGGGTCCTCCGACTACTCATTACTGTGGGCCCTTCGTCCGCACGCCGGCCCTCTGGGCTGCTGACGCCGGCTGGTGTCGGTCCACCAAGACGGCAAGAGAAGACCCGTGATTACGCGACGCCGGGCGGCGAGGCGACCACCGCAAAGCAAAAGCTGTGGACCGCACCTCCTCACTCACTCCGTCACACTCGCCCCCCTTCTGCCCTCGCCAAATCTATCCGATCTGTGCACTGCGCGGTGATATCTCTGCGGCGCACGAGGTTAGCTCCTTCTTCCGCTTCCGAAGTTCTTACAGATTCGTTTGCTCAATATGTTTGCGCTTGAAATGTGCTGGGAGTGAGTCTCGGGTGCCTGATCCGTGGCTTGTTGGGACCCGGGAGGTTTTGTCATTTGTGGTTCTGCATCAGAGGAAATTGGGGACATAGTCGCATAGATCGCTGGACGAGATCGATCTTTTTGTTACAGGATCAATGTGGTTTTTGTTGGACGAGATCATAGTTAGCGCCGGTCCTATTTTTGGCCGGGCAAGAAGGGTCTGGATCTACAGTTGCAGCTTCAGAGGGGGTTGCAATTGTGCTCTTTGTCCTTACAGTTTGAATTTATGTTCTTGACGGTGTAGAACAATGACTATCACTTATGAGGAGTACATAGTAAGTTGCCAAAACTAGCTAGGGGCTGCATTTGATCCGTTTGCATTGATTGAGGATTTTCTAGTATACTCGTAATGGGATAGTGTGATTGCAATGTGTTATATCTGATCCAGCAATATTCTGTGATTTCCTTCGTCTTCTTTTTAATATAATCGGTGTCTCTCTTGCCTGGTTCGTTAAAAAAAGAATCTGTGATTTCATTTGTTAGGTGCTTGTGAGCATGTATGCACGACACAACACAACTGGAAAGAAGGATGTGGCTGTCTCTCATGTGAATGGCCCTCTACCGTACACCATTGAAGAGAATTACGGTGGATGCTTATTTGACGACGATGACGATCTTGCTCAAGTTCTTCAAGATCAGGTTGGGTATCAGTTCCTATTCCTGTTTTATTTGGTTGACCATGTGTTCGTCTTATGTGCTTCTGATGTTATGGGAAGCCTAACCAAACTTAGTAAAAAACTTACAGTTCTTTCCTTAACTTTTTTACTATGATTTGCTGGGAAAATCCATAGTTGGTGAGATTTACCAGCAATGGTTAGCTAATGCTTGTTTTGAGGAATTAATTGTAATTCATAAGCTAAAGTTATGGTGTTGAGTCCTAGATCTGTAATGAAAAGTTAATCACTACTGTTTTGCTGATAATATGCATTCACATAGGTTTGTCGTGGGTAAAATAGCCAATTCATACATCTCCGTTTTACTAGGGAATTGAGCTGGAAGGTTGAGTTCTGAGCTCAAAGTTAGAACCTATGAAATTCCATTTTCATGAAATTGGCAACATTGTGAATTGCTTACCTTTTGCTGCATGCTTACGACCATTGTTCTCCTTGTAGTGCAACTGTTCAGCATTATTTGACAAAAATGAAAACCTCATATTAACTTGTCTGTTTGTGCACCCTGTACAGGAAATATTGTATCAGTTAATTCAAGGAAATAACGGTAGCAGCTCATCAAGAACTCGTTCAACTCCTAGTTCTAGCTATGGCCATGATCGGACATCAAATGAACGAAAACCATCAGGAGTTGTAAACTATGACTATAAGTTGCAACTAGCAGTTGATGAAGCTTTAGCTAGAGAGTTGCAAGAAATGGAGAGCCAACTAGCCAAAACTTCTCTAGACAATAATGGTTAGTTTTCATAATCATATTCTTTGTTCCCGGAGTCAATATGTTTCTCAGGTCAAATTCTAACCTATTGTCTCAAATTACCTGTTTAGGAAGAAAGCCAACATCTTCTTCAGCATATGATAGAGGCAATAGTTCTGCAAGCAGACCTCCTCAGGTATTTGTTTCCGGAAAGTATTTTTGTCCATCAGTATGCACTTCCATTTATTGTGTCAAGCACCAATGTACAGGTAGTGGAGGAGGATGGCATCGATCCTGATAATATGACTTATGAGGTGCGTTCTGGCAAGCATCAGTGGCATGTGCCAGCTAGCTTTTGGTTCTAATAACCAATATATTTTGCTAGGAGTTACATATTCTATTTTATCGTTGCCTTGTGGCCTTGTGGGTTATGGATGGTAGCAGCTCAGGAATACACAGTGTGGTAAACTAGTTTGCTGCTTGCTACATTGCATTTCATTTGTTGAACTCTTCTTGATTTCAGGAACTCCAAGAGTTAGGGGAAGCCATTGGTGCCGAAAGCAAAGGGCTGCCTGAAAGTGCCATATCACACTTACCGACTTCAACTTACAAAATTAGGATATTCTCAAGAAAGGAAAAACATGATGAGTACGTTTTAGAGCTGATTAAGAGACTATTGATTTTTTTTCTTACCCAACAAATGTATATATTTGTAAGTGCGGCTGCGGGTGGTTCATCCACAAATTTCACCCTAATATCATCATGTTATACTGATTAGTTATAATCTACGTTTTTTGAAGGATTTTTTTTTTTTTTGCGGAGAGAAGGATAATACTCCCTCCATACTGTAAAGGAAGTCGTTTTGAGATTGTCCTGAGTCAAACTTTTTAAACTTTGACTGCAATTTTTTTTATGTGTTAAGTTTAGAAATGTGAAAATGGTACGAGTAGATTCGTATTGAAATATTGTTTCATAAAAGTACTTTTTAAATATATTTTATAAATAGTTTATAGCAAAAAGTATTAGTCAAAGTTATGTTTTGGAGACCGTGTCAATGTCCTAAACGACTTCCTTTACAATATGGAGGGAGTATTTTGTAACCTTAAGTTGCAACCTATGGCATTGTGCTATCAGGTGTTGTTCCTTGGGTGATGGTTCATTTTCTTTGCTGTATATAGCTGCTTGTTTGTATCGACTTAGGTTGTTTAGGTAACAATTTGACACCCACTCCTGTTTGTATTTATGCAGATGTGTGATCTGCTGTATGGCTTACAAGAACCGAGATAGGGTCACTAAATTGCCCTGTGGACATCAGTATCATCAAGCTTGTGTTGCTAAATGGTTACAGATCAATAAGGTGAGCTACCTAACCTTTACCTTTTGATGTATGTAGCATACATAACTTGTTGGCATCATGGCATAGCTTTTCTTCTTCGAGTTTTTGCTGTAGTTTCTCTCGATGTATACTGTATACTCATCAGTTTAATTGCTTTGAAGTTATTTATTAGGGTTTAAGAGTATATATCAGAAAGGAAAGCTACTATTCCTATGTAGTCATTTTTATATGGTGCAGCAGATTTGTCTGCCTATCATACTATATATCTTGAGGTTGACCCAACATGAGGAAGAAATCTTTCAAGTTAAAAAAAAAACAAAGGCAACGATGAGGACAGTTGTTGAGTAATCATATTACACATTCCTTATGGCTATGGAGTAACCACTTGGTTTGTTTTTTTGCTAAATTCAAACAGGGAAAAGATGTCATTTTCAGACAAAACGGTTTTGCTTCGGCACTTCCATCATAGCTGCAACCATATCTGTATTTTTTCACTTGTTATCCTGATAATGCATGGTCACAGCTAAACCTTTAGTGGAATGCATTATGCTGCAGGTATGCCCGGTGTGCAATAAGGAGGTTTCCAGCTCATAAATGAGCATTGCAGATTCATCTGATAACCAGCTCCAGCAACTATCTTAAGTACTGCGGTTAGATGTGCACTTCCCTACAAGCATGCTGTATGGTTGCTGAAAGCTAATGCACTGTATTGCTAAAGGATCATAACACTAGCCAAATCAATGATGTCTCGAGCAAAATCAATATGATCTCTGCTTCTGAACTTGTGCTTTCAAACTCTGTACACATTTTTATCATCTTACACTCTCATTATGTATGTATATTGGTCAATTCATTTCAGTATCTTGGCTCCACCTCAATCAGCCATACTCTGTAGTCTGTACTGCTGCAACTTGGACTGAGTCAGTAACGGTATGGAAATTTTAGGCGCTGGCGAATTTTTGTAAAGTAGCAGGTACTGTGATTAGCCAAAAGTCTTTTTTTTTGGGACTCGGAGTTTCATTCATATCAAGATATGGAATTACAATCGTACTCCAGTAAGCTACGGATGCTTGACGGGGTTTCAGAGAGCCACTCTACCGTCACATTATCAACCATAGCTTGCTTGGCCATCTCATGAGCGACGCTATTACACGATCTACTCGCAAACATAACAGAAAAGACAGAAAAACTTTGGCTTCGCTCTTGGATCTCCATCAGGAAAGGGGCGATCACCGGACGTGCTTCATGCCTGTTCTCCCATAGCCGGGTGAGCTCCAGACAATCTGTCTCCAGATATAAGCGTTGTACCCCATGCTTCGCAGCGAGCACCATTCCATCACGACATGCACCGGGCTTCCGCTGTCAGTGCATCCATGAACTGATCATATGCTTTCGCCTGCCCTCCAAGAAACCTTCCTTGATGGTCGCGCAGTACTCCACCAGTTGCACCACGCCTGGTTTCAGCGTTGAACGCAACATCCACATTACATTTCACCCACCCAACTCGCGGAAGCTCCCATCTTGGTTTAGCCTCTGCCTCTTTAACTGGTTTTTGTGGATGTAGTATTTGCCAGAGATCAAAAGTTGTGTCTCGGACCCTCAGAACAGCTTGGTTGATTGGCATGGTCGCCTCACCATGTTTCCTTTTGTTCCGGAACATCCATAAGGACCACATGCCACAAATTACAATAGCTCTGTCCAAAGCAGAACCCCAAAACAGCAAATCCCTTGCCCATGTTTCAGGTCTCAGGTTTGGAAGTTTAACACATGTTAGCTCTTTTGTCTGCTCCCAGAAGATTTTTGCTATGGTGCAGTCCATCAAGACATGTTGGATTGATTCCGCCGGCACACCACAGGTATCACAGTTTGCGATCGGCTCAATGTGACGCCTATGGAGTATCTCTTTTGCCGGCAGAAATTCATGAACAACCCGCCACCAGAACACCCTGACTTTCGGCGGCACGTCGAGTTTCCAGATATGTTTCCATGTATCATCCACCGACGAACCCACTCCATCTCCATCTTGCTGCAGCTGCCTCCCATGGTCTAGCAGCTTGTACGCTGATCTCACTGAGTAGATTCCATGCTTCTCTGGCTCCCAGGCCCATATGTCCTGGCCACGTCCACGTATTGGAGTTCTCAGTATAGCCTCAGCGTCTATCTGAATGAAGATTTCACGAATTTGCTCTTCATTCCAGGCTCCACTCTCAGTCAACAATTGCTCGACCAGTGTTACCTGTTGTCCATCGCATGGTGTGATCGGCTTCCCATTCATATGATCTGGTATCCACCGGTCTTCCCATATTTTAGTAGAGTTGCCATCGCCAATCCTTTTAATGAGACCAGGTTTCAGGGCATCCCTGCCCGCAAGGATGGCACGCCATGTATTGCTGGCTTTCTTCTTCCCCGTACATTCCAAGAAATCCGAGTCATGGTAGTATTTTCCTTTCAAAACTCGAGCACACAGGGATTCCGGTTTTGACATCAATCTCCAACCTTGTTTCCCAAGCATTGCTAAGTTGAACAAGTTTAGATCACGAAAACCCATCCCACCTTTAAACTTTGGCAACGATAGACGTTCCCATTTTAGCCAATGCATCCGCCGACTATCAGCAGAACCGCCCCACCAGTAATTCGCAATTGCTCGCCTCATCTTTTTGCATGTATCCACTGGCAATAGGAAGCAGCTCATAGAGTAAGTAGGAACCGCCTGCGCTACAGATTTTAGAAGGATTTCTCTGCCAGCACAACTCGCCTCCCTACTACTCCAGCAACTGATAAGACCTTTGATTCTGGCGGGCAAATATTCAAACCCATCATTCGTGGCCTTCCCCCCTGATGTAGGCAGTCCCAGATACCTCTCTGCTAGAGCCTCCTTCTGGATATCAAGGCATCTCGTTACGTCTTCTTTCTTCTCATTTGGACAGTTGGAGCTAAAGAAAATAGCAGACTTGTCTTTATTAACCAGCTGTCCAGAGCCTCTATGATATTTGTCCAAAATGTCCTTCAATCGATCAGCCCCCCTTTGCGATGCTTCAGAAAAAACAATGCAATCATCCGCAAAGAGTAAATGCGATATCCAGGGCGCATGTACTCCAACACGCACTCCCCTGGAAACATGGCATGGGCCAATTCCTCGAAGCAGACAGGACAAACCCTCCGAGCATAACAGAAATAATAGGGCGAGATCGGGTCTCCCTGTCGAATACCCCTCGAGGGCTTGAAACAATCCGATAGCACCCCATTTATTCTTATACAAAAAGAAACTGAAGTCACGCACCTCATGACAAGAGAAGTAAAATCACTATGAAATCCCAACTTCAACATGGTTCCTTCCAGATACGCCCATTCAACCCGATCATACGCTTTTGCCATATCAAGCTTGACCGCACACGCCCCAATCTTGCCCTTCTTCCGCTTTAAATAATGGGTACACTCATACGCAATCAGCACATTATCGGTGATGAGCCTCCCTGGCACAAAAGCGCTTTGCTCCTCCGAGATAATCTCATCCAGCACCTTTGAGCATATTTTATATACCACATTACATAGAGAGATAGGCCGAAATCGTTTCATCTCCATCGGGTTCTTGCACTTCGGAATAAGCACTATGGTAGTTCGATTTATATCATCAGGTATCTCTCCACCATTCAGAAAGTTCAGCACTGCTTCTGTCACCCGTGGTCCTACTAGATCCCAATGTAATTGGAAAAGCCCGTAGTTAGCCCATCCGGCCCAGGAGCCTTATTAGCTCCCATCATAAAAACAGCCCGCTTTACTTCCTCAGCAGTATATGGCCTTGTAAGCTCCTCGTTCATGGCAGTCGTAACCTTCTGCGGAACAAATTGAAGCACAACCTCCGGTTCCAGATCATCCTGGGAAGTGAAAAGCTCCTTATAGAAGGTTGTTGCCACCTCCTCAAGCTCGTCATGCTGGGTCGCGATTGATCCATCACCTCTTCTCAGTGAATTGATTCTATTTCTTCGCATCCGTTCTCACGCCTTTGCCTGGAACAAGGCCGTATTCCGGTCTCCCTCCTTTAGCCAATCAAGTCGTGATCTTTGTTTCTCCATACACTCCTCACGGGAAAGGAGTTCAGATATACGAGCCATTATTTGCCTCTCTCGACGTGAAGGTAGTTTTACCGGAGATAATAGCGGAGGAGCAGTCAGCTTTTGTACCAGGGCGGCTAATTACAGACAACATCATCACGGCATATGAATGTTTACATTTCATGAAGCAGAAGCGTGCTCACGATTTGAGATGCTGTGCTAGTTAGACATGAAGAAAGCCTATGATAGAGTCGAGTGGGACTATCTACGCGCAATCATGATTAAGATGGGTTTTCATCGGCTTTTTGTGGAGATGGTAATGAGATTGGTAACTACAGTTTCGTTTTCTGTTCTATTTAATAGTGATTGCCTTGACAGCTTTAAACCATCGAGGGGTATACGTCAGGGAGATCCTATCTCTCCCTATTTGTTTCTACTAGCAGCAGAGGGCCTTTCGTGCCTGTTAAAAGCAAGAATTCAGTCATCAACACTCATGGGAATTAAAGTGGCTACTTCAGCTCCGATGATTAGCCACTTACTCTTCGCAGATGACAGCCTGCTGTTTTTTAGAGCAAACAGGGAGAGTGCTCAGGAGATTAAGGATGTGTTACACCTATATTGCCAAGCATCGGGCCAACAAATAAATATGGAGAAATCTTCCATTCATTTCGCCAAGGGATGTAAACAGAGCCTCAGGAATGTGATCAAGGAGGAGCTTAATGTACATAATGAAGTCCTAAGCGAAAGGTATCTAGGGATGCCAACTGAAGTTGGAATTTCGACAATTGGAGTCTTCAAGTATTTGAAAGATAGAGTTTGGGATAGGGTGCAAGGTTGGATGGAGAAGTATTTGTCTGCAGGGGGCAAGGAAGTGTTGATCAAGGCTGTCGCACAGGCTATTCCAACGTATTCTATGTCATGCTTCAGACTCCCGAGAGGCTTGTGTCAACATATAGATGGGCTGCTCAGAAAATTTTGGTGGGGCAGTAAGAAGGGGGAGCGAAAAACTTGTTGGGTAGCTTGGGACGACATGATTATGCCAAAGTTCGCAGGAGGACTCGGGTTCAGAAATATGGAAATTTTCAATTTGGCCTTACTAGCCAAGCAAGCTTGGAGGATACTGCAGGACACGAATTCTCTTAGTGCAAGGGTACTTAAAGCAGTCTACTTTCCGGAGGATGACTTCCTGCAGGCAAGTTTGGGCTCGTCACCATCGAGGGTTTGGAGATCCATCATGGATGGAAGGGAGGCTCTCGCACAGGGTCTGATCCGTCGGATTGGAACTGGCGAGGACACACTCATTTGGTCAATGAACTGGATACCTAGGGATGGGTTGTTGAGGCCGCTGACCAGTCGATGCGATAACCCGCCAGTTAGAGTTAGTGATCTCATTGACATGACCACAGCCTCATGGGATAGACAGAAACTGGAGGCAGTTTTCAACCCGATGGATGTTGAGTTAATCAACAATATACCTCTTAGTACACGAAGGCAAGGAGATTTCTGGGCGTGGCACTACGAAAAAAGCGGAATATTCTCGGTCCGTTCCGCATACAGGATGCTAGTTATGAATAAATTCAATATGGATGCTTGCTTGGGAAATAAGGGAGGAAGATCAGACGTCAAGACAGATAAAAAGGAATGGACTTCTTTATGGAATGTTAAGGTACCGTCAAAGATTAGAGTCTTCCTATGGCGGCTAGCTAAGCATTCACTCCCAACCGGAGATATGTTGCACCATCGCAACATGAAGACCAAGAGTATTTGTACTCTATGTGGCGCTCAGGATTCGTGGAAGCACTCGTTGATCGAGTGTAACATGGCTCGTTGTGTGTGGGCGCTTGAACGGGAGGAACTACTAGAGCATTTGTGTGAGGTTGACCATGGCGATGCTAGGGGATGGCTAGCAGTTGTGATGACCACGTTGAATCATGAAGATCTTACCCGAGTGCTGGTGACTCTTTGGGCCATATGGTATGCCAGGAGGAAGGCGATACACGAAGATAACTTCCAAAGCCCTTTGTCGACTCACTGTTTCGTGAGTAGGTTTGTCCAGGATCTAAATGTGACGCAGCAGAGGAGGCCAGCGCGAAAGGAAGGCACAACGCGTGAGACGTTGCCACGCTGGATTCCTCCACCAGAGGGACTTATGAAGGTTAATGTCGATGCTGCAATTGCCAAGAACTCACCGACGGCGGCTCTTGCTGCGGTGGCAAGAGATGGGGCAGGTCAATTTATGGGAGCTTCAGCTGTTGTAGTGGAGGGAATGAGTGAACCGGAGATTGTGGAAGCGCTGGCAGTTCGGGAAGGACTGTCGCTAGCGACTGACCTGCTGTTACAGAAGTTCAGGTTGGCCTCTGATAACAGCAATGTAATCCGAAGTATCAATGGCTCGGGATTTGGTTGATATGGACACGTTGTTCAGGAGATCAAGGCGCGAGCAGAAGATTTTGTTCATGTGGACTTTGTACCGGAGAAGTCTGACTTCTGATCGCTTCAGCCAACCATTTTGGACTAGGGTTGCAACAGAGTTTTGTCGTATTGGGTATGATTAGTCGTTCTGGTCCACGGATGGAATTCTGTTTTATGATTTCAGAATGATGGAATTCCTCGAGCAAGCAGCCCATGCATGGGCTGATGGACAAGCTCGTCTCTACGCTACACACCAGGACAGTGCTTTGTCTATACTCTACGAGGAGACACAAAGCACGACACGAAACCACGCCGCGTCAGGCTGGTCAACCACGACGCCCCATCGAGATTGCAACGAAGCCTAGCGTTGATTGGTTGGTGAGTGGAGCAAATGCTGACGCTGCTCTCGCCTAAACTGTCATGGCGGCTGCAGGATCTCAGACATGAAAAGTGAGACATCTACTACGTACTGTATCAAAATCAAGATGGAAAGTGTGTCGTTTTCGAAATGTGGCCCTCAGATGCTGGATCCCACCAGTCTCATCATCCATGCGCAGCCAGGAAGCTTGTTTACTTTTTAAGAGCAGCTCTAACCGTGAGATCTGGAAAGCGAACCGTGAATACTGTGGGTGCCGATGTCTGTGTGTCAGAGATGAAAATCGGACTCCAAACTCGGTTCGACGTTCAAGAATAAAATATTAGCGCAAAGCCCACTGGCGATTCTTTCCATGCTTTTCTCTCCATGGCTCAGGTCTTCTAGACTCGATGCCTGGATGGAAGAGAAAATATCTTGCATTTCTTTTATCCAATTGTGGGCTCCACTAGACCGAACTCCACGCTACAGCCATCGAACAATACTTTCGTTCGCTTTCCGTGTCCACAGAAACCGAACAGGCACTGGAGCTGCCCTAAGTTAGTTTTTAATAACAATGCAGTACTAGTTGGTAAAGCTGAGGAAGTTTCGGGGGTGTTTCGTTCACCCCCTCACCAACCTATTTTGCAAAATACGCGCTTCCCAATGCACTTTTTCTCTCCGTGCACGCGGCCCAATACGACCCATTTTGCAAAATGCAAGGAACTAAACACCCCCTTCATTGAGTTAGACGAACAGTTTATAAACTGTCTTTCATTGAGTTAGACGAACAGTTTATAAACTGTCCTTTTGTTGAAACAAACGGTACGAAATGTAAACCTGGCTGAGGTGTGGATAGGAGTGCCACGGGGGACTGGGCCCTCACTATGCTGACTCGGATCCACACCCATGGGCCCCGGGAAAAATTTCCGTCCCGCTCACCCCAATCTGTTCGGGGCCCATAGGCTAAGGCGGCCTGGTCTCACATGATTACGGGCCGGCAGGTGGGCCCCTAGTTGCTAATCGTCGTTGGTGGAGACAGACGTACAGGAGAGAGAGAGAGAGGGCCTTTCTCGCATTCCTTCTCTCCCGAGCATTTTACATCTCCGTTTTAAATTTTAAGTTGGTCTGGTTTCTAGACGGCAGTGTTTAGATGGAGGTGCAAATTTTTTTCATCCTATTTTGACCACTAATTAGGGGTATTAAATAAAGCCAGTTTATAAAACTACCTCCACAACCCCTGGCAAATTCGCAAGTCGAATCTAATGAGGCCTTTGACCGCACGATTAGAGAATGATTACTGTAGCATTACTGTAGCAAATCATGGCTTAATTAGGCTCATTAGATTCGTCGCGCAAAGTTACACTCATCTGTGAAAAGGTTTTGTAAATTGACTTTGTTTAGGGCTCCATGTATGGGAGATTTTCTGATGCAAATTTTTTGACGCGACCATCTGAACACGGCCCGAATAATGTATTACTAAAAAATCTAGCAATTTATAAAAGTGTATATCTGAAGACTAAACGAAGCCATGAACCCGCGGGCCGAGGCTTATCCAGAAAAGAACCACCGCAAATCGAAGAGAAGCCTGCACCAAACATCTGTGTGGCATACTGGCATCCGGTCATCGCACGCAGGTTGGGCGCTGCTCCAGCCTTATCACCTCGCCGGCCGCTGCTCCAGCCTTATCACCTCGCTCCAGTCTCGCGGTCGCGGCGATCGATGGCGTGATCGACCGACAGCCTCGTCATGATCCGGTGGGGAACGCGGAACGAGCCATTTTTGCCCGGCGCCTTCCCTTTCGCTCGCTGCCGCCCTGACCGGAGCCGATTCTTCCAGGCCTCGACGACGCTCGCTGTTGGGCGCCACGCACGAGGCCCACGACCCTCACCTCCCCTGCATCTCATCGCTGCTCTCTGCCTTTTTCGAGAAATCAAACCATTTCAAATTTTAACTAAGTTTATATAAAAGTACTAATATTTATAGTTTAAAATAGATTTAATATAGAAATATATTTCATGATCAATCTAATTATATTTATTTTGTACTATAAATGTTAGTATTATTTTATATAAGTCTAGTCAAATTTGAAATCGTTTGACTCTTAAAGATGTGTGACTTACGTTCTTTTTTGGACGAGAGGAGTACTCTGCAGACGGATCGAAAAGCGCACCATCTGCTCTATGTGTCGATGGCGACGCGAGCAATGGGACCGGTGATATTTTAGACTCTAGAATCTATCTGGGGCAATCAGAGACGCTGTCGAGCTCTTTTTTTTTTTTCTGACGAGATCCTGGGTGGTTCTTGGCCTCTCTGGCTGCCAAGGGGCAGCTCTCGGCTGTGGAAGAAAAGTGCAGTTGATCCAGGCAGGCACGCCGACGTGGATGGCTTCTTCTGATGTGTTCAGTACTGTCCTGTCAGCGGTTTTCATTACTGTGACTTTCATCGGCCGTTAAGCTGTCAAACGATGGTGCTGTCGTCACTAAAAGGGGGATGGAATTTATGATGTAGTGGTGCACTAATTTGTTCCCGTTTGAAACATGGGGGCACAGTCTCTGCTCTCAGTTTGGTCCACGTCATACAGTTGAAAACAGTGGCGAATCTAGAGTTGGAAAGAAGGGGGGCTTATTTTCCCCTTCTTCCTCCTCTCTTCCTTATTTCTCTTCTTCTTCCTCCTCTCCTTCTTCCCTCTCTTCATCCATGGCTAAATTTTTTTAGGGGGGCTTAGGGGGGTATCTATGGAGTTTATTGGAGTAGGGGGGGCTTGAGCACCCCCTGCCCCCCCTTAGATTCGCCCCTGGTTGAAAAGAGTGAAAAAAACTGGACCTCAAAGGAAAGACCGCCCCATAGATTTGATGTAAGAAGAATGTAAACCACTACTGGGTAAGAAGAATGTAAACCACTACTGGGTCTAGAAAAGGTCACGAAGGCTGCTCACCCAGTCGGCGTTCTCACGCCTGCAGCGGAAGGTAGTTTGCACGGCGAGGGACTTTTTTTAATATGCAGACTTCCAAGTTCGAACCCGCTCCATGGATTTGATGTAAGAAGAATGTAAACCACTACTGCGTAAGAAGAATGTAAACCACTACCGGGTCTAGAAAAGGTCACGAAGGCTGCTCACCCAGTCGGCGTTCTCACGCCTCCAGCGGAAGGTAGTTTGCACGGCGAGGGACTTTTTTTAATATGCAGACTTCCAAGTTAGACTTTCAAGTTCAAACCCGCTCCATGGATTTGATGTAAGAAGAATGTAAACCACTACTGCGTCTAGAAAAGGTCTGCCCACCCAGTCGACGTTCCCTACGCCTGCAGCTGAAAGTAGTTTGCACGGCGAGGGACTTTTTTTTTTTAATATGCAGACTTGCGAGTTCGAACTCGGACTGGGAGCGCCACAACTGGCTGCTCTACCACCGCGTGAGATGATTTGATATTGCCAGCGAGAAGTACATGTACACCACCACTACGCGGGGTTCCTACACACCACACCATATATTTTTTAAAAAAAAGAAAAAGAAAAAGAAAATAAAAACATGCTAGAAATTAACTAGAGGCATAAAGGGTCCAAAGACGTCGATAGACAGTTGGACACAATGAACACAACAACAACAATTTTAGCCATCTTACCTAAGGCCTGCTTTCTTTAAAGTGGACTTTTAACTTACATGCTGACAACAACCCATGTTAACAACGACCTCAACTATTTGCATGACTATGAGTGTTTACCAACTTATCTGCAACGGATCATTCATGATATTTTTTTTTACAGGGGTTATCCATGAACCATGATGCTAGTCTATTTTGTGCCACCACCCTACTACGAGCACTGTTGATACGAACCACCTTGTGAAGCGAGCTACCAGAGCCATAACGACGCATCAAATCCTCGCGACACCAAGCTGATTGCGCGGTTACACCTAATCACTCTTGTCCCCCAACTCCCGCTCGGATCTCTCTCTCCATCGCCGCACACACGCAGCTGCTGCTAATCTCTAGCCATAACGACGTGGCCATGATTTGCCGAAGCAACAATATCCACTTGACCAAGCTTCCTTGTCCAAAACCATCGGCCTGAACAAAAAAAAAAGCGCTGGAGCAGAGGGATCGACGATTGTGTGTGTGCGGCTTGAGTGTGATAGTCCCGTGGTGGAGGAGTTCTGGCAGCCGCTCGGGTTTGCAGCAGGCTGCGTCTTTGGCGTGGCACAGCCAGTGGCGAATGCAGGAACAACGATTAGGGGGGCTGAGCTCCTTTCTTTCTCATCTATCTTCAAATTTCTTCTTTTCCTCTTCCTATTTTCTCCTTGTCACCTTCTATTTTCTTCATTGTGCATCAATGTTGGTGACGACGACGCAGTCTTCGACGGCTTGCTTTCAGCTCCTGTTCCAGGTGGTGGTGGTGTAGCGTTATATTGTGTGCGTTGTTCGTGAGGTGGTGGCGTTCGCTTCGTCATGTGATGTATAATTGTTTTCTTCTTAAATGACATAGCAGTGCTCCTGCTTTATTTTTTTTTTTAAAAAAAAGCGCGCTGTTTTATACGGCCATCACCAGGTCAGCAAGGCACCCGGCGCCGAGTTCTCTCCTCCGTCGCAAGCCACTCCTCCAAAAGTCTCCTCTTCTCTCCCCTCTGATTCTCTGCCGAGGCGTGCTGCGGAAAATTCTGAGCTTTGGGTCTCGTCGGGTGGAAAAGATTTGGTCTTTTGGGCTGGAGCGTATGTCAAGGCTGGCCAGGAATCTGGTCGCCGCGGCTGCTACGGGGACGAGTTTCTGATTGTTCTCGCCGCAGCAAGTCGGTTGAATTGGAGAGGATTGGCGGTTATCCAACCGTCCCCGACCGGATAAAGGAGAGAGGTGTCCACGCATTGGAGGCGGAATCCGAGGAGACGGCCCAACTCCCCCGCATTGCTCGCGTCGAAACTTTGCAATTTGGATGGGGGCGGGGGCGTCGAGCGTGGTGGGGCCGGAAGGGTACGGCCGTGGGTGGGGGCAGACGTCGCTTGGCGACATGCCGGAGAGCTGCGTGGCGGCGGTGCTGCTCTACCTCGACCCGCTGGAGATCTGCCAGGTGGCCTGCCTCAACCGGGCGTTCCGGGGTGCGGCCTCCGCCGACTCCATCTGGGCCGCCAAGCTGCCCGCCAACCACCGGTACCTCGCGGCGATGGCCGCCGCGGCCGACGACGACTGCGGCTGCGACGGCGCGGCCGAGGGCAATGGCAGGTGCTGCTCCTCTGCCGCGATCAAGAAGGAGATATACGCGCGCCTGTGCCGGCCCACCCCCTTCGAAGGCGGCACCAAGGTATCTCATTTTTCTTTTTCTATATCATATCTACCAATCAGAATGCTTTCCATAAGAGGGTAACTTTAATGTTAGCACGGGAAAAAAAAACTAAAAGGTCGAGTCAGTACAACCTGTTTGAAGTTTGTTCGTTCCTTTTTGTTCTATCTATCTTGTGAGGATCTAATTAAAAGCAGTTGTGTGAGTAGGAATTTTGGATCGAGAAGGACAAGGGAGGTCTTTGCATGTCCATCTCCTCGAAGTCTATGTCGATCACAGGCAGAGATGATCGGAGGTATTGGAGCCACCTATCCACTGAGGAATCAAGGTATTTCGCTGCTGTTTCTATTTTTCAAGTAAAGATACTAATCCAGAAGTTAATACTGAATTCTATGAAACTGTTAGCAGAATGAGAATGAAAATCATGCAATACTTGTCATGTCATAGTTGTATATGGTCTATAAATTTAATCATTGGTTAAGTAGAAATTCTTAGTTAATTCTTATTTTTTGTTATCATTAACAATCTGATCTTCCGGTGCTTGCTTTTCTCTTCTAAGGATCATTTAATGTTTCTGTTTGCGCTATTGCCATGAGGTCTATTTTCCCCAAGCTTAAAATAGCTTTGTTTAGTGCATGTATCTTTTTCTTTTCGCATCACGCAATGAGAAATCCCATCGTCTACTTTTGTGGTGACGATTGATGGAGTGTCTTTTTGCAACCAATAGGGTGCATGGAACATCCAGACAAATTCAGATTGTCCTTAATGGCAGACAACTTACCCAAACTGTTTGTAAACTGACAACTCCAGTAGCCAGTCAAGTACTTGGAGGGTGGTTGACACATTCGACACAAACCAATGGTTGTATAAGTGATGGATTTAAGTAGTTTACTCTTGTAGGAGTGGAGATCACTTATGTCTTCAGGATATATTCTATGCTAAATGCTACAAAGCTCACAGACTAAGATGTCTATTTGTCAATACTTGCTGCAATGCTTCATAAAACCAAAGTCAATCACTTCAGTGTCATCAGAAAGCATGTAGGTGTACCATCATCTTCAATCTGATAATTTCTGATGCAAATTGCACATCCAGAATATTGGTTCTGATGTGATTTGGTTGGCTGGCCCTGAGAACATTTGTGTCTTTTGTCCAGTTCTTGCATGTAATCAGCAGCATTATCGGTTGCTGTCATCTACCATAATATCTGAATGATAGCTTTATAGGATTTATGTTACTGCAACTTAGAGCATGTCTAGATACAGGTTATTTGGATTCAAATGTTCATAATTTAGTTCAAAGTGGAACACTCGAACTGAATCTAAAAAAAATTCTAACCCTCTCATTGATAGGTTTGCACACAGTTACCTCTCATATCTTCATAAAAGGAAACTCACCTTGCATGCTATGGGGCTGTAGCTTTGTCCATCCTACCATAATGTGCTTGAGCTCTATCAATTTTGTATCCAATCATTGGTGAAGTCTCTGAATACGAGATGATTCAATTGCTGTTGTTTTTCGTGGCAGGTTTCACAATGTTGCGTATCTTCAGCAGATTTGGTGGCTTGAGGTATGTGGGGAGATTGATTTCTGCTTTCCTGCTGGTTCATACAGCCTATTCTTCCGTCTCCACTTGGGCCGACCGCACAAATGGATGGGCCGTCGAGGCCATGGCTCTGAGAGTATTCACGGTTGGGACATCAAACCAACACGGTTCCAGCTTTCAACTTCAGATGATCAGCACACTGAGTCTGAATGTTATCTAACTCAACCGGGAAGATGGATTCTTTACCACGTCGGCGATTTTATAGTATCGAGATCAGATGAGGTGACAGAACTCAAGTTCTCTATGATGCAGATTGATTGTACACACACAAAAGGTGGCCTATGTGTTGACTCGGTCTTTATATACCCCAAAAATCACCGATACGAGGAGGAGTGCGTCTTGTGCCAGAAAATTTTGTAGGAATGGCTTGGCTAGCTTGTTTCTTCTTTGCTAAGGTCATTCTAGTCCAAAAGCATAGTGTGCATATTCTTTTCCAGAGAGTTTTGCATGAACATAAGGTCTTGTTCTGTATTTTCTTTGTAGTGTTAGGCAAATAAGTAGGGAGGTTAGGAAGACTAGATGTAAGTATATTAGTATATGATTGGAGTGCTTGGCGCCTCTATGTAGAAAGAGATGTTTCATTTGTTGTCCATTAGAATTGCGATGTTCAGGTCAATGACGTCCTCCCCATTGTCTGTGGGGATTGTGCAGTGGTCTTGTGTTTGTACATGATTGGAGTGTGGGTAGACTGATATTTCCAGTCTCTTCCGCTCAAATTTGCCTGTTTTGTTTCCGCTTCTCTCAGTCACACTTAGATTCTAAGGTAAACGAATTTTTTTCTGTTTTTTTATTATTTTAGTTAAAATCTCTGAGATGAATTATCCCAGAAGCTAGATTCTATCTGATTGGTAGAGCTCTATCTGATTCTGATTATCTGAGAGAAGTAATTATGTGGCTGAAAGTGATGCCGAGAATCACTTCTCTCTGAAAAACTGTTTGGCAGAGCTCCAGCTGGATTCAGCCGAGAAACAGTTCTAGGAGCTTTGCCAAACGGGGCCTAAGCAAAAATAAGCGAAATGTTTGGTGGGATTCTCGCTTATTTTGACCGATAAACTGCAAAAATAAGTAAAATGTTTGGTGAGATTCTTGTTTATTTTGACCGATAAACTGATTCGTTTTAGCTTGCTATGTGGCTGAATGTACAGGCTTTGTTTTTTAGACACGGCAGCTGCTCTGCCTTTGCATTCTACTGCTAGATAGAGAATCAGTATTTACAGGATTTCGTGGGTAAATTCTCACGCAACAGAACCAGAGTAAACAGCAGTGCTTTGTTGCCCCGTTTGGTAGAGCTCCCAAAACTGATTCTCGGCTGAATCCAGCAGGAACTCTGCCAAACGGTTTTTCAGAGAGAAGTGATTCTCAGCTGATTCTGTGAAGTGATTCTCTGAAATGAACTAAGGGGCTGGGAGCTGAAAAAAGTAGCTTCTTCTGATTCTGTGAAATGATTCTCCATCCCGATTTTGATAGTTTTTGGTAGAGAATCAAAGAGAATCACTTTCAGCTACAAAATCACTTCTCTCGGAGAATCAGCTCTCATAGAAAATCAGAATCAGGTGGAGCTCTACCAAACAGGCCTTTAGACTTGACGGTGGTTGTACAGAATGTCCCGGGTGTGTATCGTCAGCTAGGTAGTTGGCCGATGTGCGCGTGCGCCTGCCTGAAGGCCGCAATGTAAGTCAATCTGATTTTTTTATCTCCATTACAAATTAAGACATTTTCATTTTTTTGGAACGTCAAAGAATCTTGAGTTCGGTCAAGTTTATACAATAAAATATTAAAATTTATGTTATCAAACAAGTAGCACTAGATTTTTTATTAAAATAATTTTATAGTATACCTTTTCGGTTCAATAATTTTTGTATTTTTTATATTTTTCAAATTTAAAATATTTTGGCTCTCAAAAAATTGAAATGACTTGCGATGTGAAATGGGGAGAATACGCACCAGCGGTCCACCAGCCGAGGGTGCAGCAAATTCCAAATAAACTAGCCAAAACCCCGCGCGTTGCCGCGGGTATTTTAATCTTTGTGATATGAGCAGAGTAAGATCAGATCACACTATAGCAATTTATGGAAGGTAATGCAGTTGAGAGTGGAGAACAAAGTGTTGCAGTGAATTAAACGGTACAACAATTCAAAAGATTTGACCATACAGGTTTTGTGGTAATTGAAGGTAAAAGCTGATATGGACTACAGGAAACAAAAGTAGTGCACGTCTTCCTTGCAAATCTTGGGGTGTATCCGAATATATGACTTCTGCAAAAAGGGAAAACATCAGTTTTTCTTGCAAATTCTTAGGTTGCATCTGAATATATGATTTCTGCTAACAGGAAAAAAACAGCAGGTCGGTAGTACATGGTGTCACACAAAACATTACTAATGTTGTAGCATGTAAGACAGTGGCAGAGGTTAACTATATATAGGAAGTGCATACCCAGTCGGATGAAGTGAATTGGAACCTAATGAACATTAATATGTGAAACAAAAGAGAAGGGGTGACACTTAAATAAATATATAGTTAATAAGTATGATCATTTATAGATATATACGGCTTCATATTTTTTATTCAGTGGAGAGGCTATCATTAGGCTATATTAGCAAAGACATATCAGGAGGAAATAAAGCTTTCCTGGTACAATACAATATCACTAGCATTCTTGTTATATTATCAAACTTATGAGTAGAAAAATAATTCTGGAGAAATTTGTATGGACTGACTATGGCGAACCAAAATGCTGTATGTAACAAAAAGCTATCATATTATTTGAAATTAGAATAGTAAATGAATGGGACTGAGGAACATGCAGAATGAATTGTGGGTACCTCATGGGGTTATTGCTGACATATATCGTTAAAGATTTCAGTATAGACAACATTGTGAGTTTGGTCCTGATGATCAGAGGGATTGTTCTCTATTAAAATTCGAAGACCATCCGGCGATGTTACACGTGAAAAGGCAACATAGAGTTGTCCATGTGAGAAGACAGGGCTGGGAATGTATACACCAACTCGACTAAGTGTTTGGCCTTGGCTTTTGTTTATTGTCATGGCATATGCAACTCTGACAGGAAATTGACGACGCTTAAGCTTAAAAGGCCACCTCTTGTCAATTGAAGTGGTTACTATCCTTGGTATATAAGATTTGGACCCTTTGGCTTTTCCTGTTATTATCACACCTTCAATGACACGACGAGTTAGCTGGGTAACTATAAGCCTTGTTCCATTGCAAAGTCCTTTTGATGGGTTCAGATTTCGTAGCAACATTATTGGGACCCCTATCTTTAGCTTAAGGTGATGGTCTGGTAGGCCACTGAACTGCATTGTATTTAGAAACTCAGTAGGATAGAGGGCATCAAGTGTGGCACGGTTGTTTGTGTCATCATCAATTGTGTCCGAACTGTAGTACGACATTTCTTCTGTTGCCAGGTCTGCAATCATTTGGGAATTAATCTCAGCAGCTATTTCATTTGTTGGTGCTAGGATTGCTCGTTCACAAAGGTAGGTGGGTGGGTTTGAGCTGCTAGAGGCATCGTATACAAAAGAAATCATTCCAGCAAGGTGTCTTGATTGAGGCGGCAAGAGCAAATATTCTGGAATCTTAATCCAGGAGGCATCAGCTCGATCAGTAGGAGATGAATCGGGTATTGTTCCTTCTCCTACCTGGAGCAACCACTCCGCAAATTGGTGAAGGTGCAAACACTGTGCATCAGACAAAGATGGAGAAGAAAGTCTCATGTTCTCTGTGAGCTGCATAAGTGTGCATTGTCGCCACAAGTAAGAACGTGTAATAGATGCAGATAAGATCTCATGCTTTTTTGCATTGGGCAGCACTGGAAGTGTTTGTCTAAAATCTCCTCCGAGCAGAACGGTGATGCCACCGAACTGTTTGGTGGCAAGAGATGCATCTTTGGATGTCAAGATGTCTTTTAATGTTCGGTCAAGTGCTTCAAAGCAATGCCTATGATTGACAGGGGCCTCATCCCATATGATCAGAGATGTTTGTTGTACTAACTGAGCTAGATGGGTGTTCTTCTTAATAGAACAAACTGACTGCTCATGTATGTCTAGTGGTATTTTAAAGCGAGAATGAGGTGTGCGGCCGCCTGGAAGTAAAAGAGAGGCTATACCAGAAGAGGCAACAGCCAGTGCAATTTTGCCTTGTGCTCTGACACTGTTCAACAATGTATTCCAAAGGAATGTTTTGCCGGTGCCACCATACCCATAGACAAAGAATGTACGGCCAATATTGTTGTTTACACAACAGATAATAGCTTCATAGATATTCCTTTGGTTTGAATTTAACTTAGCAACCTGTTGAGTGGCTTCTGCTGATATTATGTCAAGATCATATGCTTGCTCATCCATCAGGAGCCTATTGGTAAGGACTGATGTGTTGTCAAAGTCAGGTTGAGGCAAATGAAAATGAGATAAACTATGACCAGAGTTTGTAAGTAGCTTGTCTATCTCACCAAGAACACAGCATCTAACATATTGTGTCAAAGAAAGCGTGGATACTGTTAGCCCTCTAGTCCCATGGTTAATCTGGTAAGCAAAGTCTTCACCCATCGCAGCTACGTGTTCATGAAACAAAGGCAGGGGATTTGTAACATCATAGAAAAGAAGAATGCTCACAAATAATTCACGAAGTTGGTAAGGAAGAGCCCAATTAGCTGCATCAGAAATTGTATGTGACCACTCTCGGTCATCAGCAAGGAGTCCCAACGCCTGGCATGCAGCTTGAAATGTAGGATATTCATACCCCTCAATCGTCCGTAGGCTGGAATAGGATTTGGCTCCTTTGATAATGTGCAGCAACATACGAAGGTAATAGACATCTCCTTGGATAGGGCTGACATGTGCTACCCTCCCAATTTTTTTCCGGTTATTTCGTCGGGGAGCCCAGTAGCTGCCATCTCCATGCCAAGTGAAATATTCAGGGAATTCGGCGTACGTGTATGCAGCAGCCTGAGGATAGGTCCTATTTGCAACAAACCATGCAATGAGCTTTGTGATACCATTGCGTGGGTTTTCCATGACTTGTTCCAGGTTGTCATCTTCCGTCAATAGGACGCTATTCTCAAATGGCATGTGGACCTGAAGGCGCTCCACAGCAGGGTTTGTATGGTGAATGTCAAATTGAAGGAGACGCCAAGCTGCCTCATTAGGAGCTATGCATCTGCACTCCAGGTAGGTCTGTATCTCATCAATTTTTTGGGTAGAAGAATCTGTAGGCGACCGCCTACGCTGCAGGCCTACCCTTGCACAGTCAAAGCCTTTAGCAACATACTTGAAGAGATATTTTTCCATTCCATCATGATTAACTCTTTCGACGTTTATGTGTGCCTGATACTTAACCAATAGATCAACATTGTGGGGAACAACAAAACTATTATCAACATCAATGTGGTTCTTCTTTGTAGTTATTCCATTATTTGGTCGGGCATATCGAACATGGCCGTTTTGTAAGATTGTAGTTTTGTCGCAGTATTCTTTGGGGTAGTTCTTGGAGCATTGACCATCAACCATGCATGCACATGATGGATTTGCAGCACCACAAGGGCCGTGCATCATAAATGCAGAGACTGCTTCGAATCCGATTGGATCAATAGATGGATCTGGTAGTTGTGCTGATATGAGCTTGTCAATATCATCAGATGTTAGAGGTCCATCCTTGTCTAACCACACTATGAGATGGACATGTGGAAGACCACGCTTTTGAAATTCAATTGTATATACAACTGCAGGAGGACAACACTTGATAAGGATCGCAATTGATAGCAATGCAAGGAAATGTATGTGTAAAACGCAATAGAAATAACTATGTGGAACAGAATAAGAAATCAAGTGTTGCATGAATGAGGTAGTGTACCTGCTATGACAGGTCCAAAAAATTCTTTGTTCACAATGTCATCCATCAAGAGATCTAGCTTCATGTGAAATACACGGTCAACAATGTCAGGCCTGTCACTTGGGTGTTGTCCAGGGATGGAAGCCAATGCTTCTGTTATTTCTGACCATAAGGGATTTGATGTGAAAGTAATGAATAAATCAGGGCAGCCATATCTTCGACAAAGAGCTACAGAATCAAGGTAATTTTGATAAAGATACCGTGGACCTCCAACATAAGTAGAAGGTAAGACTTTTTTCCCAATCTCTGATGCTTCTGTGATGCCCCTATTGACACTGTCACGAATATCTTTGAATGAAGCAGTTCGATACTTTTGCTGAAATGATTTGGTTCTATAGTAACTTAATCGGGATTCGTCCACGCAGCAATATGCATCAACCAAATAAGCTTGTGTCCCTCTCTTGCATCGCATTGGTGTGTTGAAGTCATTAGTCCTATCATGCAATCTGTATACAAAGTACTCAACCATAGTTATATTTTTTCGCTTGATAGCTTCCGATCGACGGCATCGCCGATACTTAATGTTCTTATGATAGCCATCCTCCCCATATGGAAAGAGAATTGGATACTGCATTGCCATGAATTTGCAGTGATATTCATCAACTCTCTGCAATTGGCCAGATCGATGTTCCACAAATAAATCACGACCACCATCACTTTCGCCTACATCACCAACTACTAAACCAACAACCTCTGATGCTACAGGAGCACTAAAAATATCACCATGTTTGTCAGGCTCACCAAACAATCTTATGATGTACCTATCATCGGTACCTGTAGCCATCCTATCACGAGTTGTCCTAAACAGCTGAACAATTGGATTATGAGTGTTCAACATGTCTATCAGTGAAGCAACAATCTGTTCATTGGGCTGAAAATTGCTATTTCTATATGTGCCAACACGGATCCTATTTTGAATCTCATTATCAGTGTCAAAAATATATAGCTGAGCATACTCTGGCTGTTCTCCCTCTCTAGGTAATAATGATCCAATGCGATGACATAACTGGCCACTTATCTTGAAGACGTACGGTCCACGACCATCATTGACAGAATCAATTACCTTAACACCCATAGATGTGAAGGCAAACATTGAGTTGTAGAACCTAATATTTTCAAAGAAATGAGTGGAAAAAAATCTGTCCATTCCAGTGAGAAGGCTATGCAAAGGCTCTGGAGGTGGTTTATATGGTGGTAGGATGACACTCCCCTCTCTGCAGCATGTGTTATACACTGGTGATGATGTCTGTCGTTGTTTCCTCACACGTTCCTCGTACCAGAAGAATGCTCCACAGTAACGGCATGTGTGAGATGGTGGTCCAAGCCTCAATGATGTGAAAATGGTGCCTAACAAATAGGAGTAGTAAAAGATTTAGGCATAAATTTTTGTATCTACATGGAAGAAACAGAGAAATTTATTGGTTAACGGACGTTTTTCTCTTGAACACACAAGGGAGCTTGGTATCCCTGTACCAAGAAGCAGAAAGAGAAAGGTACATACCCTTGCAAACATATGCTTTGTACACCAAGAGTTTACTAAAATTGCACTGAAGACCATAATAAAATATGAAAGAAACGATCTCGACCCGGACATGGAACCTCCTATTGACATAGTTTCTAAGCACGACTTTTGCATAACCAAACTGTATGGACTTTCTTCAAGACCGGTTTATTTCACTGATTCTCACACCATACTATTTGCATATCCATACTGTTATGGACTGTGAACATCACAATTTTTATATAGGTTGCAAGTAATATAATTATATATATAAATGAACAAAAAGGAGATTTGTGTGTATGAACTTACGCCGATGGGAAGTAGCTGGAGGCACAACGGCTTGAGATATCAGTGGTGAAGCTACAGATGATTAAGACATAAAGCAATTAGATGAGCTTGGTCGGATTCACATTAGTAAAGAGAAGCAACCAATATACATTGTCCTATCTATAGCGGCAAAAGTATGGAATGCTTATTTTGAATAGATACGTTGTCGATAACACCCTAATATGAATGCAGAAAACATAAGAGGAAGGAGAGTGGAGAAAGAGGCCCGAACAAAACCTTGACCATACCATTCGGCTGAGAAGATAGACGACGACGTATAGAATGCCGTGATGGTAAATGGAAACTTGTTGGAAAGGGGACAGCAATACCCGTGGTAGTTTCATTGATTGCATCAACAGTAATGCCTTCTGGAAAGATAAGATATGTAGCGAAGTCATTTATTCGAGCAAAGAGAGATATGTACAGAAAAGAAGAAGCACGCCACTTTGTTAAACCTGGAGTAGACGAATCTGTGCTGGATCGGTTGCGTTTACGACATGTATTAGATGAAGATGTCTCAGCAAGGGACGATATTATTTCATTCGGTGGTGCATCAGATGTCTGTGCAGCAGTACTGGACACTATTCCATGGGAAAGAAAATTCATTACGTGTAATAATACTACTTATAGTAAAAATAAAGAGATGCAGCAAATGCAGGCGTATGAGCATGGAGGACACATTTAGAACCTGGAGCAGAGGACCCTATGCTAGTTCGGCTGCATTTACGATGTCTCTTAGCTGAAGATGTCTCAGCAGGGGCTGATATTATTCCATTGGGTGGTATATCAACTGTCAGTGCAGTACTCGACACTGTTCCATGAAGAGGCGATTTGATTGTGTCAGCAATAATACTACTTGGAAACAATGTAAAGAGGTATAACAAAACCATGTCTAAGAGAGGAAATAAAAAAACATATATCACATTCAAGTAGAATATATTTAGACACTTATTAATTTGCCTAACCTGGAGATGAATCAGATATGGAATGGTTCTTGCGCTTACAGGGAGCGCTAGGCACTGATGTCTCTGCAGAGTCTGACATTACTCCGTTGAGTGGTACATTAATAGCCTCAGAAGTAGTGCTCTCCATAGATAAAGTCAACATATGTACATAAATAATTGTGAGATGATATTAGCAGAAGCACATAGAAATAAGAGCATATAGAAATTAGCAGCGGCTACCTGAAAATGTTATAGTGAGAAAATGTGGGCTGAAAGAATATCTGTAAACTGGTAGTAAAGCACATTTTTTCATGTGAACCTCAGGCAACAGAAACACACTTTATGATTGATTTTTGCAAATCATGTAACAACCAATGTGTATTCAATTAGTATAGTAGTTCAAAGACCAATAAAAGAATTTTTGCAGATCATGTAGCAACCAATGTACGTATCAGTGTAATCAATTAATGTAGTAATTCAAAGATCAATAAAAGAATCCTATTTGTAGTACAAATTGGACCAGTTAAGAGGATGTTGTCAGACAACACATACATGTGTGTTGCCTATACTGCCAAGCCTGAAAACACACTTGGGTGGGTAAAAGGACAGGTGAAAAATTGGCAAATTACAGAGGCTAACATTCTTCTTCAGCATACAAATCTGAACTATTTTTATTTCATTTAGGCATGTACCAGGGCGCTTGATTATAAAATAAGCTTAGGCTTGAGGCAGTGGGCACCTCATAAATTCAGGGGATCACGTCTTTGTTCAGGAGGAAAATCTGAACTACCTTTTTTTTGTTTAAGCATGCACAGGGTAATGAGTAATAAAATGAGCTTAACCTTTAAAAACTGGGCACCTCTTAGCTGATGATGCCGTGGTTCTGCAGCAGAGAAGTCTGATGACGCCGTGACGCTGTAGCAGAGAGGCCGATGGCGACAGCAGCGGGAAGCAGAGGGCAGTGATGCTTGGGAAAAAGTTGGCGAAGCAATGGTGCGGAGACCCCACGGCAGATGCATCCCCAATTAGCATGAAAAATGCCGAAATTCGTGAATATGTCTTTTTTCCAGGGAACGACGAACCGGACTCACTTTCGCAGGAAGCTGTAAATCAGGCACGGCGGCGGAGGTCACAAGGGTCACGATGGGGGGAGGAGCAGGACGGCGCGCCACAGCGAACGGCAGAGGGGAGCGTCGCCGGCAGCCGGGAGTCGAACAAAAGAAAATCAGATTGCGTGCGTGTCCAGCAAAACAGCCGTGTGGGAGCCGGCTGCTGCTGCCTGGTGCTGATGTGGAGCAGCAGGTCGGCGCCGGCGACCGCCTGATCCAAGCCCCAGATGAGAGGCGGCTGCCGCTGCTCTGGAGCAGATGGAACGGACGCGAAGGTACGTGAATCGAACGGGCCGAACGGGCCAATAAATGCGGTTACTGTTGTGCTGTACCAGGGAGGTTGGTAGGCGGCTGCAAAAATCGATCGGGCCAAATAAATGCGGTTACTGTTGTACTGTAGCACAAAAGTTGGTTTGGGAAACTATAGATCTTATATGATATGATATGATAAGCCCACTCGGTCGGGGTTTGTAACACCGAACCCGGCCTGGCCCACTGATTTCGCGCGAGCGAAATGGCAAGCGCACGACGGGGAGGCCGTCGGGCGTAGAGCCCGTGAGCGCAGGGATTGCTCGATGGCCGATGGGCCGGCACCTGTACAGTACAACACGTTTGCCTCGGGCCATGGGGCCGCGCAACCGCCAAGTGCGTGCCCCGGAGCCCAGGCGCCAGGACACATCCTGATTCCAACTCGGTCCTTTCCAGTTGTCCATGCTTCACTCTCTCTGACTCTCTCCAAAAAAAAAGTTGACCATGCTTCAGTTTGTTCATTTGTTGTACTGCTGATGAATGCCTGCCTATTCGAAGCAAGGAAGGTGGCAAATTGTTGTTACATTTGAGTGGTTGAGCAGGAACCCGCAAAGTATCATCAGTCTGCATCGACTATCTCTGCTAGCTTGCAGGTCCCTTCGATATCTACCCTGATGAACGAATAAGGTTCAGTGCAGAAACTCTCTTATTAACAGTTTGGTCTCAGTGAATGAGTGAAGTGCCTTACTATTGCTATCTTGGTGGAACTTAGTCTTCCAATTGTGCTTTCCATTTCATGCAGTTACATGCAGATGTATACAATCTGTCAGAAATAATTCAGTTATCTGCGGGCCTTCAGGTAGCAATGCCTTCTCTGAATTTTGCCTGCACACTGCAGGTCTGCAGCTTATCTCACTAGCATCTAGGCAATTCCCAAGCCCATCTTTATAACCATATCCTACAATTGTATACAGATATTGCTGCAGCATGCATATGCATAGCAAAGTCAGATCATCATATTTCTCACATATTAACTCAGACCACTACAAAAAGACACAGATGTCTTTTTTGCGACCTCAAGGCACCAACTATATTTTAGAAATCCATCGCATCTGAAAAGGCACTAGTATGCCTTTGCCATTCAGAAACCACGAGTTCAACGACAGAATCCTTGGACCGATGCATCAAAACAACGAGTTGGGTCCTCGTGGCAACCGTGTCTGATGCCTGCGCACGGCACGGGATTTACGTGGTGGCGCCAGCCAGCTCGAGCCTTTGGGGAACGGCCGGAAAGATGTCCTGGTCATGGAAACGTGGCAACCCAAGCCTGTTTTTCCATCTGATAACGTAGGATTTTTTGTCCGTGAGCACTCATGGTCATCCGTCCCGTAGTGCAGCCTTGTTTTGTAACGCCGCCCCTACACAAGGAGCCATATGGTAATGCGTTGCGAGTTGCGACCAGCTACATGCCTAACACTACACGGGTGGTGTGTGACCGAGTTGTTACCCACTGGGATGGAACTTTGGTCGATCTCGTCCGTGTTTTGACTGAAGCCCTGTTTAGATTCGCTAAAAGTCACCAATTCAATCAAAAGGCAACGCATTGAACTACGTGCCCCCTCTCTACTTTTGCAATTCCCAATGCATCTCCAATCATTGAATTCAATCGAATTCACCCAATCTAAACAAGGCCTGAACTGGTATGCGCCGTGAGCGCATTTTGGGTGGCGAGGGGCGATGATTTCTCGACGGATTCCTGCTGAAATCGTCGGAACACCATGATGGCGAGCCCTGGCGCTGGCACAGGGCAGACGGCAGAGCGCCAGGGAGAGTGGATTGGCACGGAGACCTGAGGAGGACGCGCCCGGCGCCGATGCGATGCGATGCTTGCCCCCAGAGGTGTGGTGGTGGCTGCTCTGCTCTGTTCCTGTTCGTGCTTGGCGCCTGCTGCTGCTGCGTGCCTGCGTGGTCCAGTCCAATCCGATCCGTTTGTGCAGCCTGTTGCAGGCTTGCAGCGCCGGGCAGGTTGGTTCGTCGTGCTCGGCCTTGCGGTCTTGCGGCACGCTGGGCCAGCGGCAAGTACGTGTCGACCTGTCGATCGTGGAGGCGCACCGGCGCTCTGCGAACAGTGCTATGCAGGGAAAGGCGAGGCCAAGGCAGGCCGTCAGGGCCGAGATGCGGAGCAGCCTGGCGTCCATCCCCCGCCGCGATCGCAACCATCGCCCGGCCCAGTGGGTGGGTGTGGTGGCTCCTGCGCGCGCCTGCAGGGTGCAGCCTTGAGGCCGTCCCGGTAAGTGTGTGGCCGGGGGGCACTGTTGCCTCCAGCGGCAGCATGAGCTCAGGCACCGCACCAATAGTCTAATGCCCATCGATCGGCCGGTCTCTCGATGATTTCCTGCGACGTTCTTGGACCGGGACAGCCTGTTATTGCAGTCAAGGATTGGAATCCCGGATCGCCATGCAGTGTCATTGACCCGCGCGTGCGCGGAAACAAACGGCGCGCGCGCGTCAAGGGGAGTTGCTGTCGCCCCCTCGATTCGCGCGGCAAGTTGCGCCGGCCTCACCGCGCCACCGCCACCGCTACGCCGTGCCCCGCACGCGCGCGCGCGCGGGGATCACTCCGGTGATGACGAACGGCGACGGTGACGACGACTGACGACTCCACCGCTGGGGGCAAGCATGGGGGGCGGCCGGAACGACCGGGTCGTCGCTAGTCGCTACCGACCGCGCGGTGAATGCCGACATGGCGAGCGCCGCGCCCATGTCGTCGGCACGCCATCTTGCAGGCGGTGCACGCGCAGGCCGGGCATCCGTTCTGTGCCGCGCCTGCAGGCCGCTCGAGAGGCTTCCCCGTCCGTTACCGAGGGTAGGGCAGGGCAGGGCGCGCTGCGCATTGACATCGGCACAGGCAGGGGCAGAGTCCACAGGCACAATTATAATTTCCTGAAGTAGCGAGCTGTAAAGCCGATGGGCCGGGGATCCACCAGCTTGAGAGACTGTTACGGGTTACAGGGAAGGGCACAATACAGTTACAGAAATAAAGTCGCTCTCTAGTCGCTGCTACTCGATCTGCACCGGCCGGCCCTGTCGTTTTGGCAACCACTTGCAGCGCTGGGACTGGGAGTGAGGTCCGGGATCCAGCTCGAGGCGAGGCGAGGGCCACTGCACTGCACCTGCACGCAGACGCAGTAGCCCGCCCCGGCCGTACCCCGTAGCGGCAGGGCCTGCTGCGGCTGGATAAGCACGAAGACAAACGGGTTGACCGCGTTTGATTACTACAGTAAAATTTTTCACCTAAGGAATACTAAATGAAGTCTATTTGCAAAACCTTTTCACAGATGAGTGCAACTTCGCGGGATGAATCTAATGAGCCTAATTAATCCATGATTTGCTACAGTAATCATGGATTAATCATCCTATAATCATGCGGTCAAAGCCCTCATTAGATTCATCTCGTGATTTACACGGGGGTTGTGGAGGTAGTTTTGTAAACTGACTTTATTTGATGCCCCTAATTAGCGGTCAAATCTGCATTTATTACACGGCAAATTTTTTACACGGCCAAACCAAACGCGGTCAGCTCGGGAGCAGGCACGCACGTAGTAGGGTTGGTGGTGGTGGTGCAGAGAATCCTGCGCCTGCGCATCGCTCTGCATGGGAAGGGAAATGGATGGAGGGAGAAGGGCCGGGGAGAGGGAGCTGTTGCCCAACTGCCAGCAGCAGCTCTCGCCTGCTCCCGATAGGCCTCAGGCTGCGCCCATGCATGCAGGACAGAGGACACTACCCGCTGCTCCCCAGAAACGCAACAACAGGGAAGAAACACCTGAGGCGGGCAACATAGGCCTTATTTAGTTCCCACAACAAACTTCATTATTCATCCAACTTCATTATTTATAAAAGGGAATCTTACATGCATGAAGTATTAAACGTGAGTTAATGACAAAACCCATTCCATAACCCCCTAACTTTGCGAGACGAATCTAATGAGCCTAATTTGGCCATGATTAGACAACGTCGTGCTACAGTAAACAATCTCTAATGACGGATTAATTAGGCTTAATAGATTCGTCTCGCGATTTCCCGTCCATCCGTGTAATTAGTTTTATAATTAAATCGTGTTTAGTCCTCCTAATCTTAGGTTTATAATTGTTACAGTAAAGTTGCAACCCAAGTTGCGCGAACTAAACAAGGCCATAATTTACTACTGCTACAGTTAGTAGTTTTCACCGCCGAAGCTTGTTACATCGCCAAGTACTTTCATCGAAGTACTAGTATCTTAAGAACGTTCTTCAGAATAGCACGCTGCATATCCTTTCCTGAGCTGTTTTAAATTATTTTCCTCCAGTGATCCCCGGCGACGCGTATTGCTGAAAAACATATGAAAAAAAAATAGTCATATAGTTTTCCACGTATTCTTCTGCACCTCAGTTCGTATGGCCGTATGTATGGGACGGGCCTAACTAGGCGGCCGTGTGGAAAACGTATTCTTCTGCACCTCAGTTCGTATGGCCGTATGTATGGGACGGGCCTAACTAGGCGGCCGTGTACCATCAATGCGAGCACCGCGTCACTTGCTGAGAGTCACCGCGCGGTCAGTGAACGGCCGCGGCGACAGTGATCGAGTCATGGACTAGTGGCCTAGTGGCAGTGACCTTCTGGTACGGTGGTGGATCGGAGCAAGCGGACGCATGCAGGCCGGTCCGCCGCCGGTGCACGTTACCGATCGATCCATCTGCGGGCGCGCGGGGACTTTGGCGCCGACCGCCGACGGCTCCTGTACGGCGCGTGCCAGGACACGATGCGACGCGTGCATCTCTGGAACCAGGAAATCAGGTCGCGGCCTGGGGCACAGCCTCCCAGGGACCATGGCTGCGTCAGTGTACGCGGTGCTGGTATTCTACGCGCGCTGACGTGTCGAGCTGCCGCTGCTGTTACGGCATGGTGCACGTCGCCGCGAGATCTCGAGTACAGGCATGGCACTGGTTGTCCGGCACTAACGTGCCACACGTGTGACCGGCACTAACGTGCGCACATCACCAAAAAAAAATCGCGCGCACCCGGAGGCCCGCACACGAGCCAGTCACGAGGCAGGCAAATTTTTCGCGCGTAAACGCGCGTACGCGGCCGCGAGGATTCGAACCCACGACCTCTAGCCTCGCGCGTCGCTTCCTTTACCATCCCACCTATGCATCAGATGTGATAGAGGTGGAAGATATTTTCCTTTTGAAGTAACCCGCGGGAGACACGTTAGTGCCGGTCGGGGGCTGCAGCCGGCACTAAACGACGTCATTTAGTGCCGGCTAATAACACCAGCCGGCACTAAATGGGCGCGCCACTTTGGTGCCGGCTAATAACACCAGCCGGCACTAAATGACGTCGTTTAGTGCCGGCTGCAGCCTCCGACCGGCACTAACGTGTCTCCGCAGGCACGTTCGTTCCCAGCCGGCACTAAATGTTGCCTCCGAACATGTTAGTGCCGGCTCCAGGGGGACCGGCACTAACGTCCTCCCACCAATGTGAGTTTCTGTCGTAGTGTACGGAAGGCAAATTTACTTGCGTTTTCTTTTCTAGAAGTTTTTAGCAACACGTCGACAGGACTGATGGTGATTCTTCTTTTCTTCAAGCTCGCATGTGGAGATATGTATTTTTTTCACGTGAAAACAAGCTAGTTATACACACTTGTATGTGGAGATATGCATGATCTAGTCTCTAGAAACGGTACGCTAGAGCTAACCAACGTCGATGGATTCTGGGTCTAATTAAGACCACGACAGTGATAGGCAAGGGTCTTCCATGCCTCTGGAATGGACGTACAGCGGTCAAAAGCCTTCCCGTTCAGCCACATCATTTGCGTCAAACATGCATAACCGTCGACTGTACGTAGTTGACTAGCCGGCTTTGGTCGCAAATCTCTGTAGAGCACTGTTGCCGTGGTACACTGGTACTGTCACTGTTGCTCAGTTGCTTAATCGAGGTATCTTTAGACACGTACACTACGTTGCTTCCAGACCATGCATGTCGGCTCCGATAAAGTCATTGCCCATGATGCTGCTAAAATTCACAGCGACGCATGCAATCCCAAAACCGTATCTGGGTTGCTTAGGTTGCAGTTCAGGTTAACTCGTTTTGTCCCGCCGTGCGTTTGCTTTGTTTGACATGCCATGCCTCGGTTCACATAGCGAAAGCGAGCGGTACAGTCTCGGCTCACCACGGGTCAAAGGGGAACCGGCCTACACTTCACACGAATTGCAAGCGCACATGTACACAAGACCAAACGCCTCCGGACTTCCGGGGAGTAGAAGTCGGCTAGTTTATCCGCTGCATTTGCCAAATGGCTTCTAGTTCATTGGACATACACAAATGTAGCAAATTAGCTAGCAACGGCTACTATTCTTTGAAGGTTCATATATACCTGCTTATACGGAAGTAGGGTGTCTTTTCCCTTTTGGCATTGCTGAAGCTTACTATGGTTTGTGTCAACTTCTAGAAACCTACGAACGAATTTTCAGCGAGTAGGTGACGTTTATATATGAACGTTCCTGTTGAAATATTTCACATTATTTAGAATATATAGATGCAAATAATTTGTGTAGAACTTTGATTTAATGTAGAGGCTACTAGGATGTGTTTTGTTATATTATTCCAGTATTAAAAAATAAGAACTCAATTAATTTCAGTTAATATACATATTGACTAATCCAACCAGTCGTTTCATAAGTTCTAAAAGTTACTGTCATTGTACCAGCATTGTGACTACGGTGTTTTTGACTTATTAACCCTTGTCCAGCACTCCAAGCAAGCATTTTCACAAGTCCAATTCCACCTAGCTGCAGAGTTCAAACAAGGAAAAACCGCAAAAACATCCAAAATAATGTATGCAACTTTCAAAATTTCCACATTAAATTCTGGTAAAATGGAATCCATAATGATACGCACGACATATATCGAGTCAAAGCACGCATAAAAAAAATTGACCCTTGTTTGGAAAATTTTGGACCATTAATGGTTGTTAGTTGGACAGTCAAACGAAGTTGCTGCTAGTCACAATTTGAGTGTAGCACATAAGAGTTACCTTATGTTCATTTCTCCTTTGCAATACTGGGCAAGAAAATTGGAAGCGTCTACTAATATATTCTCAAAAGATATATTTTCTCAAATTGTTTAGGGACAAAGCAGACAATATTTTCTTTAAGAAATATTTGTAGAACCGAACTTAGTGGCTCCACATAATGCGACGCAGGTTAACAAGATATACATAGGCTGATAGCTTAAATAGTTCCACACCATCTTCTAAAAAACAGTATCTTACAGTTACTCGTTATTAAAATTAATTTTGGTAATCTCCATTCTAATACTCATTAGATGAGCTAAAAAGAGGTAAATTCTTTAAAAAATTCAAAAAGACAAAACATGTACTATTAGTTCAATTATCTCTAAATCCTTCACTCCTATACTCATTTGATCCAGTTTTGCTATCATGAAAAAGCTCCCTAAATCTATGTCTAAATCAACTATATTTGCTATCATGAAAGATAATTCGAATCAAAATAAACCTATAAGTCGACATCATAGTGGTTAAGTTTGCATGGTTAAGTTTTTACTAAATTTGCATAATATATGATAACTCCCTAAATTTGCATGGTTAAGTTTTTACTAAAAGTATATTGACGACTCATAGTGGTTCAATAATGCAAATAGATAGAGATAACCAAAATTTATCACAACTGGATTGATAGAGATATAAATGCATGATATGTATCTACTCCTTCCGTCCGAAATATAAAGCACTTAGGTTTGTTTTAAGTCAAACTATGTCTAAGTTTAACCAACACTATAGAAAAGAGCAACAATATTTATGATATCAAATAAGTATAATTAGATCTATTATAAAATATATTTTCATAAACTTACTTATTTGATGGGTTAGAAGTTTTAGCTAAAAATATGTTGTACAGTAAACTCCTAACAGTGCAATGCAAATAGGAAAAAACAGTGGATAGAAATGTAATGACATATAAAATAACCAAAATTCATCACAGCCGGATAGATAGAGACTATAGTGTCTATCTCTAGTTATATTGTGTTAGAAAATGTACATGAGGGAGCAAAGATATATAAGAGATTCTGATTATATCCTAATTAAATTTAGCTACAAACTTCTAATGCTTTGAGTAGAAAGACACATTAATGGATTAGGCCATATGAATGCTACCTCCCGGCGAAAAGAAAACAAACAAAATTTAGGAATCCGCTTAGACCGACTGACCTAGATATTATCATGCGTCCGGTCGCGCACATCTAACCTCATGTCGGCAAGCAATGGCGAGACTTTGAGCAGCCGAGCACGAGAGAGAGCTAGCTGTTGACGACGTACTTGACGGTTGTGGCGCGGCGGTGCAAGACTTTGAACTGGTATTCCTGGCGGCCGTGTCGATCGCGATGTCGCCTCGCGGTAGAACCGACGGCCGGCCGATCCGATCGTCGCCGTCGCGGGCGCCCGACATGTCACGCAGGCGCCGACGTCGTCGCCGGTTGGGGCCGAGCGGCCCCGTGTGGTCGAGGCCCCCCTGTTGGGTGTTGGCGCGGTCGCCGATCGACCGGGGGTTGCTGTGGGCGCGGGGACAGCGAGACGCATGCGGTGGAGCCGCGTGAGGTGGCGCTCTCGCCGTGGCGACGTGTGTTGGGTTGGTGCGGCGACCCTGTAGCCAACCTTGGCGACATGTGCCGGTCGTCGCGTGCCGCGTCTCGACCGGAACCGTGGGCGTGCTTCCCACGGAGCACACAATCCCTTTCTCCTGAGATCTCCTTCACGCGCCCCTACTCGATTCTCCGGAGCTTCCTGAACAGGAGAAAAAGAAATGCTGCTGCATCATGATGTGGACATAGATATATATGTGGTGCAGTGCAGTGCAACACGCCACTGATTCCAAGTGCTTAGTGGTGAATTGGTGGCTTAGTGCGCACTATAGTAGACTAATCTAACCACCAGCTAGGCACACACGAGATAATTGAAAGCATAAACTATGATGATTTATCTGCGCACATGTGAAAAGCACAACTCAAAGTAAATTGAAAGCCTACTCTTTTTTTTAAAAAAAAAGGTGAAAAGCCTAAGCAAAATTGTGTGCTTGCAAACTACTGGGTACACTGGTGTGGCATCCTTGTAAACAAAATGAAAGGGGCCATATCCAAATAAACAAGCGAACGAATGCTCAAAACTAAATAGAAAATGTTGCCATCATATTTCCGACGAGAAATGTCGCACCGGCTTGTCTGAATGCCACTTAATGTGTCCATATTTCACTGAGAAAGTGCCCTCTGAAAACTCATGCAGGATATATATATTCAAAATTAGGTGTTTGTCCTCGTCCTCATCAGTCAGTCTTCTCTACAGTTGATGGAGAATTGGAGAGTGCAAGTAGTAAACACTAGCTAGATTGCTGAAGGCCTAAGATTCTTTTAGCAGTAGTAATGTACTATGAATTGACATTTGCAATTCTGAGCCATTATTTATTCGTCTAGCTAGCCAGCATTCCTATATGTTGTACTTTTATAGCAAATTCAAAACGAGGAAGCGAAAATGAAGAGATGACTAAGCTTTTGAAATCAAGTTTTCTAACCCTGCCAAAGACAGAGCTGAGACGGACAAAGCTATTGTAAATGTTCTGTTTTGTATTTTCACTCTTTAGGAAATCAATGTAAGTTTTACACTAATTAGTGAACACAAACAGTCCGAAATACCTAACTATTGAGAACAACACAATCCCATTCAAAATACTGCTGATGCGTAGAAATTCTCAAATATTTTCAGCAATAAATATAGCCTCTAGAGACCGCTATGTTGTACTGGTGTGCAACAATTTTTCATCGTCCTCTTAATGTCAAATTGTAGCGATTTGCTTTCGTTGACTAAGATTTTTTTCTGTCTTAATTGATATACTGTTTGTGATTTATAGTTGGCAATGGATACGGTCAATTCCAACTATAATTGTCTTCACTAGACTTTTTCTCCACGCAACTTTAATGCCGCCAGATGATTTTCAAAGACTCACTAACCGTGCAAGGACAACAGAATTGATTTTCTCCATTTTCCAGGTCTAAAAAGATTTCCGTCACATCAAATGAAAATGTCGGGCGCATTGACATGATTTAATTTATGTTCCATCTATTTATAAGCATATCTCTTAAATTTTCTGACCACCCTTTCTATATACTACTCTTGACGCTTCCAGAATTAAAATTCATGCTTTCTGTCATCGTCCATCTCTCCCAAGCAACATTTTTTTCAAAGACCAAAATATTCTGCCAAAGTAGACTACAGTAAAGCATTTTTTTCAGAAAACATCTGTAGCATATATCTACGAAAGAACAGTGTTTTTATTTAAAAAAAACAGCTGGAGCATATATCTACGAAATAGCAGTAAGTAAAAATGTAAAATCCTACAGCAAGTTATGCTGAAAAAATTACAGAGAGTTCACAGCATGAGAAACGTGGGAAGGAGTAAACAGCAGAGTGCAGCTGTTATGTTGGTTCTTGAGGAGGCTGTCAATGTCGTTGCTTTCTGCAGTAATTTTTTACTGCGAGATCCTTGCTTACACCAGACGCAGGTAATATACAAAAGACTAATCGACAGTATTGGATTCCAATTTCCACAACCGTGAGATGCCCTGAGATCAGCACGATAAAAAGTGCAGGGGCATCGGCTCTGCCGCGTCTCTTATCCCCTGCATCCGCATTTGGAGACACGCCTGTCTCGTTCCTGTGATTCCCGGGCAGGGCTAACAGATTTCTCAATCCCAGCAGCAAACTGTCCGTTCACTGTTAAGGTAACAGAGTGTCCACAGCGACAAGGGCACATGCGTGGCGCAGTGCCAAATATTTCTCTCCTCCCGTCCCGGCCATGCGTTTCTCTTCTTTTTCGGTGCAAATGATTCGTCCCATGTCTGGAAAGCGCATCCTTTTGGGGCAGATAATTTGATCCACTCATCTGAAAAGATAAGCATTGACTTCCCCACATATTACGTCCGTCGTATTCCCCAGGGAAATTCCCCCCCAAAACTACATCAAAAGGACGGCCTTGGTTTGATGTGCTGCTAACACGTAGAAAATTCTCTTGTATAATACTATGCTTATTCTTTGCCCATATTTTAGTGACCTGAATTGAGTGTGATCAAATGTTTATATAATCATCTCCCCTTTGTTTTTGGCCGATTTATTTAATTAGTGCTTCTTGGTCTGCAGGCTCGATGGGCTTGGATAAACTATAAAACGGCGGGAGTATCTAATACCTCTGAATTTTTTTTAGGGACTTGTTCTAGCCGTGTCAACAAATGAACAAGCACTCAGCACTTCAAATACTATCCTAATACAGTCGCATAGCATAGGTATGCACATCCAAGGGATTTGCAAAGGTCTAATCCCTCCTCCAAATGAATCCAACTATAACCAAGCTGTAATTCCTATTGAATATTTTCGGTCCATCCAGTAGCAGTAGAGGGGCTGTCACCGTGACGGACACGGACAGAGCAGCACCTGTCGCCAGTACTGTATCCAATGGGACCGGGCCCCACCTGTCAGCACCTGGACCAGAAACCGGACGCCGCATGGCGCGGGTGAAGTACCCCATGTGGACGGGCGCGGCGCGGCGCTGAATCCAAGATCTCGTCCCGTACGCCGCGGACGAGACGAGAGCGCGGCCGAGGCGCCCGGAAACGCACAGCATCCGCCCGGCCGCGGCTCCACCGCCGGCGACGGCAGACACGCCAAACCCAGGCGTTTCTTTTGGCCTCAGCGTCCCCGTCGCGCGCGCACCCAGGCCAAAAGACAGCCGCGCGCTGCTTTGTTGTGCCGCGTAGGCCATCGACAAAACATACTCGCTCCGGTTTGGTAAATGAAGTCGTTTTGGACAAGGTTTGAGTCAAACATTGGGAATCTAAATCATGAATAACTTTTAAGTCGTTGAGTTTAGAAATGTGAAAACTACATGAATAGATTTGTCTTGCAAAATACTTTCATAAAAGTATACATATATTAGTTTTTAATAAATATTTTTATAAAAATAAGAAGTCAAAGTTGTACTTTGGAGACCGTGTTGCTGTCCTAAACGACTTCATTTACCAAACCGGAGGGTATGCGGCAACAAATACTAGACACCTTCGCGCGATCCCGGGTTTCGCCTTTCGCGCGCCCACTGGCCAGCCAGCCTCGTGCGCGGCCGTGAGCCAAAAACTAGGCTGCCCGCTCACGACATGCGCGTGTGCAAAAACCCAAGCATTTTGCTTGTGTGATGTTGCTCCAAAAAAGCGCGCTCGTGTCCTCAACTGCCGCCTCTCGCGCTCGCCTCGTGGACAGTGGTGGCTTCGGCCAGGAGCAACGCAACAAAAGAGTACAGCGCGCGCGCGTGCTATGCACCACGTAGTACTAGTACCTGCTGCTCCTCCTCCTCCTTGGTTTTGCACTCAGGGCCGTGGGGCGCGAGCCAATGGCGCCTCCGCGCCGGCCCCTCGACTCGCTCCGATCCGCCCCCAGATACAACAAGAAAGGCCACGGCGGCATACGGCTTGGACGATGGACCATCATCTCCCACATACACGCAACCAGCGCGCCTCGCCAAGGCAAAACAATGCGAGAGCCTTGGAGTCCAACGACGCTTCAGGCCTCAGCGCACCAGTGGCACCGCGCCATGGACCATGCCGGCCGGTTGGTCACTGGCCAGGACAAAGAGGCCAATGCTGGTGCTGCCGCTGCTGCTACTGCACCTGCCACACTGCTGCTGCACTAGCCAAGTAGCCATGGACATGGACCCCCGGGAGCCCGAAACCTCTGGGTGCTCGGTTATAATACGGCCACTTGTGCCCCCCAAGATGCATTCCCCATGCCATCTGTGCCTAGACGACGACGACGACGCGCGCGCGCACTGTTGCGTTGCCATCGGCGCCTACGGCTACGGGCGCAACTTGCCGGGGCAGAGGCCTAGATTTCCTCAAGCATAACATGGCATGTTGGTGCCTCGCCAGGACGGGCAATTGGCGCATTGCTATTGTTAGTAGTGTGCAGAGATCCTCTAAGAGCAACTCCAGCCGGGAGACTAAATTTGAGCCTCTATATTGCTTTTAGGGGCCGGTCCACAAAAATTTAGGGGCTTCAAACTCCAGCCGGGTGACTAAATTTAGAGGGCCTCCAGTTCTAGGGGCCCTGGACCAAAATTTGGAGGCCTCCACAAAATAGTAGCCCATTTAGGGGCCCGGCTGGAGTTGTTTTTTTTCATTGGGAGACTAAAACAAGAGATAGAGGCTCATTTAGAGGCCCGGCTGGAGATGCTCTAAAAAGGGGGTGCTAGTATAGGTTGGGTGAAGCTAGCTACCACGGGCACAACTTGACGCCAGTGGAGAACATCGAGGCAGGGATGATGAGGATCGCCGTTGCCTGATTAGGAAACGAAACAGCTTAACCTGCGTCATGGCCACTTGACCAGGGGAGGGGCAGTCCATAGTTTTCCAGACACCTGGTTTTGACTGTTTTGAGTACCCAACTTAGTAATGCTTAGCATGTTGTTTGTAGCAACCTGCCGCTTTGCTAGGGCGGCAGATGCAGAGAACCACAGGTGCAAACTGCAAAGGCCTATCCAGGCTTTGCTTTCTCTGTAAGCACCTTGGCCAAGTGCCAGAGGCCCAGGACAAAGGCTAAAGATTCCAAGCATCCAAGCAGGGTGTTATGACTTCACTACTAGCTAGTAGGCGTTATTAAATTAAAAAATAGCTTAATTAGGGACCAAAACGAATATGGCTTATGGCCTGTGCCGACCAAAACTCATTACCCGCTTATGATATTGTCTAAACAGAACGTTTGCTGCTCTTTGTTTTTCCAATACATAGAGTTCAAGCATTGGTCTAAGGGGGATGCCAAGCTCTTGTCAATCGAGTCATAGCGGAAATTGCCGCCTCAACACATTTTTATTTGCATTGACAAAGGAGTATCTCTCTTTTTTTGCATAAAAAGTACAGGTGACATAACAACAAAGGATAGTGTACAAAATCGAAGATCGCATTGTTTACCAAACAATGTGTGTGGTATTGTATTCCCAAGCGATTAGCTGCACGACAACGAGGGGTGGTGTGATGCCACAACGCCAAATGTTGGAACACTGCAGCCTTCTCATGGAAAAACATTTTGAACCGCAGGCTAGTTGACGTTCTAAAACTACGTTTATTATATTGGATTTTTAATATAAACCGGCCGGCGGTTCATTCCATTAATTTTCTCCATTAGCCTGGAAAACAAACCTTGTGTCAACTGATCAGTGAACACCTTAAAATATGAGTTGACCAAAAAAAGTCCAAAGGTTCTTAACGTGATAGTCGTCGTGATGTGGTCCTGTAGCAGGCTCAAACTGCAACTGAAAGCAAAATTCAAATCGGTTTCGTCTCAAAACCTACAGATCGAACTCGTTGAACTACACCTACTTGTAGCTAGTAACCTAAGTTCCACGATGATCATCGCTTGCAAAAAACTACACAAGTCAGCTCTTGACACCAAAGGTTCCCTGACAGCTTTTGCAATTTTTAAAGCATGGTGAAGTCAAACATAAAGAACAGAAACAAACAATTCAGATCTTCCTGCAGGCCCTCCATTTGCGCTCCATAGGAAGATTGAAAATGAGGAGACATTTTTGTTTGATTCAGTACATCAGTATTGGAGCGGCCAAAATGCAATAAAGAAGGAACACGAAAATATTTTTAATCGGAGAATTACCTTAACTAATTCTGTTTGACAGAGCAGGTTGACTGAAATTAATTCTCCTAGTAATATCTCCAGGGCGTCTATTTATTTGTTGACTTTTTCGCCATCTTAACACCGCTGTTCATTCAATGGATAAAAATCTAGTCAAATGAAACAACTTTTAACAAAAATCTAACGTCCACAAAAAAGTAACTCACCGTTAAAGAAAAAACACATTATACTAATATCAAAGACTTGATTTTATTACCCAAGAGCAGTGACACTAATATTTCAATCAATGCTAATTACTGAAGCTGCAAAAAAAAGGTACATAACCGAAGCAGAATATAAAAGTACTGCCAGTACAACCAACATGTAAGCCCTGGACAAACATATAACAAGTGCTGTACAAAATTAGTTTAGTAGTACGTTACCGGTACATGATAATTGCACAGATCCACCCTAAAAGAATGCACGGAAGAAATGAAAGAAATTCAGGGCGGAAGAATGCACGGAAGAAATGAAAGGATGCAGCAACAACAAAGACAAAGCACAGAACCGAGCCAAGAAGAGCTGTCATGGACCGAGAAAAGTTATAGTAGTGAGGAATGAGAGGTGCCTTGTCGAAGCCATCACCGAGAGGCTGGCTCACGCTCATTTGCTCACCCCCCTTTGCAACGCCTATAAAAAGGCAGCCCCGGGCTTCCCAGTCCCCCGCGCTGCTCACGGCTACCAACAAAGCAAACCCCAGCCAGCCTCCAAAGGGGAGACAAAGCTCACAAGCTGCGAAACGCTTCTTCCCCACAACACAACAGAACTGCGCGCGATCTCGTGAATTGCCTAGGAGTTGAGTTACCCGCGCCGCAAAGGTTTTTACCCCCCTCTCGAAACCGCGCGCGCGCGCGCGCGCGCCGGCAGCCACCAGAGCAGAGTATTTCCCCTGTTTTTCTGCAGCCGCCATGACGTCGTGCGCTGGAGGCGCCACGGTGGCGTGCCGGGACGAGGCGCGGCCCTATGGAGACGAAGCCTGCGTCATCGTCTGCCCCCTGCTTGCTAAGGCGGGGGAGGTCCTCATCACGGTGCCCGGAGACGAGGTGCCGGTGCTCACGAGCAAGCCGCAGGGGCGGCTCGCCGCCGCGGCGAAGGAAGCCGTGTCCCTGTCCTTGGGCTTCGCGTTCCCGATGGCGCCGCCGGTGTCGTCCAGCGACGCGCGCGGCGAGGCGTGGTCCATTCTCGCCCTCGCACTCCCCATGATCCTGACCGGGCTCCTGCTCTACCTCCGGTCAATGATTTCGATGCTTTTCCTCGGTCGCCTCGGCGGCCTTGCCCTCGCTGGCGGGTCACTCGCCATCGGCTTTGCCAACATCACCGGGTACTCTGTCCTCTCCGGCCTGGCCATGGGCATGGAGCCCATATGCGGGCAGGCATTCGGCGCCGGCAATTTCTCGCTCCTCGGCATCACCATGCAGCGGACGGTGCTCCTGCTCATCGCCGCCGCCGTTCCCATCGGCGGCCTGTGGATGCACATGCGGCCTCTGCTCCTCCTCTGCGGCCAGGAAGCCAGCATCGCCGCCGCAGCCGAGACCTACATTCTGGCCTCGCTCCCGGACCTCGTCCTGCAGGCATTCATCCACCCCGTACGGATATACCTCAGGACGCAGTCCATCAACCTGCCGCTCACGGTCTGCGCCGCGCTCGCCATTGCCATCCACCTCCCCATAAACTATGTCCTCGTCACCGTCCTGGGTCTCGGCATCAAGGGGGTGGCATTCGCCTCCGTGCTGGCGAACTTGAACCTCCTCCTCTTCCTCCTCGCGTACATCTTCTTCAAGGGCGTGCACAGGCGCACCGGCGGCTTCGCGCTCTCCGGCGAGAGCTTCCGCGGCTGGGGCGAGCTCGTTAAGCTGGCGCTGCCGAGCTGCGTGAGCGTCTGCCTGGAGTGGTGGTGGTACGAGATCATGATCCTGCTGTGCGGCCTGCTGCTGAACCCGCAGGCGACGGTGGCGTCCATGGGCATCCTGATCCAGACGACGTCGCTCATCTACATCTTCCCGTCGTCGCTGAGCTTCGGCGTGTCGACCCGCGTGAGCAACGAGCTCGGCGCGGGGCAGCCCGAGGCGGCGAGCCGCGCGGCGACGGTGGGGCTGATGCTCGGGTTCGCGTTCGGCGGCTTCGCGTCGGCGTTCGCGTTCCTCGTGCGGAACGTGTGGGCGAGCATGTTCACGGCGGACCCGGCGATCATCGCGCTCACCGCGTCGGTGCTGCCGATCCTGGGGCTGTGTGAGCTGGGCAACTGCCCGCAGACGACGGGTTGCGGCGTGCTCCGCGGCAGCGCCAGGCCCAAGGACGCCGCCCGCATCAACCTCCGGTCGTTCTACCTCGTGGGGACGCCCGTGGCGCTCGTCCTGGCGTTCTGGTACCACCTCGACTTCAAGGGCCTGTGGTTCGGCCTCATGGCGGCGCAGGCCACCTGCATGGTGCGCATGCTGCTGGTCATCGGGCGGACTGACTGGGCCAGCGAGGCCAAGCGCTCGAGGCAGCTCACCGGGGCCGACGCCGTTGACGGCAGCAAGGCTGCGGCGGCCGACGGGGGCGAGAAGTCGCGCTTGCTTGTCGACGCGGACATGGAGCGAGCGAATGATCACTCTGATCGGGGTTGATAGCTACAGCGCGAGCCGCATGTGTGCTTAGATCTCTAATCTACTCCGTTTCTCTTTTTTTTTATTTCCCCCATTTTTTTCCCAATATTTTTGGCGGGGGAGGGATCAGAGGTTGACAGAGTGACAATTTTGTCCACCATTTGGTAATTAGAATGTAAAGATTTTTCTGATTGTTATCCCATAGATTGGAAATATTCTAGTACTGATACGGACCAAATCTTCACCGTTTCATTTTTACTTAATTTTCATTATTTAAAAAAAGAAGAGAGAGAGAGAGAGAGAGAGAGAGAATTTCAGGAGAGAAGGGAACAAACCGTTCACGGCTTTGGCCGCTGCTTGCTCCGGCTTTCCGTCCGGCCTGGGTCGGTGTCTGGTCCAGGGAGGCGAGCGCTAGCCGAGCCGCGTGACGACCCGGTCACCGGCGCGGGGCTAACGAGTAACGAGTAGCGGCAACA
>CM014276.1:56037369-56056837 GCA_004135705.1 Alloteropsis semialata
TGGCGTGGAGAAGTTGAGGAAGATGGCCCCGACGGAGAGCGGCAGGAGGTCGGCGCACAGCAGGCCGCGGCCGTCAACGGCGTCCTTCCACTCGCAGCAGACGCACCTCGAGACAGTGAGATCGAGCGGCGCCAGGCCGGGCCGAGGGACCTCGCTGGGGCTGCTGCCGCGCCTCGCCGCTGCGGCCTGGACATCTTGCCGGGAGGGGGGAGAGAGGAAGGGCCACCGTCGCGCACCGCCGCGGCGTGGCCCGGGGAGCTCGCCGGGGGGCCGCTGCCGCGTGCCGCAGCCTCGGCCCGCCGCCACACGTAGCCGCTCCGGTCCTGCGTCAAGCCCGCCGCACCCACTTACGGAGGTGGCGGGGCTGTGCAGACACACGCGTCGTTGGCGATGCTCGATCTCCTTGTCCTTCTGCTCATGCTCTTCTCGCTCTCCTTCCTGCTCGCCTCCCGCTGCTCAGGACTCGACTACTTGGATCCATCGCGGATGTACTTGATCTGCAGTTCTCCATGGTTATGATTTGTGAATCCCTCATCGGATTGGAAGAATTTGGGGGAGAAAAAAAAAGAAGAAAGCAGGGAAGGGAATGACGAGCAGAGACAGGAAGAGCTACGGGGATTGAGGGCTTATTTTACCATTGGTGGGCCGCCGCCGCTCACCGCCCAGCTCTCCGTCGCCGCTGCTCGCCCTTGTCGCGGGGAGGTAGGCGTCGAGGAGATGAGGGGCAGTAGTCGCTAGGGCCTCGTGGTCCATGCCGGCGAGGGGAAGCGTCGCGGCCGCTGAGCCCACATGCTCCGCGTGGGTGCGTAGCCGGCGAGGAGAGGCGTCGCAGCTGCTGAGCCCACGTGCTCCGCCTGCAGTGGGTGCACAGCCGCCACCACATTCGAGCTCGCCCACGCCGTTTCCATGCACGAGGGAGGTCGCCATGGGGAGGTGGCCCTCACCGGCGCAGCCATGCCTGCAGAAGAGACCTACCCCATGATGCCATCGAGACATGTCGCCATCCGAACAAGGTGCCGCACCACCACTAACGTGCCTCCGGCGACAGGGGTCTGCTAACCGTACCGCCGGTGACAGCGAGCTGCAAGCTCTGCCAATGCCGGGTTGTGCCCCCGAGCCGCCGCCATGAGAGAGAATGAAATTTTGTAATGCCAAAAGAAACGAAGCGAGCGTCGAGAATTTTGTAGGGGCTCCACCGTCGGGCTGAATAAAGGGCACGAATCACGGATGAGGACTCATTAGCTTGGCGGTCAAGTAGGGTCAGGGATGAAGGAGGAGTTTATGGCGCGGTGGGCGCGGATGGAGGAGTTTAGGGCGCGATTAGGGCTCCATTGCACGGGGAAAATTACGCGGGGAGAGTGAAGTGGGCCCGGTGGGTAAGAAAGAACCGCGGTGAAAATAAATCAGGTGCGTTCGGGAATTTTCACAGGGAAACAACGGCAAAACCGTTCTCCCCCCTCCCCTTTGGTCTTCGTCCTACCTGCTACGTGGGCCCAAAAGGATGGTTAGTGAGATGAGGGTAGGTTTATGGTTGTGTAGGATTTGACACCAAATCTCTCCCTCTTTATAGTATAGACTTGTTCTAGCCGTGTCAACAAATGAACAAGCACTCAGCACTTCAAATACTATCCTAATACAGTCGCATAGCATAGGTATGCACATCCAAGGGATTTGCAAAGGTCTAATCCCTCCTCCAAATGAATCCAACTATAACCAAGCTGTAATTCCTATTGAATATTTTCGGTCCATCCAGTAGCAGTAGAGGGGCTGTCACCGTGACGGACACGGACAGAGCAGCACCTGTCGCCAGTACTGTATCCAATGGGACCGGGCCCCACCTGTCAGCACCTGGACCAGAAACCGGACGCCGCATGGCGCGGGTGAAGTACCCCATGTGGACGGGCGCGGCGCAGCGCTGAATCCAAAGATCTCGTCCCGTACGCCGCGGACGAGACGAGAGCGCGGCCGAGGCGCCCGGAAACGCACAGCATCCGCCCGGCCGCGGCTCCACCGCCGGCGACGGCAGACACGCCAAACCCAGGCGTTTCTTTTGGCCTCAGCGTCCCCGTCGCGCGCGCACCCAGGCCAAAAGACAGCCGCGCGCTGCTTTGTTGTGCCGCGTAGGCCATCGACAAAACATATGCGGCAACAAATACTAGACACCTTCGCGCGATCCCGGGTTTCGCCTTTCGCGCGCCCACTGGCCAGCCAGCCTCGTGCGCGGCCGTGAGCCAAAAACTAGGCTGCCCGCTCACGACATGCGCGTGTGCAAAAACCCAAGCATTTTGCTTGTGTGATGTTGCTCCAAAAAAGCGCGCTCGTGTCCTCAACTGCCGCCTCTCGCGCTCGCCTCGTGGACAGTGGTGGCTTCGGCCAGGAGCAACGCAACAAAAGAGTACAGCGCGCGCGCGTGCTATGCACCACGTAGTACTAGTACCTGCTGCTCCTCCTCCTCCTTGGTTTTGCACTCAGGGCCGTGGGGCGCGAGCCAATGGCGCCTCCGCGCCGGCCCCTCGACTCGCTCCGATCCGCCCCCAGATACAACAAGAAAGGCCACGGGGGCATACGGCTTGGACGATGGACCATCATCTCCCACATACACACATGCAACCAGCGCGCCTCGCCAAGGCAAAACAATGCGAGAGCCTTGGAGTCCAACGACGCTTCAGGCCTCAGCGCACCAGTGGCACCGCGCCATGGACCATGCCGGCCGGTTGGTCACTGGCCAGGACAAAGAGGCCAATGCTGGTGCTGCCGCTGCTGCTACTGCACCTGCCACACTGCTGCTGCACTAGCCAAGTAGCCATGGACATGGACCCCCGGGAGCCCGAAACCTCTGGGTGCTCGGTTATAATACGGCCACTTGTGCCCCCCAAGATGCATTCCCCATGCCATCTGTGCCTAGACGACGACGACGACGCGCGCGCGCACTGTTGCGTTGCCATCGGCGCCTACGGCTACGGGCGCAACTTGCCGGGGCAGAGGCCTAGATTTCCTCAAGCATAACATGGCATGTTGGTGCCTCGCCAGGACGGGCAATTGGCGCATTGCTATTGTTAGTAGTGTGCAGAGATCCTCTAAAAAGGGGGTGCTAGTATAGGTTGGGTGAAGCTAGCTACCACGGGCACAACTTGACGCCAGTGGAGAACATCGAGGCAGGGATGATGAGGATCGCCGTTGCCTGATTAGGAAACGAAACAGCTTAACCTGCGTCATGGCCACTTGACCAGGGGAGGGGCAGTCCATAGTTTTCCAGACACCTGGTTTTGACTGTTTTGAGTACCCAACTTAGTAATGCTTTGCATGTTGTTTGTGGCAACCTGCCGCTTTGCTAGGGCGGCAGATGCAGAGAACCACAGGTGCAAACTGCAAAGGCCTATCCAGGCTTTGCTTTCTCTGTAAGCACCTTGGCCAAGTGCCAGAGGCCCAGGACAAAGGCTAAAGATTCCAAGCATCCAAGCAGTGTGTTATGACTTCACTACTAGCTAGTAGGCGTTATTAAATTAAAAAAAAATAGCTTAATTAGGGACCAAAACGAATATGGCTTATGGCCTGTGCCGACCAAAACTCATTACCCGCTTATGATATTGTCTAAACAGAACGTTTGCTGCTCTTTGTTTTTCCAATACATAGAGTTCAAGCATTGGTCTAAGGGGGATGCCAAGCTCTTGTCAATCGAGTCATAGCGGAAATTGCCGCCTCAACACATTTTTATTTGCATTGACAAAGGAGTATCTCTCTTTTTTTGCATAAAAAGTACAGGTGACATAACAACAAAGGATAGTGTACAAAATCGAAGATCGCATTGTTTACCAAACAATGTGTGTGGTATTGTATTCCCGAGCGATTAGCTGCACGACAACGAGGGGTGGTGTGATGCCACAACGCCAAATGTTGGAACACTGCAGCCTTCTCATGGAAAAACATTTTGAACCGCAGGCTAGTTGACGTTCTAAAACTACGTTTATTATATTGGATTTTTAATATAAACCGGCCGGCGGTTCATTCCATTAATTTTCTCCATTAGCCTGGAAAACAAACCTTGTGTCAACTGATCAGTGAACACCTTAAAATATGAGTTGACCAAAAAAAGTCCAAAGGTTCTTAACGTGATAGTCGTCGTGATGTGGTCCTGTAGCAGGCTCAAACTGCAACTGAAAGCAAAATTCAAATCGATTTCGTCTCAAAACCTACAGATCGAACTCGTTGAACTACACCTACTTGTAGCTAGTAACCTAAGTTCCACGATGATCATCGCTTGCAAAAAACTACACAAGTCAGCTCTTGACACCAAAGGTTCCCTGACAGCTTTTGCAATTTTTAAAGCATGGTGAAGTCAAACATAAAGAACAGAAACAAACAATTCAGATCTTCCTGCAGGCCCTCCATTTGCGCTCCATAGGAAGATTGAAAATGAGGAGACATTTTTGTTTGATTCAGTACATCAGTATTGGAGCGGCCAAAATGCAATAAAGAAGGAACACGAAAATATTTTTAATCGGAGAATTACCTTAACTAATTCTGTTTGACAGAGCAGGTTGACTGAAATTAATTCTCCTAGTAATATCTCCAGGGCGTCTATTTATTTGTTGACTTTTTCGCCATCTTAACACCGCTGTTCATTCAATGGATAAAAATCTAGTCAAATGAAACAACTTTTAACAAAAATCTAACGTCCACAAAAAAGTAACTCACCGTTAAAGAAAAAACACATTATACTAATATCAAAGACTTGATTTTATTACCCAAGAGCAGTGACACTAATATTTCAATCAATGCTAATTACTGAAGCTGCAAAAAAAAGGTACGTAACCGAAGCAGAATATAAAAGTACTGCCAGTACAACCAACATGTAAGCCCTGGACAAACATATAACAAGTGCTGTACAAAATTAGTTTAGTAGTACGTTACCGGTACATGATAATTGCACAGATCCACCCTAAAAGAATGCACGGAAGAAATGAAAGAAATTCAGGGCGGCAGAATGCACGGAAGAATGCACGGAAGAAATGAAAGGATGCAGCAACAACAAAGACAAAGCACAGAACCGAGCCAAGAAGAGCTGTCATGGACCGAGAAAAGTTATAGTAGTGAGGAATGAGAGGTGCCTTGTCGAAGCCATCACCGAGAGGCTGGCTCACGCTCATTTGCTCACCCCCCTTTGCAACGCCTATAAAAAGGCAGCCCCGGGCTTCCCAGTCCCCCGCGCTGCTCACGGCTACCAACAAAGCAAACCCCAGCCAGCCTCCAAAGGGGAGACAAAGCTCACAAGCTGCGAAACGCTTCTTCCCCACAACACAACAGAACTGCGCGCGATCTCGTGAATTGCCTAGGAGTTGAGTTACCCGCGCCGCAAAGGTTTTTACCCCCCTCTCGAAACCGCGCGCGCGCGCGCGCGCGCCGGCAGCCACCAGAGCAGAGTATTTCCCCTGTTTTTCTGCAGCCGCCATGACGTCGTGCGCTGGAGGCGCCACGGTGGCGTGCCGGGACGAGGCGCGGCCCTATGGAGACGAAGCCTGCGTCATCGTCTGCCCCCTGCTTGCTAAGGCGGGGGAGGTCCTCATCACGGTGCCCGGAGACGAGGTGCCGGTGCTCACGAGCAAGCCGCAGGGGCGGCTCGCCGCCGCGGCGAAGGAAGCCGTGTCCCTGTCCTTGGGCTTCGCGTTCCCGATGGCGCCGCCGGTGTCGTCCAGCGACGCGCGCGGCGAGGCGTGGTCCATTCTCGCCCTCGCACTCCCCATGATCCTGACCGGGCTCCTGCTCTACCTCCGGTCAATGATTTCGATGCTTTTCCTCGGTCGCCTCGGCGGCCTTGCCCTCGCTGGCGGGTCACTCGCCATCGGCTTTGCCAACATCACCGGGTACTCTGTCCTCTCCGGCCTGGCCATGGGCATGGAGCCCATATGCGGGCAGGCATTCGGCGCCGGCAATTTCTCGCTCCTCGGCATCACCATGCAGCGGACGGTGCTCCTGCTCATCGCCGCCGCCGTTCCCATCGGCGGCCTGTGGATGCACATGCGGCCTCTGCTCCTCCTCTGCGGCCAGGAAGCCAGCATCGCCGCCGCAGCCGAGACCTACATTCTGGCCTCGCTCCCGGACCTCGTCCTGCAGGCATTCATCCACCCCGTACGGATATACCTCAGGACGCAGTCCATCAACCTGCCGCTCACGGTCTGCGCCGCGCTCGCCATTGCCATCCACCTCCCCATAAACTATGTCCTCGTCACCGTCCTGGGTCTCGGCATCAAGGGGGTGGCATTCGCCTCCGTGCTGGCGAACTTGAACCTCCTCCTCTTCCTCCTCGCGTACATCTTCTTCAAGGGCGTGCACAGGCGCACCGGCGGCTTCGCGCTCTCCGGCGAGAGCTTCCGCGGCTGGGGCGAGCTCGTTAAGCTGGCGCTGCCGAGCTGCGTGAGCGTCTGCCTGGAGTGGTGGTGGTACGAGATCATGATCCTGCTGTGCGGCCTGCTGCTGAACCCGCAGGCGACGGTGGCGTCCATGGGCATCCTGATCCAGACGACGTCGCTCATCTACATCTTCCCGTCGTCGCTGAGCTTCGGCGTGTCGACCCGCGTGAGCAACGAGCTCGGCGCGGGGCAGCCCGAGGCGGCGAGCCGCGCGGCGACGGTGGGGCTGATGCTCGGGTTCGCGTTCGGCGGCTTCGCGTCGGCGTTCGCGTTCCTCGTGCGGAACGTGTGGGCGAGCATGTTCACGGCGGACCCGGCGATCATCGCGCTCACCGCGTCGGTGCTGCCGATCCTGGGGCTGTGTGAGCTGGGCAACTGCCCGCAGACGACGGGTTGCGGCGTGCTCCGCGGCAGCGCCAGGCCCAAGGACGCCGCCCGCATCAACCTCCGGTCGTTCTACCTCGTGGGGACGCCCGTGGCGCTCGTCCTGGCGTTCTGGTACCACCTCGACTTCAAGGGCCTGTGGTTCGGCCTCATGGCGGCGCAGGCCACCTGCATGGTGCGCATGCTGCTGGTCATCGGGCGGACTGACTGGGCCAGCGAGGCCAAGCGCTCGAGGCAGCTCACCGGGGCCGACGCCGTTGACGGCAGCAAGGCTGCGGCGGCCGACGGGGGCGAGAAGTCGCGCTTGCTTGTCGACGCGGACATGGAGCGAGCGAATGATCACTCTGATCGGGGTTGATAGCTACAGCGCGAGCCGCATGTGTGCTTAGATCTCTAATCTACTCCGTTTCTCTTTTTTTTTATTTCCCCCATTTTTTTCCCAATATTTTTGGCGGGGGAGGGATCAGAGGTTGACAGAGTGACAATTTTGTCCACCATTTGGTAATTAGAATGTAAAGATTTTTCTGATTGTTATCCCATAGATTGGAAATATTCTAGTACTGATACGGACCAAATCTTCACCGTTTCATTTTTACTTAATTTTCATTATTTAAAAAAAGAAGAGAGAGAGAGAGAGAGAGAGAGAGAGAGAGAGAGAGAGAGAGAATTTCAGGAGAGAAGGGAACAAACCGTTCACGGCTTTGGCCGCTGCTTGCTCCGGCTTTCCGTCCGGCCTGGGTCGGTGTCTGGTCCAGGGAGGCGAGCGCTAGCCGAGCCGCGTGACGACCCGGTCACCGGCGCGGGGCTAACGAGTAACGAGTAGCGGCAACACAACACCGGGTCCAAGTCGCGTGGCTTCCCTCGCCAAACCATTGCGGCCAGGGGCCCCGCCACGCAATCTTGCGCCGCGCAGCCGTCGGCCGTCGAAACGATGGCACCCCCCTTTCCTTCCTCTCGTGCGGTCGCGAAAAGAAGGCAGCCGAATTGTGCCACGTGATTTGCGTAACGAGACCGAACCAGCCCTGACCGGTAAGAACATATGTGGTGGCGTAACGTGGAAGAGTCAGCCTCCGTTCCGCGAGAGCCCTGATGACAGGGATCCTGTGCCAACACGCCCCCCAACTTACTTTTCAGATTCATCGCACGGTAAATTCACGGAGATTTTGCTGGATCGGCCCGTTAAGAAAGCCGTAAACGCGAAGCCAATTGACCCCTCGCAGTCGCAGGCTGCGAGAAGAAAGATTCCTCCTGTGCTCCCGTCCCGGCGGCATCCAGGCCGGCAGGCACGTAGCGACGTGCAGGGTCCATGGCGATCCACCTGTAGCGCGCATGATCAGCCCCGCCCCGCCCAGGAGCGCAGATAGAGAGAGAGAGAGATCCCAGATCCCAGTGTGGCCTCGGTTCGGGCGTGCTGCGGCGCGGATGGCATCGGCACTGGCGGCAGTTCGCATAAAAAACGACTTGGCCTGCTCCACTCCACTCCTTGGAGCCCCGAGAAGATGGCACTGTTTCGACGCCCCCAAAAGCCAGCACCAGCTGTTGCCACAATACAATATACTACTCCGTATCGTACAAGCCTCTAAATTATTTGTTCCAACACAAATAAAACTACCAATATAATCGTACTGCTTCCGTTCGTGAGCTGCAGGACCTCTGATCGAGAGAGGCGCGTGATGATGCGGTGCATCTGACGACCAATGGGCGTTGCCGTGGCCGAGACTGAAAACCCTGTTGGTGTGGGCCGTTCCAAACCCCAATCACCGGCCACGCCTGGCGTGGAAGGATTTGTGATTTGTCTGTCTCTGCTTCGAGTCAACCGTTTTATCAATCTGAGAGATGGATCATGGAACGGCAGCTAAGCTAGCTCTTCAGCTTCTCCTCTGGCCGATCAGGTCAATGGCCGTCTCCCAATCGGATCGCTCCAGCGTTACCGAGCTCGTCCATGTCCCCTGGCGCCGGGACGAGCCCTAGAGGTGTCCCCAGCGAGCTAGCACGGCAATGCCCAATGCGATGACCGCACCCACCAGGCCACCACCTATTGCCATGACTGGGATTTATGCACGCACGCTGCAACATCCGATTGGGCCGGCGTTGTCAGACCGCCTAGGTCCATTACCCTTATGCACCTTGCCGTCCTTGCGGTGTTGGTAAACTTTGGGTCGATTGTTAATCTAATTTGACTATTCCAATTCTTTTTAGCTGTGTTTGGATTAATTTATTTGTCATGTCTACTGGATGCAGACTAGGCTCACTAAATTAAAGGAAATGATGGGCATGACCTAGATTAAATATAGGCAGTGCTTACCAATTTTACAACAAGATGCTCTTGCATAAGTTATTGCGAACATTAGTAGTACGTGCAACGGTAAGGTGTGTTTGAATCTGCTATGCAGATCTCTAACCTTTTAACATCATCTCACATTGTCAAATGTTGTGATTTTTTTCCCTATTTATAGTTACAATTAGAAAAGCTTGACTTTGGACGAGTGTAGCGTGTTCAGATGTAGGGATCAATTTTTTGATCTCTACTTTGACCACTAATTAGAGGTATTAAATAAAGTCAGTTTACAAAACTACCTCCACAACCCCCTGGCAAATTCGCGAGACGAATTTAATGAGGCCTTTGACCGCACGATTAGAGGATGATTACTGTAGCAAATCATAGATTAATTAGGCTCGTTAGATTCGTCGCGCAAAGTTGCACTCATCTGTGAAAAGGTTTTGTAAATAGACTTCATTTAGTACTCCATGCATGCAAGATTCCTTGAGGACAATTTTTTGTCCCCAAGGAACCGAACACGGGCTATATATTTTCCGAATTAGCCCTAGCGGCATTTCAATCTCATAGGCTGTCCCTATCCTTCCACCATAATTTTCCAATCATCAAACATTACGTATGTCCCCTATCAAGGCCAATATTCATTTGGATTTTCAGTATTTTTCGCTATAATTCTTGTCTGCGCTGAAAGCTGTTTATTGTAAGGCCACTTGCCGGCATGGACGTACAAATCACAGCTTTTGTTATACACTTCGGCATTATCAATCCGCACTAGGAAATTAGTTTCGCTTCTAGTTCACGGCGCCCTCCCGAGCCTGTTCGGTTGGCTGGTGGCTGGTGGCTGGTGCTGATTTGTTGTGAGAGAAAAGTACTGCTGGCTGGCTGGTGGCTGGTGACTGGTGCTGATTTGTTGTGAGACTGAAGTACTGCTGGCTGGTGGCTGATAAGCGTCCATGCATATCCTCACTGGATGCACGCAAGCAGCAGGCGTCCACATCACCGCCGAATCGCACCGGAGATAAAAACAAATGCGAAAGCCTGCAGCGGGCGTCGTCAGGGCGACGCGACGTAGCTGAGTGCATGACGGCACGGATGATGATTCCGGCCGTCGGCCGATCGCCGGTCGTCGCGTTCAGCCAGGTCAGCGTGATGGTGGCGCTAGTCACGCACGTCTCTGCGCGGCTCCAGCTGTTTCATGCCGTCATGGGCTTCGTCCTTCGACGGGCGCAGCGGCAAAGTCCGGCGCCGTCACGACCGGCCGGTCGGCCATGCATTTCCTGTCGCGGTCGCGGAGCCGGTGGATGGATCACCGACTTGTTGTAAAGCGACGCCGCGCGGTTGATCGTCTCCTTCGTTCCATGCAATCCCAGCGCAGGGCCGGCCGGGCAGGTAGAACGCAGCCAGCTGAATACTCTGGTATAGTAATCATCTCATTGCAGCCTAGTCGCCTGGATGCTTCGAGTTTTCAACCGGAGAGCACTTGAAGGAACGGCTTCCTCGCGGAGCGGTACGACCTCCGCGCGCGTTCCGGGCCAGTCAGGCAGGACGATTCGCTTCCGGCGACCAGGTTTGAGCTTCCGAGACGCATCGGCTGACTACGACGGCGCAACGGAGTAATAGAGGCCCGCACGCACGCGCGCGCGCGCGCGCTCGGACGGAGGGCCGGCCGACGACCCGTCCGAGAAGAGACTGCAGATCCGGTGCGTAGAACGCGTACGGGCTGCGGTTTTGATTATCGTGGTCAAGCCGGGCACGGCAATCCGCCGGCGAAGCACGCAACGCACTCCGCCTCCTCGTCCCAGGTTCCGGCTACGTGCCTACCTCCTTGTCGCGGGCCGCGGCGGTCGCGCTCACGCGGTGGCTGGGGGTTTGGTTTCCCCGTTGAACAGGGCAGAGGGCAGAGGCGAAAGGGAAATCGCGCACGCCCAGCCTCCTGCCGGCCTGCCTGCTTGCCTGACGGCGCTCGGGCGGCTAATTTCGGCTGCCGAGCGAGGCCGAGAGGGGGCCGGGGGCGCGTGGATTTTTCGGCGCGGGGGCTGGCTGACCGGGGAGCGTGTCTAGTGGCGGGGGAGCACGGGCGAATCCGACGATCCCGCGAGTGGTGGGGGTGGCACGCGGAGGCAAATGGGTCCGCGTCGCGCTCGCGTCTCGCCGTCGCCAGCTGCCGCTAGCGGCGGGAGCGCGAAGTGGACGCCTCTGGGCCGCGCGTTGCGCTGCTGCGCCCCCGGCCCGGTGCGCCCTGGGCGGAAGTCTCGTGTCAGGAAAGTTCGCACCGGGCGTGGTGGGTACGTCCATCCGCGGGTGGTGGGGTGGGGTAGGCGGCACGGCGGCCGGGCGGCCGGGGCGCGGTCAGTGAAGCGGCCGCCGCCACGGTCGTGCACGGTGCGGCGAAGCTGGACCGGTGAATTGGTTCCTTGCGCGGAAACATTCAGCGCGCATCTCATCTGCACGTGCGTGCCGTTCCTCCTCCGGTCTCAAGCTGCACACCGGTTGCTGCTGCCATCACTACCACTGCTAAGCGCGCGCTAGCTTATCCGGAAACCTGCGTAAAGAACGCAATCCTATCGGGAGTCACGGTCATCATCACATGATCCCATGTATGGACCAGCCTATAGAAGCATACTGTAAAGTCTATTGGTCACTCCATTGTAGTATACGTGATCCTAACGTGCCCTGTTGAATTTCTCCAGTTCCGGTCTCAGCTGGTATCTACTAGTACTTCTACGGTCGCGCACACAATCCGATTGGTCGCTCGGGGGTTCATTTTCCACGCCTAAATTCATGCGGAACGTACGAACGTATGCTGACTTTGTACCATGTCGAATTTAACGAATACTGTATATAAATTGAGGCTTGAATTTGAATACATGATTTGTTATTCTATCGTTTGTACTACCTGGTAATACAGGCTCGTCAGCTGTCGTCGGGTGCGGCACGGGAGGAGAGGTGGGGGGATAGCTTTTTCTGTCTCCGGATTCCTCGTCCTTCTTCATGGTCATGGCGCACGTTTTGCTGTTGGGCCGGAAGGAATATCAGGCCCTAGAGCAAAACAAGTACAACAAAAGTTAGACCTGCAGCAGAGATAAGATTTCATATGCATATGACAATGAACATAGCCATGCTACTGCACGCAGTTAGCCGCCTAAAATTCGTAATGTATTAGCGTGGATGGATAAGCTTTTCTTTATCGAGTTATTGTTAGCCCGGATGAGTTATTTTAGCTTATGTTAGTCCGGATAAGCTAATAAAAGTACGTGATCGCCTCCATCAGGCCCTTCATCCTAGGACTGATTTGAGGCCCGCGTCCCTTCAGGCCCGGAATCAGAATCTCGAAAGAAGAGGATAAAGCAACGAGAGTAGTACTAGCTCGTTGCAGTTGCACCCGATAGGCGGGAACCGGTGGTTGACTATCTGATTGTGCATTTCGATAGTCTAGCAGCCATAGCGCAGGCTTCGAATGATTGGCGTCCGCACCTGCTTCGATTCGGACTGACCTTTCGTCAGTGTCCGTGTTCACGTTGATGGTGGCGACACTGCAGCGGCCTGATCATATCCTTTGTCAGTGCCCATGATAATGCAACAGTGCTATTATTGTATGCGACTTTAGTACTTCCTACTGTCATCCGTCCAATGGCCTGTTTGTAGGGAGGACGAATTGGAGGACCTCCGACCAGAGTGCTGCGCGGTGTTCAGAACTTGCGGGCAACAGTAGGGTTGCGCACTTGCACAACACTGGGAACCATACCAGCGAGAGTTTGGTGAAGCATTTGCCTTTTCCCAGCCTTTCGGCTCAAATCAAACGGATCAAGTGCAGCAGTTTCGTAAAGGATGGATGTCCTTTTTCGACCAAAGGGCACTAGCTACAAAAATCTTACATTGTGCGCGCTCATTTACCTTCACAAATTAAAGTTTGGGATCTGCATCAACAGGTTGGTAAATAAAAATGGTGAATGCACATTATATATATTTTCTAAAATATCGTATTATAGGAATTTAGCTTATGAGAGCAATAATGCAACTGGTGGTTGCACATTATCTTCTTTCTTATTTTTAGTCTCCACTAATGAAGGCATGAACAATCAACTTCCTCCGTATCAAAAAATTTGTCGTCGTCCACTTTTTATCACGACTTTGACCATATCTTATTCAAAATATTGTATGTATATTTCCTCAAAAATTTTGTACGTATATTATTTATTTTATTTGTGATTTGTTTCATCGGTATATGTACTTTAAGTGTGACTTATCTTTTTTGCATATTTGCATAATTTTTTGAATAAAATGAAAGGTCAAACATTTTAGAAAAAATCAAAAGGGTACGGAGTGAGTACTAAATAATGTATAATAGACGTCTAAACAGAACAAGTTGCGGAGGAAAACATGTGCAAGTACGTTTCAAGGATCTAGAACACAACTTTGTTTACAGCGAAAGTATAGTGCCAACCTTCTAAACCAATGTGAAGGCACGACTAATCCATTAAATAATGTATAGGCGCCTAAGCGGAACAAGATGCAGAGGAATAAACATGCGTAAGTACGTATCGATGAGCTAAAAACACAACTTTGTTTACAGTGAAAGTATCGTGCAACATTCTAAGTCAAAGCTAAAGCAAAGTACAAACATATAAACGTTACGACAGTGGGTGGGATGAAATAAAATGCTTTGAAAACTTGATTAGTTTTCAGAATTGGAACTCTATTTAATGTGTATTCACGAAATCTCTGAGGATATATATAATGTGCTCTTTAATACTGAAATATAATAGTTAGGAGTACCTTTTATGATTCTTTAGAATTTGACTTTAGTAAATAAACTTATACAGCTAATTTTAAGGCAGCCGACGTTGATACATGGATGTAGTCGTGAGCACAAACGAAGTCAATTAGAATGAAACTATCACAAGAAATCCAGCGTGCACTTCACTGATAAATTATGCAAAGTCAACTACAGGAGTACAGGTATATACTCCAAACTACAGTGAAGGCAAGTTTAGAATAGAGATGGGGATGCCTTGCCGAAGCAGCTGGCATCTGCTATTTCCTTTTTATTTTCTATGCTGGCTATATGCGTCTCAAATACGTCTTGTGACGGGCGTGAGAGACTTAATTTTAGGACTTGCAAAACAATTTTCTTTTCAACCATTGATGTCAGTTCGAGAAGTCTTCAACTAGAACAATGGATATCGTTCTCGGCCCAGATAGCTATACTTCAGAGTACACGGCCCAGCCCATATCACACTGTTTCTCTTTCAAGGCCGCAAAAGCCGGCAACAGGGACAGCTCATGATCTGATGCAAATAGGTTATAGATAGATAAAATAAAAGATCCAATGGGGTTTATCCTGTATAAAATAGCACAGAGATTATCGTATACTCAGTTTTTTTTTTGAGGAATATCGTATACTCAGTTGATCGTGCATGGTTTTGGAACAAGCAGGAATCCTCAGATCCAACATAAGATCGAGGAGCGGTCTCATGGGAGATAGAGATATGCTGGGGACATGAATCGTTGAGCATGGGCCTAAATTATGGGCCCGCCCTCCGGTCGTTTTATACTTCTATAAATAGACCAAGCTGGGCCTCTGTGATGGGCCGCGGCCTACGTTACCGTGGAACAAGTGTTCACAGAGACACAGACCGAGACAAGATGCCGAGCTAACACGTAGTCTTCTCGACCTTTCGTTCCCCACTAAACAGTAGAACAGGGCGACCGACAGGCGATTTTGCTTCCGGCGTCGATTTCGCTGGTTCCTTCTCGACTCCGGTGACCGCTTCGGTGCCGGAGGAGGAGAGGGGCTGCGGAATCGACGGCCGTTGTATATACCCTTTTCTATTAGCGTTTGGTTAGGTAGGTTAGGGTTTGTGTTCTCCACATCGGTGATGTTGTTGATGCGGATCCCAGCTTTGTTCCTGTCATCCGCGGCGTTGGCGTCGGTTTCAGCTTGGTCGACGGTGGTGACCTCCGATGCCGTGGCTGCTGCGGATTTGAGCGTCAACTCCAGGTTAGGGTTGGGATTTGAGTTCTTCCCGAGTTCTTCCGACATGGGCTGTGTTGTTGGTGGGCGGGTTCCTGTGCTGATCCATGGGCGGGAGGTGCATAGCGCCGTTTTCTTATGCAGGAGGTTGGGTATCGGCGATGTTTTCTTCTATTTCTTCTTCTGCGTTGAGGCCCAATCATTCTGTGCGTTTCTTGGGGCTGTCTGTGCTCTTCTCGTCGATGGTAAAGCCAAATTCGTCACCTATACCATGGCTGTTGTTCGGAGGAGTTTCGGTTCTTTTACCGGTGATGTGTTCATCGGGATTTTGTACCTCCAAGGAGTTTTCTTTGTGAGGTTAAACTTACACAAGCTCCTGGCTGGGGGCTGGTGTTCTTGGTTTGTTGGCCGGAGTCTGCTGGTGAGGCGACCGGCGTCTGTTTCTGGTGTTTGGGATTGCCCGGGGCGTTCAACGATTCAACAGCACAACGTGCTACTGATGGGCTCAAAAGTTGAAGACTCTTCGTCGATTCGGAAATCGGCTGGAAGCTTCATTGTGGACCTTCTTCATTGCGGGAGATGGAGGAGGAACACCTTGCGGCAGCGATGCCTGGCGACGGCGACGGGCACCGGTTTCTCCTTTGATGGGCTGATATGTAATTTTACTTTCTTTCAGGGGTACCCGGTCAGGGGTTTGGATGTAAAATTACTGTATCAATAAAAATCCAACCCTTTTCTCAAAAAAAAAGATGCCGAGCTAACCATGCATATCTCTACTCTACTCTTGCGCCTCTCCAATGGGAGGTCCTAAGGTGGTTCTATACCTTTCTCTCTCTTATAGAACCAGGTTCTATACACTGTGAGTAGGGGGTGGACACAAAACCCGATACTCGAAGACCGAACCCGAAAAATCCGACCCCGAACCCGAAGAACCCGAACCCGAAATAACCCGAAACTAATTCGGGTATTAGTTTATAAAACCCGAAATTATTTAGGGTAATTCGGGTTTAGAACTCCGGTACCCGAATAGCCCGAAAAACCCGAACTTTAGTGTCATCTTAAAGTGGGAGGAAATCTCTCTATGCAAATCTTTGTTTGATTTGTGTAGATTCATTGGATCAAATCTTGGTTCGAGTTATCCTTGTTGTATGTGATATTTGTATGCATATCAATTAATTGGATCTATAAAATTGTTTGATTAGTCACCATATTTTCTTGCTCTCTTAGTTAAGATACACAATTTCGGGTAAAATGGGTAACCCGAAACCCGAACCCGAATTTTCGGGTACCCGAAATGTCGGGTAGCAATTTTTTAAAACAAACTTCGGGTTTCAATTATGAAAACCCGAACTTCCTAAAACCCGAAATACCTGACCCGAAATTTTCGGGTAACCCGAATGCCCACCCCTAACTGTGAGCCTGGTTCCATATGGAACCTGGTTCCATGTATAGAACCTGGTTCCATGGAGAAAAGAGAGAAAGAGAAATAGAGAGTGAATGATTGTGGGTCTCATTTATAGATTCAACCCCTAGTTCTATATATTGTAGTTAAAACAACACGTGACTTCACGTCATTGTGGGACCCGTTTATAGAGATGCCCTGGCACAAAGAAATCCCAGCCACCACAGGCGACTCCTTGCTCCGGCCAGCAGTTGCACGCCATTCGTTGGGCTTCATTTTCCTGTTGGGCCTCAAAATTGCATCTAGGTCCTCAATGTCCCAACAAGGCCTGGCCCTTTTGCCACCAGCCTACAGACCTGGCTGCCTCTTCGGTCCGACAGTGCGCCTATGACTACACAGCGGCGCATGAGTAGGCACAAAGAAATCCTAGCCACCACAGGCGACTCCTTGCTCCGGCCAGCAGTTGCACGCCATTCGTTGGGCTTCATTATCCTGTTGGGCCTCAAAATTGCATCCAGGTCCTCAACTTCCCAACAAGGCCTGGTCCTTTTGCCACCAGCGTACAGACCTGCCTGCCTCTTCGGTCCGACAGTGCCTATGCCTACACAGCGGCTCGTGACTCGTGAGTACTCCTTAAACCAGATATATATTCCGTTCAGTGCACCACGTGGCTGAGCAGGAGACATACACGCAACAACCTCACTGCACTGCCTAATGAAACCATCCCAGGCCCAAAAACCAGCCCAATGAAACCCAACAAAACATATTACACAATGTACAGCAATCACAGAAGAAAAGCCCAAACACCAAATCCAATCACAGGCGCGGCAACGCGCGCGCGCCCCATCCTAGTATAACAATGGATATCATTCTCGGCGCAGATAGCTATACTTCAAGAGTATACAGCCCATCCCAGCCCATATCTTCCTTTCTGTTTCTAGGCCACAAAGCCTGAGACATGAACAACTCATGATATGCTTCAGATTTCTCTATAAATGAAAGATTCAACAATGTTTGTCACTTTATCCTGTTTATTAAAATACTCAGTAGACTTGCATGGGTTTGGGGAACAAGCACCAGGTGGGAATCCTTAAATCCAGCACGAGTTTTTTTTTTTGAAAAACCAAGATGGGCCTAAATCATGGGCCAGCCCTCCGTTCGTTCTATAAATAAACCAAGATGGGCCTCTGTGATGGACCGCGGCTTTTTTTGTTTTAATTTTTTTTTTATGATTTTTCAAAAACAACTCACGGTGTCACCCAACCGCCGTATCATATGGTTGCCGCCGTATGATACGGCGGCAAGAGACCGCAACCGTCAAATCAAAAAGCGGTAAGAAAAAACGCCAAATGAAACGGCAGTTGCGGTACTGTAGCACCACAACCGCCAAATCAATCGGCGGTTAGCTACAGTACCCGCGCTGTACTGTAGCAACCGCCCGATCCTCTTCCCTGTGGGAAAAAAATCATAACTTTTTCATATGAACTTGAATTGAGCTAAAATTTATACGAAAATTGTAGATCTCGACGAGATCTACAACTTCATAGTTCAAACTTTTTTCATTTAAAATCATCTTCATATTCAAATAATCCACATAATATTCATATCTAATGAACCAGAAGAATTTTCGTTCTCTGAATAGCACATCTCAAAATATTATAACTTTTTCATATGAATTCGGTTGGAGATAAGCCTCATACGAAAATTGTAGAGCTCGATGAGATCTATAACTTTGTTGTTCAAACTTTTTTCATTGCGAATAATTTTGGTGCTCAAATAATCGAGACAATGTTCAGATCTAAAATTCAAATTTTAGATATGAATATTGTGTGAATTATTTGAACATGAAGATGATTTTAAATGAACAAAAGTTTGAACTACAAAGTTGTAGATCTCATCGAGATCTACAATTTTCGTATAGATTTTAGCTCAATTATAGATTTACAATTTTTGTATAAATTTTAGCTCAATTGTATTATATATATTTTTAGCTGCACCATTGTGAGATCTACAGTTTTCGTATAAATTTATAGATCTCAATTGTAGCTAAAATTTATACGAAAATTGTAGATCTCGACGAGATCTACAACTTTGTAGTTCAAACTTTTTTCATTTGAAATTATCTTCATATTCAAATAATTCACACAATATTCATATCTAAAATTTAAATTTTAGATCTGAACATTGTCTCAATTATTTGAGCATCAAAATTATTCGCAATGAAAAAAGTTTGAACAACAAAGTTATAGATCTCATCGAGCTCTACAATTTTCGTATGAAGCTTATCTCCAACCGAATTCATATGAAAAAGTTATAATATTTTGAAGATGTGCTGTCCAGAGAAGAAAAATTCTTCTGGTTCATTAGATATGAATATTGTGTGGATTATTTGAATATGAAGATGATTTTAAATGAAAAAGTTTGAACTACGAAGTTTTAGATCTCGTCGAGATCTACAATTTTCGTATAAATTTTAGCTCAATTCAAGTTCATATGAAAAAGTTATGATTTTTTCCTCAAAGAAAAGAGAATCGGGCGGTTGCTACAGTACCGCACTACAGTACCGCGCGGGTACTGTAGCTAACCGCCAATTGATTTGGTGGTTGCGGTGGTACAGTACCGCAACCGCCGTTTCATTTGACGTTTTTTCTTACCGCTTTTTGATTTGGCGGTTGCGGTCTCTTGCCGCCATATGATATGGCGGCAGCCATATGATACGGCGGTTGGATGACACCGTGAGTTGTTTTTGAAAAATCATAAAAAAAAATAAAACAAAAAAAATTCTCGACGCAGCGTGGAGCACGTGTTCACAGACCGAGACAACCGACCGACCTAGCCGCCGGAAAATCGATTTATCCAACAAGTGGGAAACCTTCTCACGGCAAGGCCCAACCCCAACTGCCACCGCGCAGCGGGCCCCACGCCGGTCGCCTTCGGCCTCGCCTTGCCGCGGCCCGGGCGCCCGGCACGCAGGTAGAGTCGCAGGTAGCCTTGACTCAGGAGCACACCAATTTGCCCAGTTT
>CM014276.1:56057526-56087744 GCA_004135705.1 Alloteropsis semialata
TTGTCATGTCCCCTATCATTGGTCTTCTCCCAGTCGGCCTTGTAATTATGAGTGCAAGTTTGATCTATCTGGATTCATATATTTTATCTTTAGTCATTGATCGTTTAGAAAGCTTCTCTGATCTTCTTCGAGACTCGCTATGCATGCATAAACAAACAGTACAATCTACAATGTTGACAATGTCTGCATATGACCAGCTGCGACTATTTTAAGGTCACAGTATTAGACTATATTTGGTTTCTGTTATTATATTTTTTGCACCAGCGACTTGCATTGATCCAAGCTCAACACTCTTGTTCAATGATGTATTCCAATTCATCCTCATTTCTTTTATATTGATCAGAAGTCTTGGAATCCCTTTCTCTGGGGCAAACTTCATTGTTGAGTACCCATTGTGTATTCCTTTTTTTTGTGTCATACTTGTATTAAATTAAAAAATGCCAAATGCCGATCAGGAAAAAGCATAGTTCCCAGAGTTAGTGTTGATCATTTTCACGAAGCATCTCTATTTAATAGTTGGTCTTGTGGTAACTGGCAAGTGATTTCTTATGTCTGTGCAGTTAAACTGGTAGTTTTTCTTCATTGATAGTGTTATTACTACATGTTAAACAACAATTTTTTAGTTCCTGATCCTGCTTGGTAATTGATAGTGCCTAAATACCCTAGAGGAATTCTTTAACTAGAAACTGGAAATTAATCTTATCCATTTACATTGTTCAGGTAGAGCGTACTCGTACTGGATTGGAACCTTTGGTTATTGCTTCAATTCCTACTGTGAAGTATGATTCTGAGGCCTTCCATTCTAAAGACGATGTCCAGTAAGTGTAAATTTCTACATATGAACTAAATATTCTTTGGTATTTTTCACTTCAGTGTATACAGCACGCTACCAGTATCAATGAAGCTATTCAAAACTATTTTACTGCTGAAAATTTTGATTGACTACAGTGTGAAGACAGTGAGCTAAATAGGTTTCACTTGTGTTTGATGTTATTATATATTGGTCCAATTGGAGTAGCTCCAGACCAGTGATCCAGAGCTAGGCATACGGTTCACATTTAGGCAAAAGATATATTCCTTTTTCTTTTCTTCTCTTAGCTCCTAATCCCATACTTTTTATTCAACATGTTTGTTCTTATATCCCCTAATCTTTTGATTCTTGATTGGAATTTTCATTAGACAGCAGAACATAGAAACATAAGAAACCAACATGCATGTGTATATGTCTTAATGTAGAATCATATTTTGCAAATTGAAGTTGAACTGCTTTCTTGTTCATTTTTGGTACAGCTCCTGCATTTCTTAAGCCTTATATATCTGGGAACACAACAAAGCACAAATTCAGAAGCTGACGAGAATCACCAATTCCCTTTGCATTACTTGTAGCCAATTCAACTTAAAATTCACATAATTTGGACCAAATTTGCAAACTCTGGCGCTTCTTGTGTCTTGGATAGTTGGATTGATGGATGCAATTTGTTGTACTATCAAGTAATAAGTAAACAATGGGCACTGCTGCACTGTCCAGCCTTAGTTGCATGATGCATAGAGTGTTGTGTAATTTGTTTTCTTAGACAACTAAACAATTTATTGATTGCTTGTTCAAACAGGTGCTCCATTTGTTTAGGTGAATACAAGGAGAAAGAGACTCTTAGAATCATACCAACGTGTCACCACAACTTTCACCTTGCCTGCTTAGATTTATGGTTACAGAAGCAGGCGACCTGCCCAATATGCAGGGTCTCACTGAAAGAGCTGCAGGCTGCCATGTCATCTGCTGGTAACGTCCAGCAACTCTCCACCATCCCAGAGAATTCTGTTAACCCAACACGTCCGTGTCTCCTGCTCCCTGTTCGTCAGGATCACAGGGATCAAAGTTATAGCCAGGAGAGGAACGAACCAGTAGAAGTGGTTATTGAAATCCGACAGTGAACTAAACATTGACATGACTGTAAAAGTGAAGTGATGGAGGCAAATATATAGTTACATTTCCTGAATCTAGCATGTCGGCTTGTTCTGTAGGGCTGTTGATAATCATATGTCCTCGACAGCGTTGTCGCAACATCATGATGTTTGATCTCGGAATTCCTTTGCGAATGCAGCATTTTTTTATGTACATTTAAAATGTTGTAGCATGTTGTATTGCCGAGACATCTGTGGCCTTTTGAGTTCGTTTTGATGTGATGGTGAATATTTCAGTGTCGCTGTCAATACTGAATCTTCTTCGGGATAACAGCTGCAAAAATATCTACCTAGCGGTTTCTAAGGCTGGTGCAGCACAATCACCGCATCTTGTCTCGAAAGGTTGTTCCTTCGTTATACAGTGGTTCGTGAGATTTACCTGGTAGATCTTCTTCGCTGAAAAATTGTTCGCCAATCAAAGAACTCCAATAAAAGGCAGCCAGAGACTTGAAATGGAACCTGCGTATTTCCTTTTTTTTTCCTTTTTTGTAGGACATGGTCATCAACCAACCAGAGAGAGAGATCTCCTCGGCAGCCAGGGCGCACAGATCTCTGCGGGGCCGTACCAGCACGACATGCCCATCCGTAGCCAGTGATCCGTCCCCTTTCCCCCATTTGCCTCATTGTACAACGCGCCACACATCTTTCAAACAGTCTGCCCGTCACAAATCACCTTCATGACTTCATCTATCACGCCGGTGCTTTCGCCATTAACAGCGGTTACAGTCGCGGCTGACGCTCGGCGACGATGCAGATGATCTAGCCGTGTAACCGTGTGGTCGGGCGCCCGAGCCCCGGGAGGCAGCTGACGAATGACGGGGACAAAGGCGGGCGACGGCGCTTTCAGTATCACCCTTCTTCCCCAAGCGGCGGCTGGCGCCTGGCGGGATAGGATATTACCGGTACTGATGATGAGGAACGCGGGCGTCGCTCTCGCCGCTCTCCTCCATCGCTCGGGAAACATCCGTCGCGCTCGCGCCTGGGCTTCCCATGGCAGATTCCGCAGGCCACCGGCTGCGCACGCGGGCGGATTTGACGCGCGGCGCGCGCGCGCTCGCTGGCCTGGCCTGCCACCAGCGGCCAGCCAAGTAGTGTAGGGTTAGCCGGAGGCTCGGGCGCGTCGCCAGATTCCGGAAGCATATCGCTCCCCATAAAAGATGTTGCGATGCATATGCTTCACGGAAAAGATTTTTGGGACGTACCATGCCCTTCGCAGGAAAAGATTTTGACACGTAAGCATGGTGGCACGTGATGGCACGCCTTGCTGTTCGTACGTACATAGTTCTTAGCAGCGCAACACCACACGCCTATATATCAACATATGCTTCATCACTCAACAGATTGAGAAGAAACAGAAGATGCCCATCGATGAACATAAAGACCGAAGATGCAAAAGAAACATATATATACTTGCCCCTCAGGAAGACAGGAACAGTGACGAGCACTCCGAATCGTACCTTATCTTTATATCGCTTCAATCGGTGGTTGTTGCATTGCTACGAGAGTTAAGTACTTACCCTAGAGAGCTGTGTGGACATACATAGACGGAAACACTTTTGACCTTTCATAGGAGTCTCCCGGGAGTCCATTTCTTTCTGCACAGACAAGGCAACAACAAGGTCCACGATCGAGAACAACAACGGGCCACGCACGTAGGGCCGCATCTTAAAAAGCTGACCTCTTTAGACGAATATAGAACATTATTGTAACATTCCGTGTTGAAAATTGTGGATTTAAAAATTTTTGTTTGAATTGTTTGCTTAACAACCTAGGAGTGTGTTCTCTCTCCTCTAATAAACTCTTAGTAAAATAAATTGTGCTTTTAGTTGTAATTAGAGAAATGATTGTTGGAGTGATTTGGCTTTTGTTTGGTTTCATATTGTTGTGTGTGAATTGGTATTTGAAATTCAATTTCAAATACAAATTCAATTGCTGACAAATCCTTCTTGGACTCAAACCATCCAAACTCTGGAAACAACCCGGCCCAATCCCTTCTTCTCTCTCTATTCTTTTTCCACCGCGCGGCCTTGCCTTTCGGCCCAACTCACGGCCCAGCCCAGCCAGCCGCCAGCACCTGACTCACTGCCACGCGGGCCCCGCCTCTACAGCTCCTTCTCCCTCACGCATCCGCCCCAGCCTCCGCGTCGCGACGCGCACCGCACTGCCGCCTCCGCGCCCCACGCGATTCCGCCCCGGCCCCTTGGCGCTCACGCAAGTCACGCCCCCCACGGCACCCGCGCCCGCTCTCTTTCCAGCCTGGCCGCGCCCATCTCTTCCTCCTCGCCCACGCAATCTTCCTCTATTTAATCCCCTTCTCCTCTCTGCCCTCCCATCTCCGATTACCCAAGGGCGGAAGCCCTGTTCCACCGCGACACCGGTGAAATTGAAGCAAGGAGGAGGAGGAGGAGGAGGAGGAGGTGCCCGTGGTGCCGCTCGTGCGAGGAATCAAGCAGTGGAGGCCTCCCCGCGCCGGATTCGCCGCTGGTACACCGAGCTCCGCCGCGGGCGCAAGGACGAGGAGCATCGCCGTCGTTCACATCGTCGCCGCTGTACCGCGAGGACCTCGTCAAGCCGGCCACGTTCTTCTACTCCGCCCCGCCGTGAGCATCCTCTCCGCCTATATCTCTCCTCTCTCCCACTGAATCGCTCTGCTCCGATTCGTCCGTCACGTCGCCATGAACGCACCTGTGTAGCTCCGCTCCGTTTGTTGCCTGTCCGGCCTTCGAGCCGCGTTCATCTCCCTGCAGGTCACGCTCGCCCGCTCTCTCTCCGTGCCCATCTCTCGCACGCTCTCTGTTCTCTCGCTCCCTCTCTCTTTGCGCCCCTGCAATCTCGCCGCCGTGGTCGCCACCATGTTCGCCGGTTCGCCGCTCTGCCCTGATCTGCCTTCCCTGCTGCCCTTCCCTTCCCTGCTCTTTCCGTTGGGCGCACACACGGACACCCCCACACACGCGCACGCGTTTCTCTTCCTCGCTCGCACACATGGCTGCTTGCACCACCGCCCGTCACCCGTCGCCCGTCGTCGTCTCGCCACCGTTCTGTTCGGCGTCGACCACACGGAAGACCACACGCCGATCTAGCCGCACAAACCACAGAAGATCCCGCCCCTTCTCTTGTCTCACTGACTGGTGGGCCCAAGCACCGGTGACACCTCCATGTGGGCCCGTCTCGTCAGACGCTCCATCTAATTCTCCATAGCAACAAAAAGGCCATGGGCCGAAATCGCCCTTAAAGTCCATAAAAGCCCTTTCCCAAGTTCGGCCCATCAGCAGAATCGGCCCAAACTCAGCCCGCGCCCATCCTCATCTTTTCCTTTTTCTGATCTGACCGCCGGGGCCCACCTGTCATACATACTGTGTCACTGACGTATGGGTCCCACTGACCTCTGACTTGCTGACCTATTGACCCGGTCAATGTTGACCGTTGACTTGGTCAACGCTGACGTCATGCTGACGTCATCAGTGGCGGACCCCGCTGCTGACGTCATGGTGACGTCAGCACTGCCACGTGTCACCTCCGCAGGCTGCCACGTGTCAGACTCTTTTCTTTTCTTTTTCAGAATTTCAGAAATAGGCTTTATCAAAGAAAATTCATAATAAATTCAATTTAGCTCAGAAAATTATGAAACCAGTTTCATAATTCTTCTAAAATCATGATCTACGCGTTAGTGTAGGAGTTGAGTGCTTTTGGCTCTTCCTTGGTTCTTATTTGGAGTTTATTTGCAACTAGCTTATCGTTTTGTTATCCGAATATTAGGACCCTTGGAAGACTTGGACGACTACGTCGACTACGACCACGACGATCGTGACTTCATCAACAAAGTGAAAGTGAAGGACCTTGCTCCAGGTTCACGCCCATTCCGACTTTGAATCCTATTAGGCATTGCTATTAGAATTGCTAGCGCTTTAATTCATGATGATGATGTTAAACCTATGCATAGCCTTTGATTATTACCTGATATCCTTGTATACCTATATACATTGTTATACTCATGCTATGCTTGCATGTGTGGGAATAGCTGTGGTCTTGATCTATCTTGGCGTGAGTTTTGGGTGGGATAAAACCGAAGAGTTTCGAACCCCCGGCTGGAGTGAGCAGACATTAACCGACCTTCTGGTCGGGGCTCGGGAAGTGTGTTGGGCACTTCCTACGGAGTACCTGTGGCGGGTACATTGTTGTGGTTACTTTGGAGGAGCTGGAGGATGTTACCTGTAATGGGTAGACTGGCGTACCGCGGAGTCGGACGGCCCAGTTTGGAGGATTGCTTGCTCTGGCTTAGGCTGAGTCAGTTGGACCTGGTGACGGGACTTTGTCAAATGTGCACACCACTTATCCTCAGAAGGGGAGGATTCCAGCCATTTCTAGTTAGGCGGTACCATTTCTGTGGAGTAGTGTGTTAGGATTGGGCTCACCGGTGGCGCCACCGAAGCCCGGCTGTCTCACAGCCCTTTGTTTCCGAGACTCTCGACACCACGGTGGCCAGGCTAGAGACTCACAGTTCTGGGTCCCAAGCCCGGGAAAGCAGTATGGTACCGTTCTAGCTAGGAAGTCATGGTTGTGGGCTGCGTCTCGAGTTGGCGGCCACCAGCTCGCAGCCCGGGTGGGACCAGGTGTACACACTCTGCAGAGTTAAAACTATACGTATAGCCGCGTCCTCGGTCATGGACACCCCTCGATCCGGCTTCTTCTGATTAGTGTTTTGGGATATTCTACCTCTCCCCTTTTTCATAGCCTTGGGCTGGTTGAGAGCCGATAGTGCGGATTCCGGCTTGTAGCCGCTAAGATGGGAATAGTGGGAGTCTTCCCATCGACTCGTGAGGAGCAGGAGGTGAGAATGCGATGGGACCCTGGTGTGCTAGGGTTGACCGTGGAGATGATAGCTTGGGGAGTTGTTGGAGATCTTCATTTCATTGCTGCTGCTGCTGCATAGGAAACCCTCAGCTTTATTCCTTGATATATTTGATATATTAGAATTAGGCCACTTTAAAGCTGCATACGGATGGTGACGTGGACCTGTCCCATTCCTTGGGGACAGTTCGTGAGCTTGCAGGTTTGGACTTGGATTCCGAGTTCAGCCGTCGGATGCTACTTTGAAGGGTTGTGTTGTTTCGCTCAAGGATGCCTGTGGCGAAGACTGGAGTTGAAGACTTGAAGATCTAGCTACCGCCTCGTAGGCTTTCTTCTTGTCGTTTAGCCCAAAGGGCCTGTATCAGCTACGTTTCCATATTATCCTTGTAATAATTGTACTCTGATTCGAAGTATGGATATGATATTATGCTGAAATGAGATCTGTACGTGATAGCAGTTGATTCTGGGACTATCACAATGGTACAGGGAGTCGGATTCTCCGATTTGGAAATCCGGGTCGTTTCAGTTGGTATCAGAGCCGTACTTGACCGTAGCACGCAACCCTAAGTTGGTCGTTAGCCTTAGAAAGTTCTAAACGCTCTATTTAATATATACCTCCTTGAACTATATTGATTCTATCCCTCATACCTTGAAATTCTTCTATCTTACCTACGTTGAAGCAAATTCTTACGTAGCCTCAACTGAAGAAATTGGAACTCAATGGGAAGTTGCCGAGAAGACCGTGAACCATCAAGTATAGAGGTCCACCCTATCTAACATGCCACGAATTAGTTACATCGCTAAGTGTGCGAGATCTCTAAGGCAATAGGAGTCAGCCTTAAGATAGCACTGTATATAATGTTTGCATGCTTGAGTGAGCGCTTCTTGTCGCAGTTTCTTGGTTCTTTTGTTCTTACCCTTGAGTGTAGCCTTATACATTAGTCGGTATTTACATGGTTGTACTTGACTCCACTTTTAGATAGTATGAGTGCCTTTCTACCTAGAACTGACCTCCATTATGCCTTACAGAATATGGAAGGAGTAGTCGAAGAACAAGAGCACGTCCAAGTGAATCCAGGAAATGGACCAAGCAATGTCCAGCAAGAATCACAACCCTTACCTGAGTCAGTCTTTGTTGAAGTGATTGCAACTCAGACCCAGATACTTCAGCGCATGATAGATGCAGTGACTCTCGGACAAGAAACACCTGAAGATAAACAATGGAAGATGATCAAGAGCTTTATCAAGCTGAAGCCACCCACCTTTGACCAAACAGATGATCCCTTGGAAGCCGAGGATTGGCTAGATGAAATTGAGAAAAGATTGGACTTGACTTCTTGCACTGATGAGGAGTGTGTAACAATAGTTGCCTACCAGTTGATTGGTACGTCAAGAGTTTGGTGGAACGAGTACTGCAGAACCCATGAAGACCCTGCTCGTATCACTTGGGAAGAGTTTAAAAGAGCCTTTCTGGAGTTCCACATTCCCAAGGAAGCTCGTGTGATCAAGGCAGAAGAGTTTCGCGGTTTTACCCAAGGCACAATGAAGGTGCAGGAGTATTTACGAAGCTTCACCAAAATGGCGAGATATGATCCCATACGCACAGACACTGATGAGAAGAAGCAATTTTGGTTTCGCCAAGGCCTGAACCCGGAGATTAGGCTGTATATAAGTGGCTGTTACCGAACGTTCATGCGTATGGTGAACAGAGCTATGGAAGTCGAGAAGGAATTAATCAAGGGACGTGAGAACCAAGCCAAGAGAAGAAGAATGAAGTATCAGTCATACCATGGCATGATCCAACAGAATAGATATAACCAATCTCTGGAAGAAGATGATTGCCCAATACCCAGCTATAACAACGGAGATATCCAGTACAATGAGTACCAGAACACTGAAATGATGAATTACCACAACCCAATTCAAGGAGAAAGTACTATGGAATATCACACCAAGCAGAACGACAACGCAGAAAAAGTTATGACTAAATGTCGTAACTGCAGAAGACCCGGACATGAGACATTCAACTGCCCTGGCAAGAAATCACGATGCAAGACCAAAACCAGTGAGAACCAGAAGGAAAGAGAACCTCAGAGTGAAGCTCAAGGAAGATTGAACCACTTGACAGCGGAAGACGCAAAGGATGCACCAGAAGTACTGAAGTCCAAAGAAGTACCAAAGATGGTGTACAATCTTACAACCAAGACCTTGGAAGAAATACCAGTAGTACAAGAGTATCCAGATGTCTTTCCAGATGAATTACCAGGATTGCCTCCAGATAGAGAAATAGAGTTTATGATTAATCTGGTGCCCGGAACAGCTCCCATCGCCAAAAGACCGTACAGAATGATAGCTGAAGAACTGGATGAATTGAAGAAGCAAATCAAAGAATTGCAGGACAAAGGAATCATTAGGCCGAGTGCCTCACCTTGGGCGTCACCAGTACTGTTTGACAAGAAGAAGGATGGTTCGATGAGAATGTGCATTGACTACCGCTCGTTGAATACAGTAACCATCAAGAACAAGTACCCGTTGCCAAGAATCGATGACTTGCTTGATCGACTCAAGAAGGCAAAGTACTTCAGTAAGATCGACCTTCGATCGGGGTACCATCAGATAAGGATTCGAGAATCTGATATTCCCAAGACAGCGTTCGTGACAAGATACGGACAATTTGAATTTGTGGTCGTAACAAGTAGTTTGACCAATGCACCAGCTTACTTCAAGAGTATGATGAATAAGGTATTAATGGAAGAGTTGGACAAATTTGTTGTGGTTTTCATTGATGACATCATGATTTACTCGGAGACTGCTGAAGAGCACGCACAATATCTGAGGAAAGTGCTAGAGAAGCTTAGACAACATCAGTTGTATGGCAAGTTCAGCAAGAGTGAGTTCTGGATGCAGAAGGTAGCTTTCCTTTGACATGTGATGACCCCAGATGGAGTATCAGTCGATCCCGAGAAGATTGAAGCTGTATCCGGATGGAAGCAACCCAGAAATGTCGCAGAAATCCGAAGTTTTCTTGGATTAGCAGGCTACTACCGCAGATTCATTGAGAATTTCTCCAAGATTGCCAAGCCCATGACTGATTTATTGAAGACCAATGTTCCATTTGTATGGTCGGACAAATGTGAAGCAAGCTTTCAAGAGCTCAAGACTCGACTCACTACCACTCCAGTTCTGACGACACCAGATAATCGGAAGGATTTTGTTGTGTATTGTGATGCGTCCAGGCAAGGTTTAGGATGTGTGTTGATGCAAGAAGGCAAAGTGGTTGCTTATGCTTCACGCCAGCTGAGGAAGCACGAAGAGAACTATCCTACTCATGACTTGGAATTAGCAGCCGTAGTGCATGCTCTGAAGATATGGAGACATTATCTCATTGGAAGTAGATGTGACATATACACAGATCACAAGAGTTTGAAGTACTTCTTCACGCAATCAGAGTTGAATATGAGGCAACGAAGATGGTTGGAATTGATCAAAGATTATGAGTTGGAAATTCACTATCACCCCGGAAAAGCGAATGTAGTTGCAGATGCATTGAGCCGCAAGAGCTATTGCAATAATCTTATGGTGCAAGAATGCCAACCAGCTTTGTATGAAGAAATGGAGAAACTCAAGTTAGAGATAGTGAGTACTAGTCAATTGAACGAAATGAGGATCAAGTATAATTTGGAAGATAAGATTCGGGAAGCTCAGAAGGAAAGTACAGAGATTCAGGAAATAGTCAAAAGAATGCAGGATGGACACCTTCCTACTTTCAGAGTTGACGAGCAAGGAACCGTATGGAAGAAAGAAAGAATATGTGTGCCAGAAGCGAAGGAGCTTAGACAGACAATCCTGAAAGAAGCTCATGATTCGAGATATTCTATACACCCCGGATGTACCAAGATGTACCAGGATTTGAAACAACGCTTTTGGTGGAAGGATATGAAAGTTGATATAGCCGCACATGTTGCTAATTGTGACACATGTCAACGAGTGAAAGCCGAACATCAGAGACCGGCAGGATTACTCAAACCCTTGGATATTCTAGTATGGAAGTGGGAAGACATCTGTATGGACTTTGTTGTTGGATTACCCCGGACTCAGAAAGGCAATGATTCAATTTGGGTTATTGTGGATCATTTGACGAAGGTAGCACACTTCATACCTGTAAGAGCAGATTACAGAGTAGACAAGCTAGCAGAACTATACATTGATAATATTGTGAGATTGCATGGAGCACCTCGAACTATTGTATCTGACAGAGGATCACAATTCACTGCCAAGTTCTGGCAACACTTGCATGAAACTATGGGAACAAGCTTAGAGTACAGCTCAGCATTTCACCCTCAGACCGATGGTCAGACTGAAAGAGTTAACCAAATATTGGAAGATTTGTTGAGAGCATGTGTTTTGACATACAAGAAAGATTGGGAAAAGAGCTTGTCTTACGCAGAGTTCTCATACAACAACAGCTATCAGGCTAGTTTGCGGATGTCGCCATTCGAAGCACTTTACGGCAGGAAGTGTCGTACGCCTTTGCTTTGGTCGGAAGTTGGAGAAAGAATCTTCTTTGGACCAGATGACATTAAAGAAGCTGAAAAGCATGTGAGTAAAACTAGAGAGAATTTGAAAGCGGCTCAAAGCCGTCAGAAGAGCTACGCGGACAAGCGAAGAAGAGATCTAAGCTTTGAAGTTGGAGATTTTGTATACTTGAAAGTATCACCCCTTCGAGGCACGAAGCGATTTCATATCAAAGGGAAGTTGGCACCAAGATATGTGGGACCATTTGAGATCACCCGAAAGATTGGCAAACTCGCATATGAATTGAAGCTAACCCAAGACCTAGCAGGAGTACACCCAGTATTCCATGTATCACAGTTAAGGAAGTGTCTTCGAGTGCCAAACGAGCAAGTGCCAGTGGAAGCATTGGATATTCAGGACTCATTGGAGTATATGGAATACCCCGTGAAGATTTTGGACACAGCTGTGAAAGAAACAAGAAGGACTTCTATTCCTTACTGCAAAGTTCAATGGAGTAATCACACCGAACGAGAAGCCATATGGGAGAAAGAAGCAGATCTACGACAGAAGCACCCGCACCTCTTCGAGCCATAGGTAACCCTTAATCTCGGGGACGAGATTCCTGTGAGGGGGGGAGTCTGTAACATTCCGTGTTGAAAATTGTGGATTTAAAAATTTTTGTTTGAATTGTTTGCTTAACAACCTAGGAGTGTGTTCTCTCTCCTCTAATAAACTCTTAGTAAAATAAATTTTGCTTTTAGTTGTAATTAGGGAAATGATTGTTGGGGTGATTTGGCTTTTGTTTGGTTTCATATTGTTGTGTGTGAATTGGTATTTGAAATTCAATTTCAAATACAAATTCAATTGCTGACAAATCCTTCTTGGACTCAAACCATCCAAACTCTGGAAACAACCCGGCCCAATCCCTTCTTCTCTCTCTATTCTTTTTCCACCGCGCGGCCTTGCCTTTCGGCCCAACTCACGGCCCAGCCCAGCCAGCCGCCAGCACCTGACTCACTGCCACGCGGGCCCCGCCTCTACAGCTCTTTCTCCCTCATGCATCCGCCCCAGCCTCCGCGTCGCGACGCGCACCGCACTGCCGCCTCCGCGCCCCACGCGATTTCGCCCCGGCCCCCTTGGCGCTCATGCAAGTCGCGCCCCCCACGGCACCCGCGCCCGCTCTCTTTCCAGCCTGGCCGCGCCCATCTCTTCCTCCTCGCCCACGCAATCTTCCTCTATTTAATCCCCTTCTCCGCTCTGCCCTCCCATCTCCGATTACCCAAGGGCGGAAGCCCTGTTCCACCGCGACACCGGCGAAATTGAAGCAAGGAGGAGGAGAAGGAGGTGCCCGTGGTGCCGCTCGTGCGAGGAATCAAGCAGTGGAGGCCTCCCCGTGCCGGATTCGCCGCTGCTACACCGAGCTCCGCCGCGGGCGCAAGGACGAGGAGCATCGCCGTCGTTCACATCGTCGCCGCTGTACCGCGAGGACCTCGTCAAGCCGGCCACGTTCTTCTACTCCGCCCGCCGTGAGCATCCTCTCCGCCTATATCTCTCCTCTCTCCCACTGAATCGCTCTGCTCCGATTCGTCCGTCACGTCGCCATGAACACACCTGTGTAGCTCCGCTCCGTTTGTTGCCTGTCCGGCCTTCGAGCCGCGTTCATCTCCCTGCAGGTCACGCTCGCCCGCTCTCTCTCCGTGCCCATCTCTCGCACGCTCTCTGTTCTCTCGCTCCCTCTCTCTTTGCGCCCCTGCAATCTCGCCGCCGTGGTCGCCACCATGTTCGCCGGTTCGCCGCTCTGCCCTGATCTGCCTTCCCTGCTGCCCTTCCCTTCCCTGCTCTTTCCGTTGGGCGCACACACGGACACCCCCACACACGCGCACGCGTTTCTCTTCCTCGCTCGCACACATGGCTGCTTGCACCACCGCCCGTCACCCGTCGCCCGTCGTCGTCTCGCCACCGTTCTGTTTGGCGTCGACCACACGGAAGACCACACGCCGATCTAGCCGCACAAACCACAGAAGATCCCGCCCCTTCTCTTGTCTCACTGACTGGTGGGCCCAAGCACCGGTGACACCTCCATGTGGGCCCGTCTCGTCAGATGCTCCATCTAATTCTCCACAGCAACAAAAAGGCCATGGGCCGAAATCGCCCTTAAAGTCCATAAAAGCCCTTTCCCAAGTTCGGCCCATCAGCAGAATCGGCCCAAACTCAGCCCGCGCCCATCCTCATCTTTTCCTTTTTCTGATCTGACCGCCGGGGCCCACCTGTCATACATACTGTGTCACTGACGTATGGGTCCCACTGACCTCTGACCTGCTGACCTATTGACCCGGTCAATGTTGACCGTTGACTTGGTCAACGCTGACGTCATGCTGACGTCATCAGCGGCGAACCCCGCTGCTGACGTCATGGTGACGTCAGCACTACCACGTGTCACCTCCGCAGGCTGCCATGTGTCAGACTCTTTTTCTTTTCTTTTTCGGAATTTTAGAAATAGGCTTTATCAAAGAAAATTCATAATAAATTCAATTTAGCTCAGAAAATTATGAAACCAGTTTCATAATTCTTCTAAAATCATGATCTACGCGTTAGTGTAGGAGTTGAGTGCTTTTGGCTCTTCCTTGGTTCTTATTTGGAGTTTATTTGCAACTAGCTTATCGTTTTGTTATCAGAATATTAGAACCCTCGGAAGACTTGGACGACTACGTCGACTACGACCACGACGATCGTGATTTCATCAACAAAGTGAAAGTGAAGGACCTTGCTCCAGGTTCACGCCCATTCCGACTTTGAATGCTATTAGGCATTGCTATTAGAATTGCTAGCGCTTTAATTCATGATAATGATGTTAAACCTATGCGTAGCCTTTGATTATTACCTGATATCCTTGTATACCTATATACATTGTTATACTCGTGCTATGCTTGCATGTGTGGGAATAGCTGTGGTCTTGATCTATCTTGGCGTGAGTTTTGGGTGGGATAAAACCGAAGAGTTTCGAACCCCCGGCTGGAGTGAGCAGACATTAACCGACCTTCTGGTCAGGGCTCGGGAAGTGTGTTGGGCACTTCCTACGGAGTACCTGTGGTGGGTACATTGTTGTGGTTACATTGGAGGAGCTGGAGGATGTTACCTGTAATGGGTAGACTGGCGTACCGCGGAGTCGGACGGCCCAGTTTGGAGGATTGCTTGCTCTGGCTTAGGCTGAGTCAGTTGGACCTGGTGACGGGACTTTGTCAAACGTGCACACCACTTATCCTCAGAAGGGGAGGATTCCAGCCATTTCTAGTTAGGCGGTACCATTTCTGTGGAGTAGTGTGTTAGGATTGGGCTCACCGGTGGCGCCACCGAAGCCCGGCTGTCTCACAGCCCTTTGTTTCCGAGACTCTCGACACCACGGTGGCCAGGCTAGAGACTCACAGTTCTGGGTCCCAAGCCCGGGAATGCAGTATGGTACCGTTCTAGCTAGGAAGTCATGGTTGTGGGCTGCGTCTCGAGTTGGCGGCCACCAGCTCGCAGCCCGGGTGGGACCAGGTGTACACACTCTGCAGAGTTAAAACTATACGTATAGCCGCGTCCTCGGTCATGGACACCCCTCGATCCGGCTTCTTCTGATTAGTGTTTTGGGATATTCTACCTCTCCCCTTTTTCATAGCCTTGGGCTGGTTGAGAGCTGATAGTGCGGATTCCGGCTTGTAGCCGCTGAGATGGGAAGAGTGGGAGTCTTCCCATCGACTCGTGAGGAGCAGGAGGTGAGAATGCGACGGGACCCTGGTGTGCTAGGGTTGACCGTGGAGATGATAGCTTGGGAGTTGTTGGAGATCTTCATTTCATTGCTGCTGCTGCTGCATAGGAAACCCTCAGCTTTATTCCTTGATATATTTGATATATTAGAATTAGGCCACTTTAAAGCTGCATACGGATGGTGACGTGGACCTGTCCCATTCCTTGGGGACAGTTTGTGAGCTTGCAGGTTTGGACTTGGATTCCGAGTTCAGCCGTCGGATGCTACTTTGAAGGGTTGTGTTGTTTCGCTCAAGGATGCCTGTGGCGAAGACTGGAGTTGAAGACTTGAAGATCTAGCTACCGCCTCGTAGGCTTTCTTCTTGTCGTTTAGCCCAAAGGGCCTGTATCAGCTACGTTTCCATATTATCCTTGTAATAATTGTACTCTGATTCGAAGTATGGATATGATATTATGCTGAAATGAGATCTGTACGTGATAGCAGTTGATTCTGGGACTATCACAATGGTACAGGGAGTCGGATTCTCCGATTTGGAAATCCGGGTCGTTTCAATTATACATGTTCCATGCAGCGCCACAATTTAAATATCGGGCCACTTTTGTCACTGCATGGCTCCATCCTACTTGTTTGCTTTTAGTTATTTCGCTGGACGGCCCAACATTTCATTGGCGATCCATGAAATTTGGCTCGGTGAAACTGTGAAAAATAAATCTGTACACACCAAACGGGAATTTTAAGGTACTGAGTCACGCAGAGATGGATCCAGTGAACAAGTTTCGTCAACGGTGTGACGATCTTTTAAAACGTACTCCCAAAACAAATATGAGCTTTGAGAGGATCATTGCTGCAGAACTTGTCATTGGATAGTGAGAAACCGAGACTAATAGTCTCGAGGTACCAAAGAGCTCTTCGGTATTTGACAAAAGATCTCTTTGGTACCGATGATAATACAAACCCGGTATCAAAGGTATTTGTCAAAACAATATATTAAATCCCACGATTTTCACACGTCATAAGATTCAAAATACACACACAGGGTTCAAACCCCAGACCTCTTGCTTCGCGCATTGTTTCCTTACCATCTCACCTACACACAACACCTGACCAAATCCAGATGCTTTCCTTTTTAATTAACGTAACCCATGGAGGACCTTTTGGTATCGGTTTGTGACACCACCCGGTACTAAAAACCATCCGGTACTAAAGGGAGACTTTTAGTACCGGATCATGTCACAAACCGATACCAATACCAAAAGTCACCCTTTAGTACCGGTGTTATGACCTGGTACTAAAATGTCCTTGAGGCCTACCAAATTTAGACTCCATACCAACGGCCGGATTTTTAAAAACTCGTACCAATAGAGGATGGAAAGTTGTTTTTCCACCGGTGGATGGTGTGCTGTAACTCTCTGCAAGGTTCCTTCCTTGCCCTAAGTGGCCAAAGTGGGCCACGCCCCCCTTTCCCAACTAGAAAACTTCTTAATGATGAAGAGAATAATTTTGTTGCTTTAAGTGTTAAGAAAATATTAATTTGCCCCCCTGTCTTTTGCATTCGTGTCATATTGGCCCATTCTCGTATCCTAACCAAGCTTCGCCACTTCTTCCCAATGTACACTGTGCCATAGTTTTTCTATAGAAGACACTCGTTTCACAAAGCCAGAAAAAAAATACTACGCTGTATATGTATAATATCTTGAAAGAGTAATCTAGAGCAATCACTATATCTTGAAAGAGCAACCACGGACGCCTTCACCATCCTCACGATTAAGCAATCAGTTCTCATGATGATCGCCCCATAAGGTTATAAATCCTACTAAGGTCCCGTTTGGCAGGTTCTGGCCCTTCAAAAAGCCAAAGCTCACCTTGTTGGAAAGCATTTTGGTATTAATTAGAAGAACCGCAACTTTGGCTCATGCATGGTTTCTAGTGCAAGCCAAAACGGGGCTTGTGGACGGACCATCTAGTTTACGGTCGCCCGGTAGAAGGCGAACGTCCGGTCGATTTCCCGACAGCTACACGACGGTTTTCATTTAATTGCGCGTGAGCCGTTTCCTTTCCGCGCGTGCGACGACGACGCGGTTTTCTTTTCTCCAGCGCGCGCCCGGTTTTCCTTTTTCCCCGCGCGCTCCCGTCCGCCATTCCCTTTCCGCGCGCCTTTTTTTTCGTATTTTTTTGCCGCCATTTTCTTTCTGCGCGCATTTGCCGTGCTCTCTTTTCAAGAAGCGAAATCATTCGGGATGGGGGAAAACAGGGAGTAGAAATGGGCGGGGGGGAAAAAGAAAAGTGATTTTCAAACAAAAATAATACAATAACAAAAAAATTGGTGCAAAACTTCGTTACAAAGTTTTCGATTTTTTTCAAAAACAATTGAACACACATATTTCCCAACAACTTTGTAACACAAAAGTTTATTTAAGTGCAGTTAAGTTTCACAAATATTTTTCCTTTAGGTATCTAACAAACTATTTTCATCCATATGTTTAATATCAAACTTCCATAGAAAACTTTTACATAAAACTTTCAGCACATAACTTATGATAAAACTTTTACACAAAAGTTTTCATGAAAACACACGAGCAGAGTTGCATTTTGCTGTCTCTTCAACTAGACCTGCTATTCCTATCCGTCCTTGGTGCAAAGCTGTCAAGTGTTATACCCTGTACAATACATAAAGACGAACATTGTTAATTTTTTGGAAAGCACATTGATTACAGAGATGCAAGTACCAACACACAATGTTAAGATTACAATCGCCCAACAATACACAAAAGTACTCACATGGTGTTTTAAGATCTCTTTAACATTGGGTGGCACAATCTCATTCTCCTCATGAGTGCACAAGTAATATGTTATCGATTCGCGTAGTGGCTTAGCATGAGGCTGTATAAATCAGGAAAATATGATAAGTTTTGTACAAAAATTAATGTTAATGCAAAAAAAAGGAAGACATATGAAGATAGACATACTTGTCTAAAATAGAAACGTGTGTTGCCATCATATCCAAGCAAAAGTTGAAGGACAAATACATCGCTGTCATTCCTATTCAAACATGTCAAAAATGTGTGAAACCAGTCATATGAACAGAAAATTATATTAGGAAAAGAACAAAAAAACAAAAACAAGAAAGAGAACTCAACTGGTTATCGTAATTGCAAACACTTGCAACAACAGTAGGCATGTTGTAAATTTGGACTCTTGCAGATCGGCTATGGACAGCTTTAAACAGATTCTTGAAGTTGGCAACTGAAAGGACCTTGATGTCGCCTAGAGGGGGGGTGAATAGGCGAGACCTAAAAATATTGCCACTTAAAACAAATTTATTAGTGACAATTGGGTATTATAAATACCACTTTTAGAAGTTCAGTAAATAAACTTCTAAAAGGATCTTTAGAATCTCCAAATAAAAGAATAGCACGCCTAACGCAGCGGATATAGAGCACTGCCACCAAAACCGGTACCACTGGTTTTGCAAAACCGGTTCCACCGGTTTTGCCCGGGCAGTGAACCCCCAAATTAGATAGAATATGTTAGGGAGCTCGGAATCAAACCAAACTTGGAGATGATGATTGAAATGTCTTTCTAATGTGTATCTCCAAGTCCCTGCACTCAAAAACACAAATACAACGATATTGAGCAATTCCTCCAATTTGCAATATAAACACAAAGAGGCTCAAACCAGCGGGGAGACACAAGATTTGTTTCCCGAAGTTCGGATTCACCGCTTGCACTAAGCAGCCACCACGGCACGGCGAATCCTACTCTCCGTTGAGGAAGCTCATACGACCACACTAGGTCAAGCTATTTCCTCCTTCCACTAGTTTGCTTCTTCCCTTTCGGAGGCGAAACACGACCTGCACAAACTTCCCGCAGCTCACCACACCTTGGTAGCTCACGGGCAACACCTAGCCGTCTAGGAGCGGAGCTCCAAGAGTAACAAATGAATCACACAAGCTTGATGAAGTCCAACAGTGCTCAAGGTGCTTTTGGTGCTCTCAAACTTCACACAATGGCTGCTCTCTCTACTACCCAACACAAAGGATATCACAATTGCAAGCTACCTCACAAAGAGGGGTTGGGGAGAGCAAATATGGCTTTGGCTTGGCAAGGAAGAGCAGAGAAGCACTATAGCAACCTCAGGAACAGCAGCTTGCCACTGTGGAGGTCGTGGGGTATAAATACTCCACTCCTCAAAAACTAGCCATTACAGACCCAGTGAAAACCGGTGCCACCGGTTCCTAAAACCGGTGCCACCGGAATTCAAACCAACTAGCCGTTGGAGAATTCTGACACAAAACCGGTGCCACCGGTTTCCCTGGCAAAACCAGTAAGTGTGTACGTGAGGGTTTTGTGTCTCTCAACAACTCACATGGGTTTCCTGAGCACTTAGACAATTTCAAGACTACATGTGATGCATCCCTCTTGATAGTACGGCATACCTATACTCAAGATCAAATATAAATACTATTGATACACTTGAGCTTCATCACTTTGAACCATGCCATACTTCTTCAATATATCCGCTTGAGAGTTGCATCCAACTTGTTTTCTTTGAATTGAGCACTTCAACCTTGAGCTAGTGACTTGAACCATTGTCTTTGAATGAAATCCACTTCTAGTTCAATTCACCTTTTCACAACTTACTTCTAGAAAGATTGATACTTTCCAATATGAACACCACATGTGACCAAGATTCATCAAGTTGAAATCCAAAGAAAGTTTCGTCACCCTAGCAAAGATACATGACTCAAGTCCGCAACTTGATCACACATTGCTTAGTTCCTAGAAACACTATCCCGAATTCCACCTCTTCATCCTTGCTTCACATATAGCTTCACATTAGTGTGTATCATCGATGAACACCATTTTTTGATATGCAATATATTCACTTCACTTTGACCCTTCGTTTCTATCAAAGTCATCTTGTCTTGTTGGTCATTTCTTGATATGCAATATATCCATTTCAATTTGACCTTTCATTTCTATCAAAGTCATCATGTCTTGTTTGCAAGTCATTCTTCAAATATAGACCAAGAATAAACCATATCACCATGTCTCTTGTCCATTCAACCAAACTTGCTTTATGCAACATTTTAATCTAACATGATCTAAGATGTCCCATATCAATGTAAAACAAGCTTTCATCAATTGTTAGAGACCAATATATCACACACATCCTCATGTCTCTTTCTTTGTTGCACCATAGCTTGCCATCTTTCATATTCATATATAATGGGAACAACCACTTATTTATTCATGTCAACATGAGCCATCCACATTGAATTCAACCAATGACCAATAGTGAATCATCAATATATAATTTAATTCCTGCTCACAATCTTTAACAAACATGTTAGTCCTTTAATCCTTTTGTCATTCAATTCACCAAAACCCACAAGGGAGCCTAGATGCACTTTCAATCTCCCCTTTTTGGTGATTGATGACAATTCGATTAAAGCTCACAATAGATATATCAATAAAGGTTTTGAATGTTCAGATTTAGTTTGAGCGCCCCCTCAATATGTGCTTTGAATGAAATTCAATAACTTGGCCTAAAAATGCCAATTTGCACAAATTCAAGAAACCATGGAGCTCCCCCTAAATCTCAACATCCGTGGGGTGCAAAACATGTGTGTGAACAATTAAAATGTGATGCATGCAGCATTAAACAATAGAATAAAGAAGGTGTGCTTCCCAGACAAAAACCGGTGCCACCGGTTTTGGAAAACCGGTGCCACCGGAAATTCATTGGTCAGCACAAGCAGTCACCAAACAAAGTGACCCGGAATTTCCGACACGACGGATCAGAAATTCCGGCCCCAAACCGAGGCCACCGGAACACCCTAGCCAGAAATTTTTGGCCCAACCAGAAATTCCCACAAACATAGCATATTATTAAGCAAATGAGTCTAAATAGAATTTAAACAAGTTCCACACACATAAATGAGTTCAACACACAGAATAGCACTCATTACAAATGTTCTCAAGTCCAAAAGAGCTAAGATAGATTTATCACACGGCCTGTTGCATTCAACAGCCAAAACCGGTTCCACTGGTTTTGGAAAACCGGTGCCACCGGTTTTGCCAGACAGCCAGCAGACAGAACTGATCGGCATCGCTTTAATCGCTCCATTTTCTCCCCCTTTGTCATCCATCACCAACAAAGGTCCTGGGGGATCTCCTGCTGTCCCTACTCATCATCTTCCTCATCATCATCTTGTCCTTGGGCTTGAGTTGGTGGAATAAGTGGAGGTTGAGGTGCAAATTGAGTTGGAGGAAATGTACCAACATATGGATTGACATGGCCAAAAATCCCTCCAAAAATGTCACCTTGAGCAGATCCTGAACCCCCAGCTGCATAAGGATCAATCTGTGGCATATTAGAAGAACCACCTTGCCCTTGAGTGCCCACAAAATGGCACCTCAGAAAAAGAAGCCCCACCATTTTGCATGCCTCCATAGGATGGATTATAGTATGAGTCACCTATGGATCGATCCCAATAATCCTTTTGAGTCACCGGATCCACCTCTTGAGATCTAGTCCAAATTTGATCAAATCCCTCCAGTTCACTTTCCTCATCATCAGACTCTGCACGGGGAATAGGAGGTCTATTGGAAGGATCCTCATACATCTGCCTGATCATCCTCGAGTCCCTCTTCCTCCTTTGCCTTTCTTTGTGAGCAATTGCATTTGTGCTCATACAAGACCCACACATAAAGTTGAACAACTTTCTAAGCGGTGAAGGGGGCTTGTGCACATCTCTTTGCCCATGTCCACGTCCACTACGGGACGTCTCTCTTGCTGCCATAGGAGGGGCAGCAGCTGTAGGAGCATCCTGGGGTGCATCTCCACTCTCTATATTGGCCTCCATGCTTGCCGCTTGGGCTAGGGACGGACCTTTGATATCATTCTTCATGTGAAAGGGCTCAATCTCATGATCATAATCAAATGTGCAATTAGTCATGGCCTCAATGACATGCATGAGATAAGGAGCATACCCACAGCTCTTTTGTGGAGATCCAGCAATAGACTTCATTTCTTCCCAAATAAATTCCACCACACTAAACTCCGGCTCACCAGGTGTCATATACCTTAACAAATCACGAAGATAGAAAGATATGTTGCTTTGATCACCTTCTCTAGGAGCAAGTGTTTTCCTAAACATGCGGTTGAGATATTCATAGTAGGGTTGCATGCCATTAACTCTCCCAAAGTAACCCTCCTGTCCTGGTAAATACATATATTTCATATCCTTCTTATCCATATATGGAGCATTATGAATATGAACTCTCTTATCATCCTCTCCATCAAAGCCCAAAAGTGAGGTAAACTGAGTGTAGGTCACTCCATACCAATTGCCCTCTGTCATCCAATGCACAATCCTTTCATCATTTCTAGATGTGAAATAACTAGTGGCATAGAATTGTGCAATTACCTTACTATTCCATGACTTGGCAAAGCTCATGATCTTGTATATATTTTTCCTCTTGCATTCCCTAATGATTTCATCAATTCTAGGATCCTTGAATGCCCTCATGAACTTCCAATCAATGTATTGAGCCTGAGCAATAGGAACATCCTTTGTAAGGATGGCACTCTCATAGAAGTCCTGGTGAAAAGCTGTGCCAAACCTGTAATCAAAATGTTTTCCACCTACTTCCTTAGGATTCTTTGCTCTCTCAATTCTGGCCTTTTCTGTCATGCCCTTCACCTTATAGTTGACCTTGGCGCGGTTTGGGGGCGCCATGGGAGCACTAAAAGTCACATCACTAACATGTGTGGGAGGAGCACTATGAGATGGCATTGGCCCAAATGCTGAAATGATATCCTCCTCATCATCACCGTTACCACTGCCACTTCTGCCACCGCTGCCTGTCCCCTGACTATGCTCATGGCTATGTGTGCGAATGGATTTGCCCTTTCTCTTGCGCTGACTAGCTGAGGGAGAGTCTGCTGCAATAGACTCGGAAGGAGTGCGATCCCTTGTCACACCCGGATTTACGAAGGAAATCCGAATGCTACTATATGTGTACCCAGGAAGTCTTTACACACATATAGCTCAGAAATGAATATCAAAGAAAGGAAAACAGTGCTCGATAACATAAATCATAACAAGTCTTACATCACAGGCATTACATTTATTAACGAGTTTATCAAAGTAGCGGAAGCCTGATGTAGTCTAACTCCAGAACATCTCCACAGGGACTCTGACTGGGGGAATGCACTGCCTAGAAGTCCGGGAATTCCTCGGGGAAGACAAAAGCATCCACTGGCGGCTCCTCTGAGTACCCATCCGGGATTTTGTTGATATGAAGCAAGTGTAAGTAATCCATCTTACTTAGCAAGCATAACATGATTAAATGAGGCTCAAAAGGCTAGACAGGGTTTAAACTGCGGTTAGCATTTTTAGTTGATTGATTTTAGAATTAACCTGAATTACTAGAATTAGATGATAACCCGGTTGTAACCCACATTAGAAAAACATGTGAGATATTATAAGTAACCAACATCATCATTAACCATTACTTTAGAAAACAAGGAACCGCTCGAAAAGGATCCAGGCCGCTCTTGACCGTGAGCACGGCTGTTATAACAGTTTTACACTCTGCAGAGGTTGTACACTTTCACCACCGGTCGCGACACCCCTTTGCCATAGGCAATGCACTCCCAAAACGAGCACAGGGTATCACTACGAGACCTTTCAAAAGACACCCTAGCAAGCTAGTGGCCGCTACGGTTTCCTGACAGGCGCATGGACCCCTCCAGGCTCCAGCCAAAACATCACACAAATCCATCACACACAAACCCCAACGAGAACTGACCGAGGTCCACACTTAAACCTGGCAGCCCCACTTGCGCCTTTCGGTAACCACTAGACAAGCTAGAGCCGTACAGTTTACTTAGTCAAGACCAGAGCCATGTGATTCCTGTGGTTGTACGGTTTTCCTGGGTGGCCGCTTTAAGAACGGAACCTTAAGAAGAGACGCTTAGAGCAATGCAAACACATGCTCAAGCTCCTTAAACCAAGTTGCTAAAAAGCACATTTTAATAAGGTTCCAAGTATATCATTAGTCAAGATTAACATTTATTCATCGATCATTAGCGGTTGCAAGCAAGCTAAGCACAACTAACTTATCTACCCACATGCATAAACCCAAGGTAACAAGGTAAATATGATAAACAAGACTAGTCAATCCTATGGTTTAACAAAATTAGACACATGCATGAATGAATATCATGATTAAAAGGTGAATAGGTGTCAAGGGTGAATCATGTTACACTTGCCTTCCTTAAAATATTGCTGCTGATCTTGGTCTTCAAACTCTTGATCAAAGCCGGCCTCGTACTGCTCGCACTCTAAACACGCATTCCAATCACCACACATACATCATCACAAGCCAGTACATGCATACAAAAGTATTCTATTAGAACAGTACACCATACAATGAAAACAGAAGCAAAAAGGATATAAAACTAATCTACGCATTTCTACGAACACAACAACGCGAAAATCACTCTAATCGGACTTACGGTGAAGAAACTACGCTAAAAACAAGATCCAGGACTAATCTGCGATAAACCGAGGACTTAAACGTTATTAACCGTAGATCCTAGGGGGTAGCAGAGGAGTTTTCTGAACTGAGAAAGGACGGCGGGTTGATATGGGATTTCTGCAGGGTTTCTTTAGCAAAAGAGCGAAGGGGTATCCTTAATCTAATCTGAGCCGTTGGATCAAGGATGGATGGCCGGATCTTTATGAAACGAAGGGGTATCCGGGTTCTGTTCTGGGCCGTTGATCTGCTGATGGTCGGCTCGGATCGCTTGGCTCGGTTTCAAGGACGCCGGCGACTCAGAGGCGGCGGCGCACGGCGGCCTCCGGCGGCGTCTCGCCGGAGCAGAGGCTGTCCGGGGCTATGGGGCTCCGTTTGGCTTGGGGTTTGGACCAGGATGCAGAGGAGAACGACGCGAACATGTCCAGGGTGACGTTGGCGTCGATCGGGCGTTACCGCGGGCTCACGACTGGGACGGGCGGATGCGGCCATGGCCGTGCGGTGCGGGCAGGGTTCCTGGCCACGGCTTCACGCTCCAAGTGCCGGGGTCAGGTCGTGGGGTTCCTGCAGGCGACACAAAGAGGAGGGGGCAGCGAGCTTAGGGAGGCTTGGGCGGTGTCCAAAGGAAACGATGGCGGCGGCTTTACCCAGAGACGGCGGTCATCGACGGATGGCGGTCGGCTTCGGCCGGCGTGCGGTGCAGGAGTGCTCTGGCCGCGGCTCGGTCTTCGGGGTGTCGGGGTCGCGTGCTGGGCCGTTTGCGCACGCAAGAGAGGGGACAGGGCGGTGGCCAACCAGAGGCGACGGCGGCGGACGGCCTGACCTGCACGTGTTTGTGGATGGGGTTGTTGTGGCCTCGGCGTTGCTGCTCTGGGCGGCCACGCTTCCTTCTCGGTTTCCTGCGAAGGAGATGGTGGGGAGGGGATAAGCTCGGCCTGAATTGAAGATAGGGCGGGCGGTTTCTCCGTCTTCCGTTACTGCATGAAGCCATTGATGGGAGATAAAGGCGATGAGGATGAGGCGAAGGCACGAAGGCGCTCGGCACCTCCCTGGTGCAGGCGAACAGGGAAAGGGGAGGAGCCGGTTGGGCCAAACCCAGGGAGAAAGAAAGGAGAGGGTTAGGGGCCAGGCTGGTTTTGGGCCGATAAAAGGTTTGGGTTTGGATCTTTGGGAGTTTGGGCCAAGGAAAAAGAGAAAGGAAAACCGGGCCGAGGGGAACTGGTTTTGGGCCACAGGGAAAAGAAAAGGAGGTCGGGCTGGGTTTGGGTTGGACTTCGGGTTGGATTTGGATCGGGTTGTGGATAGGGTTGGGCCCACAGGGCTTCGGGTTAGGTTTTGGACTCTGGGGTTTTAGAGTCTAGAACTAGCACACAAAAACACACAGACAAGAAAACGATGCATCGGCATGAAATGCACGCAAACAAGTTTCTAAACCTAGGGTTGATTTTAATTTCTGAAAAAGGGTTTTATATTTACCTAAATTTGTGAATGCACACACAAGAACTTAGCTATTTAATTACTATTTTAGAAAACGAAATTTTAGGGTGTTACATCCCTCTCATAAGGACTCTCCTCATCATCATCACTAGAGGTATCCTCGGGCTCAGAATCTGCAATGCGAATATCACCCCTAGGAAGTCTCACTCTCCCTGCTGTCCTCGTGGATCTTCTAGGCTGTGCTTGTTCAGCTGGTTGGATTTCTTGCTCGCTACTTCCAACATCTCTTGCCCGAAACTCAAATTGGGCATTTTTTGAGCGAGTTGGCCTTCTTTGATAAGAAACATATTTGCTTGGATCTGTAAAAAACACATGGAGAAAAAGCTTCTGAGAAACAGACCATTGACAAGGATATTTATTTTGAGCATTTAGACCCGAGCAGAACCATTGACCAGGGTGTCTGTGCACAAACCGGTGCCACCGGTTTTGGAAAACCGGTTCCACCGGTTTCTGCCCAGAAACCCTAGGTCATGGCCCCCATCAATGCCACCAAGGAAGCTTTGATTTCTTGCACTGAGATGATTCTAGGGCCTAAAACAAGATGTTCTTCCAAGGGAATTCGAGAGGAAACATCTAGAGAAATAGATCGAGCAAAAACTTGATTTGAGTACCTCCCGACATGGTGAGTGAGTTGCTGCAGCCCTAGAATCGAGGGGAATCCGGTCACACCGAATGGGAGACTCCAAATCTTGCCTCAACACTTGAATCCCACGGTGGAAACTTGAAATCGCCTCAAAATCGCCCCAAAATGCCCTCTCCTTTCTGTTCTTGGTCGTGGGTGAAAGAGGGGGGTAAATGTAAGAGTGAAGGGGTAAGTCACGGGTAAATAGTACCCAGCCGACAGAAACCGGTGCCACCGGTTTTGTAAAACCGGTGCCACCGGAATTTCTTGGCCCAGTGACTTTTGTCCATTTTTGCACTCGTGTCCTTTCCCTTTTCTGCTCTGCTCCATTTTTGAATCCATTTATCCATATTTCACTGCTCTTTGACTCAGATGGAGGATTTTGATAGATAGGGATGAGATAAGGAAATCCAATAAGCATAGCCCTTGAGATGAGATTGGGTAGATCTAATGGACTTGAGAGTGTTTCACCATTTGTAGTTAGCCAGCAATCAAGCAAGGATAACAATAACCACAAATGGATCAACTTGGCCACAAGGACCAACACCAAAAGGTTTTCAAAAAGCACACTTCCTACACATGCTAGTTAATTTTGAAAATCTATCCTATGTCACACAAGGCATGCATCCATCTCAAGTCAATGACCATTTTTAGTATATTTAGCTCATATCTTGCAAGAAATGACACCAAGTCAATTCTAGGTGAAGACATCAACTAAATATCTAGATTTGAAGCTCAAAATGACTTAAAACAATTACATGCAAACAACACATACTAGCATAGATCATGAGACCTAGAAGCTCAAAGTAAAAACATGAGTCAAAGAAACATACCTTGGCCTCTAGCTAATCCTTTCTTCACATTGGTGAAGATTCATATCAAAAAGCTTGTGCATTGTCAATATAATCCGAATGCCTTTTCTCTTTATGTCTTTCCCTTTTTATGCATCATAGAAGAGAAATGCATTAAATAGCACAAGACCTATTTTCATCATTTAGTGACCTTTGAATTGGAGAGGCATAATGGATCACTAAAAGATGAAACTCCACAATGTAGGTTAAATTCCTTTTTCTTGATGCACATGTGTATATGGATGGAACGGCAAGTTCATATGCATCAATCTTGTCACAAAGCCAAGCAAAGGGGTTTAATCTATATTATGGCAAGCAGCTATTTATTGAGAATAATTCATTGCCCAAGTAAGAAATAGATACAATTTTACCTTTCTTGGACAAAAAGGCATAGCTTGCTTCAAAGAGAGACAAACTCTCACAAATGAGACTACAAGATCACTAAAAGAAATTGTTAGTCTCAAAGACACAAATTGTAGAATGAACTCCCCCTCAATAGGTGCATCAAGTGTTTGAATCACTTGTCACATGCACTTGTTCAATCTAATGAATTTGAGGAGTTTATTTCACAATTTGGTCCCGGCACATAAATAAATTGCATTTATTGAAATGGTGCCAAGAATACTTACTACCACAAAGATAGCTTTAAGATACACTAGCACATGTGACTACAAATTCACTAGAAGAAATTGTTAGTCCCACAATTGACACAAGTATTGGAATAAGCTCCCCTTTAAATAGTGCATAAGAATTTTGAATTTCTTTTGAGTTGCACTTTATTCAATTATGAATATTGAGGAGTTTATTCACAATCTTGGTCAAGACGTATAGAAGGTAATAAACAAATTGAAATTATGCCAAGGATCTCAATCATAGTCACATAAAACTTTTCATGCTAAACACACTAGCATGAGGGAAGGCCTAGATGCATTGAAATGAATATATGAATTTGAAAAACATACCTTGGTCATGAACAAATAAATTCTTCACATAGAGGAACTCATATATCCATTAACTTGTGCTTTTGATTTCTTTTCATCTTGTCATTTTAGTGTGATCTAACCATAGTTTCTGTTGAGGCCATAATACCAGGGTACCCGATCACGAGGATTACCGACTACCGACTCCAAGCTACCAAGACTCCGAGCAAGACACGATGGCCTGATCGCAGAAGGGAAGCCCGAAGATAGTTAGAGTCCTACTAGGTCTAGGTCTGTTTTGTCTTGTAAGGCACGTCTCCCTGGATATAAATAGCGGGGGTCCTGTACGTAGAGGGTATGTCCATTGATCTGCAATCTTAGACAATCCACCCGAGGGTACTTGTTACGTATTGTAATCTGTACTCGATGAAATAATACAAGCAGCAACTGGACGTAGGGTTATTACTCGATCTCGAGGGCCCGAACCAGTATAAAAATCCCGTGTCTATCTGTTCGTCACCGTGATCAATCTTCGCACGAAGTGGGGTGCTTGCCGGACAAATATCTGCCGAGTACAACCTCGACAGAGGCGCGCCAGGTAGGGGCCCTTGCGTGAAGAAAGATCATGCCGATCGTCAACGGAGTCTGGATCGCCGACGCGTCGAGTTCCTCGATGCCCTACATGCCCAGTTCGGTCAAATCGGAAGCGATCGGGAGTTCTGCTTCCGCTTCCGATCTCTACGCTCACCGCCATCTAGTGCCTGCACGGGAGATCCGCTTCGAAGATCTCGTGTTCGAGCACCAAGGCGACTACGAGCTCAAGATGACAGGGATCCATGATCCCGATCTCACATGCGCCGGTCGGGAAGTTTTCGCCACCTTCACGGAGCCAACTCCTGAAGACATTGCAGATCGCACTGCGCAGTTGGATCTCGACTACAGTGGATCTAGCAATGGGACAGAACAATCCGAAGACCGCCGTATCCATGTGCTAAACGCAAATGGGACAGAGGCCGTTACCGAGTCATCTAGCTCGCTCGACCCGTGCCTCCTCCACGTTTGAGCAACGCACCGACACTTCAAACGGCTAGAACCCGTACACAGCAGGTTGCGTCCTCATTGGCTCCCCGAGATCTCAACAACGATTTCCGGGCCGTCGAACAGGACAATCTACAGATCCGAACCCTCTTGGAGACCATGGAAGCAATGGCCGAAGGGACTCCGATGGCCACCATAGCCAAGAAGGCTCGGGAAGCAGCGGACAAGGCCAAAGAGCGCATCGAAGCCGCCGCTGCTGTACCACCAGCTCCGTCAAACAGACCACGTGAACCACAGCCGGTTCGGTCTCGATCTGTTAATGGACGACCATACTATCGCCCACACGAGGGGCGCGGCATAAGGCCACAACTCGAGCGCAATCGTCGCACTCGCGACGCTCGGGAAACTCTCAATTACAATCGAGATTACCGAGCACGTGAGGGTTACTATCGGTCCCATCAAGATTCGCCGCCACGTGACTCCCGACCAGGCACGGGGGGATGCCTTGCGTACTCCCCAGCCCTGCGCAAGGTCAGGTGGCCCGAAAAGTTTCATCCTACTAACATCGAGAAGTATGACGGAACAACCAACCCCCGCGAGTGGATTCAGATCTATTCCATGATCATCGATGCCACCGGGGGTGACGACTATGTCAAAGCCAACTACTT
>CM014276.1:56089551-56105163 GCA_004135705.1 Alloteropsis semialata
AACTCCCTTCGGTGTTTATTGCTATATAAAGATGCCTTTTTGGTCTGAAAAACGCAGGTTGCACTTATCAAAAATGTGTTCACATTGTTCTTGAAGGCCAAATCGGCCGTAATGTGGAGGCATACATAGATGACATTGTTGTGAAAAGTAAGTTAAAGGGCGATTTAATCGCTGATTTAACCGAAACATTCAACAACTTGCGCGAAAACAGGATGATGCTCAACCCCGCCAAATGCACCTTTGGTGTATCATCGGGTAAGCTCCTCGGTTACCTTGTTTCCCAACGAGGTATAGAGGCAAATCCGCACAAGATCAAGGCACTCGACGACATGAAGTCTCCACGCAGCCGCCACGAAGTCCAGAAGTTGGCAGGAATGATGGCGTCCCTAAGTCGATTCGTGTCCAAGTCAGGCGAACGAGGTATGCCGTTTTACAAATTGTTACGTAAAACTGATCGTTTTGAGTGGTCGGCAGAAGCAGAAGAGGCATTCCAGGCGTTCAAACAGTACCTGCGGAAAATGCCCGTACTGGTCCCGCCAAAGCCACAAGAAGAGATGCTGTTGTACGTAGCAGCGACACCAACTGTTGTTATCACTGTTTTGGTGGTCGAGAGACCAACAGAAAAGTCTACAACACAACATCCCGTTTACTTCGTAAGCGAGGTGCTACATGATGCCAAAACGAGGTACCCTCAGATTCAGAAATTATTATATGATGTACTAATAACTTCCAGGAAGCTCAAGCATTATTTTCTGAGCCACAAGATCAAGGTTGTGTCAACTTACCCCCTAGGCAACATTTTACATAATCGAGATGCCGTGGGAAGGATCGCACAATGGTCTGTGGAGCTGGGGGCTTACGATGTTGAATTCATACCCAGAACTGCCATCAAATCGCAGGCTCTGGCAGACTTCATCGCAGAATGGACTAACCCCGAACCTGAAGAAGCTGCCCAAAATCCCGAACACTGGACAATGTTCTATGACGGAGCATTTTGCAGAGCGGGCGCGGGGGCTGGGGTGGTCCTGATTTCACCACACAATGACATCATTAGGTACGCTTTACAAATCAATTTTGTTGATCCAACTCCTACTAACAATGTTGCCGAGTACGAAGGACTGTTAACAGGTCTCCGCATAGCTGCGTCTCTTGGTGTCAGAAGGCTGCTCGTGAAAGGGGATTCCGAGTTAGCTGCAAAGCAAGTCATGAAAGAGTACAGTGCGCGGAGCGAGGTCATGGCTAAATACTTGGAAGCATATAGGCGGATGGAGAGCAAATTTGATGGGCTTGAAGTACGGCACGTGAAGAGGGAATTCAATGGCGACGCAGATAAGCTGGCAAAGGCAGCTGCAGAGCGCACACGGCTCCAGGTAACGTGTTACTTGAAGTTCTTACTAAACCATCTGTGTCGGTTTCATTACTGAACCTAAAAACTGAACCCGTCAAGGGACCAGTTTCTACAACCAATGAATCCGTCAAGGAGTCTATGTTGGTCGGTACGGCCCGAGCCGCCGCTCTAGTTGGAAACGAGGAGAACTGGATGGATCCAATCCGGGCGTACCTCACAAACCAAGCTATTCCGGACGATGATGCTACATTGGAGAAAATCCATCGTAAAACCAAGAACTATCAATTGGTTGACGGGCGATTATACAAGCTAACCCGCAATGGAATGCTCCTCAAATGCATCACACGGACCGAGGGCATTAGTCTGCTCCACGACATTCACGGAGGAATCTGTGGATCACATGCTTCTCCCCGATATCTAACAGGGAAAGCATTCCGACAGAGCTTCTACTGGCCTACAGCTCTTCAAGACGCAAGCGATTTAGTAAAAAAGTGTGAGGCATGTCAATTCATCGCACGGAAACAAACTAAACCTGCGCAAGCTTTAAATACTATACCCTTGTCATGGCCCTTTGCCACTTGGGGTATAGACATCCTCGGACCCTTTCCAAGGGCTGTCGGGGGATACAGATTTCTGTTCGTTGGCATTGACACATTTACAAAATGGGTTGAAGCCGAGCCCGTTCAGAAAATCACAAAAGAGGCAGCTGTCAAATTCCTACGGAGTATTGTCGTACGATTCGGTGTCCCGAACAGGATAATCTCTGATAATGAAACACAGTTTAAAAGTAAAAAGTTTTACGATTTCTGCTACGACCACGGGATCAGGCATGATCGGTCATCGGTAAACCACCCGAAGACAAACGGGCAAGTAGAACGTGCCAATGGCATCGTGCTCCAGGGCATCAAGAAGAGGATTTTTAACAGATTGCAAGCTTACGACAAGCGCTGGATTCATGAGGTCCCTACAGTACTCTGGTCAATGAGGACCACTATGAATCGGGCAACAGGCGAAACACCTTTCTTCTTGGTGTATGGAGCAGAGGCGATTCTACCATCCGACATCAGACTACAAGCCCCTCGCGTGGCAATGTTTTCAGAAACTGAAGAGCCTGACAGACGCACTGATGAGCTAATCCTCCTGGAGGAGGCTCGTGACGCAGCTGCTTTTAGAGTAGCCCAGTATCAGCAAAAATTGCGACAGTACTACGATGCTAATGTTCGACAACGAAGCCTATGCATTGGGGACATGGTGCTCAAACTGGATCAACGCACCAAGGACAAAACTAAATTGTCTTCTCCATGGCAAGGACCATACATTGTATTAGATATCGCCCGACCAGGAGCCTACAGGATCGCAGAGATAGATGGGGACGTACTGCCAAACACGTGGAATATGGATCAACTACGCAGGTTCTACGCCTAAACAATGAAGATCGTGCACAGTTCTAGACCAACCATCAGGTTTGGCAGGTATAAATCGTCGTCTGCGTCGCCCACAGCGCCAACAAAACAAAAAGATAAGTTCTATATACTCTACTCACCCTCGCTTTTATGCTCGGGGGCTGGGTTTTCTATTTTTTATTCTGTTTCTACTCTTTGTTATCATATTGCATACACTAACAAAGAGCCGGGGACTACCATGCTGAAAATTTTCTTTTCAGACCTATTCTATGCGTCCCGAGCTCTATGCTCGGGGGCTCCCCATTTGATCGGGAAGTTTCTTGCAGTTTGTACTTCTAGACTCTTTTTCAGCATGCCAGCATGGCTGTAAAAGAGCCCGGGGGCTACTACGGTACTACTACCATGCAAGAAACAGACTTTTTAATTCAAGAAAGCTAGGCTACGCTAAAATTACCGAACACCATGACTACAAGGAATTACACAGTTCAGAAGGCCGCCCGTGTCTCAGCAACTAAACAATTCCAGAATAGCTTATGGTAACGGGACTTTTTGGCTATGACAAAGCTATCAGTTAAAAAGATCCATGAAAATACCGATCAAGCTCTAAGACTTACGCAAAAACATGCAAGCATATGTTTAGCAAAATATAACCGCATTCTAAACTGTTAAAGTTTTGCCCTATTACAGGAATTTTGCACAGTGTTCAGGGTGATTCCTCCGAATCACTCAGATGGAGATCAAGTTTTCTGACAAACGGTTCCACCAGTGGGGTAAAGCTATTAAACATTACCTCAGCTTCTGACTCCGAGCACTTGAAGCCTTTTGAGAGCAGAGAAACGTCCAGATCAGGGAGGTGGCTTTTCAAAGCCCCAATGGTGTGAGTTGCAGCAACGCAGGCACCTTCCATCAGCCTGGACTCCAAGGACGAACTGCGCTTCTCTGATGCTTCAAGACGGGCGGTCAGATCAGCTACGTCTTTATCCCGAACAGCCAGTCTTCCTTCCAGATCCGAGTTTTTCTTCTTGAGCACCTCAATGCTCTTGGAGTCAGCTACAGGATCAAAGGCAGCATGTGAACAAAAGTTCGAAGATAAAGACTCAATAAGCGAAGCATGAGATTTAAAGCATGTACCTTCTTTCTTGGACTGGAGAACAGTCACCTGGGCTCCCAGTCTAATCACAGACGCTTCTGCAGCAGAGGCACGAGCGTCTAGCGAACGCCATTGCTCTTCAGCTGACGAGAGCGCGCTAATGATCGGGCCCAGGGGCGTCGGGATGGGTCCCGCGATCTCTGCAGTCTTCTCTGGGCTGTCAAGTTGTGCTGTCGAGTCTGGCTCGGGAGTTTTCTCTTTGGCAGACGATTTGACAGGAGGAGAAGCTGTGGGATCGGGATGCCTGAACTCCCGAATAATCAAATACCGTAAAAACAGCATTTAAGAAAAATGTTCATACATAATCAAAGATTGTCAGAGCTCTTACTCGGCCGTCGGGATTTTGACTTTAAATCTCTTGGCACCAGGAATAGGCTTTGATGACTGTCTGATCGGACGGTTTTCCTGTCGAGAAATCTCCCGATCACGTTCAGCTTTGGTTATGCGATCAAAAGCTGCGAATAAACGCCCGAATACGATCATGCTCGATACCTGGGCAACAGGACGAGGCTGATCATGACTGGGCTGCAGATTGGCGGGCCCAGGCGATCCAAAGACTCCCGAATCTAGAACTGTCCCCTCCACACTGCGAGAGCGTTTCCGGGTTCGGGGGATAATCGCCTGGGGGCTGCTTGGGACCTCTTTCTCCAAACCAGGTGATAATTCAGGTTGTTCGCTGGTCGGGGCCCCGGTGCCTTGATCAACGTGCTGATCTCCCTCTTCTTCAACATTGATGGCACCGCTCTGGGCGGGGGCATCAACAATAGCTGGGGCCTGGTCGGAAAAAAAGAGGTGTATCATATCACTATTAAACAAGAAAGAGCTTTTTCTGAGTAACAGTTTACCTCTGGAGGAGGGTTGTCAGCGCTGTAGGGTGCTGGGACGTTTTCCCAGTCCGGGAGATCAGCCCCGAACATCTTCTTCAGGCGCGCGGCCACTTCTGTCTCTGGGACAACTGCTAGTTAAGAGTCATGAATTCAAATGACCGAACGAACTCGGAAAAACAATCGAACAGAAAAACAAACGCTCACCATCAGGTTTCATTCTGTTCGGGTCGTTGTAGCCCCTAAATGTCCAAGCGTAGCGGTCGTGAGTCATAAGCGGAATGAATCTCCATCTAATGAAGATTTCTGCTACATGAACCGCCGTCAGACCAGCATTGCGGAGCTCCAAGATCCGATAAATGTGCTTTTGCATCTCCGGGGTGATTCTTGGCAGGGCTTTGGCCTCATCCTTGAGATAGGGCATCAGATACTTCCCTTTTGCCAATGAGGTTTGGGGAAGGGTGATGTAAAACCAATGATGTTCATATCCTTTCCAGCAATCCTTAACTGGAAAGGGGATGTATATCTCCCGATTTCTCAAGGAAAAACCGATGGACCCGAGCATCACTTGGTTCTTGTAGTATGAAGGGCTATAAAAATATCTCCACAGCAACAGTGAAGGCTTAATCCCTAACCAGGCTTCGCACAGAAAGGCAAAGACGCTAAGCATTGTCAAAGCGCCGGGCTTAAGGTGCACAAGCTCTATCTGGTAATGCTCGCAGACGCTGTGGAAGAAATCAGAAGGAAAAAACCCCGAATCCACAGTGGAAGAACTCCAAGAACACCACCATCTCGAGAGTGTTGGGGGTTGGATACGTCTGACCTTTGGCATGGCGACGAGGGAAAAGTGCGGTGTCAGGGAGTAGTCCAAGGTCCTCCAGTTTCTGCAGCTGCTTGGCCGTCGTGGTTGATCTGTACCAGTACTCATCCGAGGTGGGGATCGAGTTCCCACTGCGGAGTTCTCGTCCGGCGGCGGTGCTGTTCTGGTCCCCTGTGGACTCAGTGCCAGAAGATGATTGGTGCGTGGACGCCATGGCGATTGGAAGCTAGCAGGGTTGGAGGAGCAGGTGGACGAAGGAAGAAGCGGTTGAAAATGGCGAATGTTTTGTGGATGCGAACGAGGAAGACGAAGTCCCAAATAGATCTCAAGCGGCCGCGCTTGGGGGCTTTATGGTTCTGCAAGGGAGCACGAACCCCGAGAAACCTGCCCTTAAGCCGCGCAATCCGCAGTGACTGTTGGGTCAAAAAGATTCTTTCCTTTTTCTACGGCACGCGTCGTTTCGAAAAATGTGTAAGTCCAATTCAATGCATTTAGGGTTGTTAGCTTATTTGGTAAGTTATCAGTTTTAAATGACCAACCGATCGGTGTGAATCAAGGAAATGCCCCGATCATGTCTGATCAGGGTCAAATTTCCCGACCACACTAAAGATAGTCAGTCTGGTCGGAAGAAAATTTTTCATTCGGGAATTTTTTGTTTCTGGATGAGCAATTTCGTGAACAGATTAACACGAATAAAATTCCAGAACTCAAGGGATTTAAGTTACATCCATCAAGTGAAATTTATTCATTAAATCCAAAAGAGGGAACATTTCACAATGGATTGATAACTATCCTGAAATCAAAATACAAAAGCGCCCTGATCTTGGGTTGACGATTGACAACCAATCTGATCAGGGCGATGATGGTGTGCTCGCTGGTGGATCATCATCTACCACGTTCTCTTCAGAGTCGCTGACGAGATCCACGAGCGCTCCGTCTCCAGGGATCCCGATCAGGTCGCGGTTCAGGGAGACGAAGAGGCGCCGAGCGAATTCCTCGTCGCCGCTGGTGTCCACCGGAGCAGAAGACGAAGATACGCCTGCGTGCGCCGCCTCTGGCTTCAGCCGGATTCTGCTCCCTCCTTGCTCTGGCTCGTCGTCGGAGGAGAGGAAGACAGGAGATGCCGGGGCTGGGGAGGAAGACGCAGGGCGTTTCCCGGCGGCAATGCTTGACGGAGCAGCCTCGGGAGATGGCGGCGCTACCGCCGGAGCCTCTTCCTCTGGTGGCTCGACCTCGACTCCATCATCCCCATACCAGGGGAGAGCTAGGAGCGGAGCCTGAGGAGGAGCGGTGGGTGGTGTCGTCGCCGGCGGGTCCTCTGGCTTGTCGGACGGTTGTTCGCCGGAGCTGCGAGGGGAGTCTCCGAAAAGGAGGCGAGGAAGCTTGAACCTGCAGCTAAGCTTTTTCTTTCCCATGGCGAGTGGAGGAAGAAGGCTTAGGATGGAAGTTTCAAGTACCCGTCAATCCAGGAGATCTGATATTTAAAGACTCAGGGGTGCGACGCTTCGCGCGAGAATCGAGGAGCCAGAGCAGAGCCGTATCACCTGCGCTGCTAAAGTTCCGGGAGACGTGCGGAGTGGGTTTTTAATGCACTGGGCAGCAGTTACATCAATCCTGGGGCGTTTCACTTTCCAAGACAGAACAGTTCTATTTTATTATTATGGCTGATATTTTTCTTTGACCTTATCATTCAGATGCAGGTTACTACATTCAAGAGTTCGGGAACTTTTCTGGCTCTCATACAAAAGTGATTGACGAGGTATTAACATATCCAGAAATCACCCGAAGAGCAAAAAGACCCGAAGGCTATTGAACAATCAACCTTTTCTGAACAAGATAAGCTCGGGGGCTACTGTTGAGGCCATAATACCAGGGTACCCGATCACGAGGATTACCGACTACCGACTCCAAGCTACCAAGACTCCGAGCAAGACACGATGGCCTGATCGCAGAAGGGAAGCCCGAAGATAGTTAGAGTCCTACTAGGTCTAGGTCTGTTTTGTCTTGTAAGGCACGTCTCCCTGGATATAAATAGCGGGGGTCCTGTACGTAGAGGGTATGTCCATTGATCTGCAACCTTAGACAATCCACCCGAGGGTACTTGTTACGTATTGTAATCTGTACTCGACGAAATAATACAAGCAGCAACTGGACGTAGGGTTATTACTCGATCTCGAGGGCCCGAACTAGTATAAAAATCCCGTGTCTCTCTGTTCGTCACCGTGATCAATCTTCGCACGAAGCGGGGTGCTTGCCGGACAAATATCTGCCGATTACAACCTCGACAGTTTCAATAAAGTGACAAGACAACACAAATATTAGTAGCACAAGCTCTAGTCTCATATTCGGTGACTCTTTAAGTGTGGCAAGGGAGTGAGTCACAAAATATGAAACCTCATAACATGGACTAGATTCCTTGAGCATATGGTGTACGCAAGATTATGTGGAAGGCAAGTAGATGTACACCATTTTGGTCAATTAAGTCCAAACAGGGAATCTAAGCCATGCTATGGAGAGTAGCTATATATGTGAAACTCAAACCAACTTAAATAAAAGATGATACAGTTACCATGTTGGTTTGTTGACCTTGTTGTCATGTAGCTTACTCATTACTAACTCACTTGCATTGGAGTTGCTCATGTGTAGTATATGAATATAAGTATGATCCTCACACTTGAACTATTGCACATGAAAACTTGCAAATGGTGTTAGTACCAAAAGACACAAAATATGAAGTGAGCTCCCCCTAAATATGTGCATCAATGATTTGAATCTTGAGACTTGCACTTTTAGCTCCATTAAGGCGTTAGGGTAGCTAGCTCCAAATTATGGTCACATCACAAATAAATTCATGAATAAGTAAATGTGATCAAGACAGGCTCACAGATATTTGTATGAAGCTTCAGATATAATTAGAAGAGTATTTCTTGTGATATTCCAATTTAGATGAAGGATGACAGTTGAACCCCTGCCGGAACTTCTGGCATAGATTACCGAAACTTCTGATACGAAACAGAGGCTGCCGGAATTTTGGGTCGGAAGTTCTGATACGAAACAGAGGCTGCCGGAACTTATTCTTTTCCTTCCTACTGATTCTGGCAAAACCGGTGCCACCGGTTTTACCAATCCGGTGCCACCGGATTTTCACTGAACCAGGCATTTCTTCAAAAAGATTATTCCGGTGCTTCTTGTCTTGATTCATTTCTATTTATCTTCATTGTTTATTCATTGACCTGCATTTATAAACACTCAAAGCTTCTTGATGAAGTGGTTAGTAGCATCAAGTGTTATTTGTCATAACTTTTCATTATCAACAAATGTAGCTTGTCCACTACACATGCTTAGGAACAACAAATGTATAGATAGATATACATGAGTGGACAGCTTAGAGAGGTACTCGTCATGGGAGAAGCATTGGATAACATATTCTTCCATTGATCTCACTTGGTTCATTTATGACATGAAATTTCTCTTGAGATGTAAATGATGTAAGATGGAATTCTTCTCAAGTGAACCAAGCTTCTTGTCGGTGTAAGAAATAACCAACTAGTGAATTTAGTGGATTGTGCGTTTGGGCTCCGGATGGTTCGCGAGAGGACACAAGGGGTTATACTGGTTCAGGCACTAACGCCCTACGTCCAGTGTCGATCTGCTCGTGTTACTCGCGTTGCTCGTAGTAGGGGTTACAAACGGTCGAGAGAGGGAGGGGCTCCCAAGTCTCTGGGTGTGTCTGAGCGTGAGAGAGCGTGTGTGTTTCGTGGGTTGTGTTTTTCGTCCCCTCTCCTGAGGCTTGATTTTTCTATTTATACTCAGGGGAGGTGACGCTGTACAAGACGTGTTCAAAAAGGTGAAGAATAGGAAACTTGCTGAAGAAGCCCCGCCGCCTGCGGGACACTGTGGATGCTGTTCGGGCTTGTTTGGGGTCGTGCTTCTCCTCGCGCGGCGCCTGCGGACGGGCAAAACAGTGGGAGTCACATCCTTTAGCCATACCAGACAGTGCTCGGTAAGGCCAATTAATGCTGATGGGGTGCGGCGTAGTCGTGTGGCGACACGTCCTTATGCCGGGTCTTCCTGACACCCCGCTCCGGCCCCGGCCCACGCCGATTCGGGCGAGGCGAAGAAGGGTCGGATGAGATAGCATAGGGCTGATCAGGACGGAAGTGGGTCGGCCGAGGCAGACGGGGGTCGGCCGAGGCGGACACGGGTCAGCCGAGGCGGACGAGGGTCCGCCGAGGCGGACACGGGTCGGCCGAGGTAGACGATCCTCCCCTGATCTGATATTCTTCTTGTTTACGGGTTTTCTTATGCCCATCTCCTTCCCGAAACTGCGTGGTCCCACCCGTCGGTGAGAGGGTCGGATATTGATATCCGACAGTAGCCCCCGAGCCTGCTCGGAGGACAGGTGGTTCTCCGTGTAGGCTCTTTCTTGATGCCTGTTCGGATGTCACTCGGGGGTGCGCGCGAGCGCACCCACCGGGTGTAGCCCCCGAGCCTGTAGGGGAACAGTTGGTTCGCCTATAGGCTGGAGTAAAGTTTGTCCTTTTTCCCACCGGGGCGCGCGAGCGCACCCGGTGGGTGTAGCCCCCGAGCCTGTAGGGGAACAGTGGTTCACCTATAGGCTGAAGTAAGATTTGCCATCTCTGTTCGGTCCCTACGGGATGACGCCGTGTTTTGTCCAATGGACCGGACCATGATCCGCTTTTTCCAGAGGCGCTGCCTCCCTTCCGAGCCGTCATGTCGTCCTTTCTGAGCTCACTGTTCATTGGTGAGGCTCTGTCGCTTTGCATGGAGGGCCACGCGGCGCGTTCTCGCACCCTGCCTGAGTGCTGACTCAGGTATCTCCGGGCTATAAATAGGGTCCCCCGGGCCTTCTTCCTGGGGCATGCAACTATCCTGCTTCTTCTTTCTCTTGTTAGTATGAGATCCCTGGTCAGTGAACCACCTCGAGGGCGTCCTCCTGGTCCGGGAGGCGGGAGATTAGTCGCTTGATGCCACAAGAATGACTGCGACCTCGGGGAGTCCCGGCGTGGAGGAGCGCTGCTCGGCGTCGCAAGTGAAGGACGGCTCTGGCTCCAGCAGCCCCCCCGTCCGCTCGCCCTGCCTCGGCGGCGGTGGAACGGGTTCGAGGGGGAGTGTATGAGCGGAACTGTCGCCGTCCTTCCGACTTGCCTCGCCAGGGCAGTTGCAGGGGTCGTGTATAGCCACCTGCGCGCTCCCTCTCCTTTCCTGGGCGCCGATGTGATGCCGACGCCGGCGACCGTCGGCCCCAGGACGACGGAGAGAGTCTGTGGTGATACTCCGTTGTCACGGCACCACAGCGCGATCCTCCGCCGAGTTCTCCTCGTGGCGTCGGCGGGCGGGGGGATGCTACAAGAAGGACTGCGACGTTTGCAGTTCGGCCCTTCTTGTTGCATTGGATCTCCTGCGCCCTTCGTCGCTTGATTTCGTCACCGAGGGTGGCGAGACCCGTTTGTGTTATTTCACGGCCCTTGGCCACGTGTACTTTTTGCCCTTATTTGAGAAATAAAGGAATCTGGTTGACTCGGGGTGTCTTTCTGCGGCCGCGCAGTCGGCCTCTTTTTGCGATTTCAGCTCCCCCGTGCGCCCCCGAGTCGGTCGGGCGGGAAGCCGTTTCGTCTTTTTATCGTTTTCCCCTCACGCAATCCCTCCGCGGGACGGAAGGTAAGGGCATGCCTCGTGTTTTACCGCGTAGGCCGAAACACGGCTCCCGGTGAGCTACTAACGGGCTAGATCGAGCGAGGCCTCGGTCCCCCTCCGAGAGAGGACCGTCGGATCAACTGGTGATCGACCTCGGATAATCCCTAGAATTCCTGACCCCCTTAGTTCCCGTGGTCGTTTGACCGACCACAGGGGCTCGTCGCCTCTCTTCGTGGAGATACATGGGGTCAGGAATCTTAGGCTCGAACGCAGGTCTGGGCGTCCTCGACACCCGTGTGCCGAGACTGCGGCCTCTAGTGGGCCCGCCCCTCTCTGCCCCTTCGCTCAGACGCTTCAGAGCGGCCGTCGGACCCTAGGGCCGGCCTTCGAACTCTTGGGCTGTTTTTTCGATTTCGCGTCGTGTCCCTTCGGCCTAAGAACGGTCTAGGCTTGTTTTGTTTTTCCTGAAAAACAAATGAGCAAAAGAAGGAAACGGGAATAGACGCGGAATAAATAAAAGAGAGGCGGGATATGGAAGGCGAAGGGGTTGAGAGAGAGAGAGAGTGCCTGGGCGCGAATCCCGGGACGTGGGAGACGTGGGAGATCTAGTGCGCGCGTCGTGGGCCGCGTGGCCCTCGCGAGCCGAGGCGCGGGTGGGAGACCCGAGGCGTTGCGCCTACTCCCTCACCTGCCCATTTAAGGCGGAGAGGAGGGGGGCCCGGACCTTCTTCTTCTTCCGCCCGCCTGCCCTCAAATCGCCGCCGCCGCCTGCAAAGAAGAGCCCGTACCTTTCTTCCCCTTGTCTTCTTCGCCTCCCGGTCATGGCCTGGTCCCGCTCCTCCGTCACCGAGGGTGAGCTCGAGCGCCTGGTGGGGCGCGGGCTTCTGTGCCCGCGAACCGACCTTGTGGAATGGATGGCGCCGGGGAACGAGGAGGTCCCTGCTCCGGCCGACGGGTACATGGTGTCCTTTGTCCCCTTCCATGAGCGGGGCTTGGGACTTCCTCCTCACTACTTCCTCCGCGGGCTCCTGCGTTATTACTAGATCAAGCTCCATCATCTCAACCCCAACGGACTGCTTCACGTGGCGGTCTTCGTTGCCCTGTGCGAGGGGTTTCTCGGCATCGAGCCCCACTTCGACCTCTGGAGGTCCTACTTCCATGTCGAGGAGGTGAAGGCGGATGGGCGGCCGAGGCCACACGGCTGTGCCGGGGTGAGACTGCGCACCGGTCAGGGCGAGAGTTACCTCTCGCTCCCGTTGATCACCAGCAACAAGGGGTGGCATCCGAGGTGGTTTTACCTGCGGAGCGACCCGGGCGCTCCCTTCCCGGCCTTCACGGGAAGGCTTATCGAGGAGCGGCCGGGCTGCTGGCACTGGGGCCCGCCGCGGGCGGAGCGGCATCACCTGACCGGGCTTCGTAACGCGGTCGCCCGACTTCGCGAGCTAGGAGTCACCGGCCCTGGGGTTATCGCGGCGTACCATTCGCGCCGCGTCCTCCCCCTGATGGCCTGCCGGCTGCGACTGGACCAGATGACTCTGGCGGTGGATTGGACAGGGTCGGTAATGGCGGTCGGGGAACTTTCCGACGAGGAGGTGGGCGCCCGCCTTCGTGAAGCGGTCCAGCGTTCGTCCGCGGGGTACCCGCTGCCGGATCACCCCGTCATGCTCCTCACGGGCGAGTCCCTCATCCTGGTTAGTTGTTGGGGTTTTTCCTTTGTCTTCGTCGTTCCTTTTTTCAATCCGGCGATTCATCTGACCCTCTTTTTCTTCAGCACCCCCTGTTGTTCAGGGTTTCCCGGCCCCCTCTTCCCGAGGACGCGGCCATTCGGGCCGAGAACCGCGCGCGCGCGGAGGCCGCCCGTCTGAAGAAGGAGAAGGACGAGGCGAAGAAGAAGAAGAAGTGGCTGGCCCGCGAGAAGGCCGAGGCGGAGTACCTCGAGCGACGTTGGCAAGCTCGGCAGGATGGGCTGTGGAGGGAGGATCAGGGCCCCTTCGAGGGGGGCTTTGATTATGCCTCGGACTCCTCCACTGGATCCGAGTGGAGCGATCCGGCCTCCCAGCGCGAGTCCTCGGCCGGTCGGGGCACGCCGGAGGTCACGGGGCTGTCACGCGATGGCGGTCCCGCACCCACTTCACCCCCGACCCGAGTGCAGACTCCACAGAGGGCCGACCGGGGCAAGCGGCCGCGGGAGGAAGGATCGGGGTCGGGGACGGCTCCGCCGGTCAAGCGGTCGTCCCGCGGCTTTCCCATATCGAACCAGTAAGTTTCTTCCCCCTCTCTCGTCGATCCTCTTTCGCCTATGTCGAGACGAGTGTGCGAAGGCTCCCTTTGTTTGCAGGAGGGGAAGTCAGGCGACTCCTTTGGGGCTGGCGCCGATCAAGCGGCTCGCACGCCAGACCGCCGAGGTGGCGACGAGCCGAGGGATCAACCTGGGCGACCCCCAGGTGGAGAGGGTGCTCGACCCGCTTCTTTCCGAGCAGCAGCTCGCCGTGGTGTCGAGCGCCGTGTTCGCGCACTCGGCCGAGGCGATTCCGGAGGCCCTCGTCGGGCTGTACTGTCCGCCCGCGGATGATCCGGCCGGAGCGGAGGATGTGGTGCCGCCTGAGTCGGCTGCGCCGGACGGGGATGCGCCCGGGGAGGAGGAGATGGTGCCCTCCGGTCCTGGTCGTGACCAGGAAGATCCCATCCCCCCGGCCCGAGCGGTCGGGCTTTTGCCCGAGGTGGGGGCGGACGAAGAAGAGGAGGTCCAGAGGGACTCGACGCCGGTCGCGTCCCCGAATGCCGCCGGCCGCGAAGAGGGGGAGGTCATCCCCGAACCTGATGCCACCGCCGCCTTGACCGACCCGTCGCCTGGTTCGGGTGAGGTGATGGCGCCTTCTCCTCCCGCGGCGGGAATGGAGGACGCCGTGGGGTCGAGCTCGGGTCAGGGGACCCGTTCTGCCGCTGACGCCCCGGAGGGCCACGAGATCGTCTGGCAAGGGGATGACCCCGTGGAGTTCGGGGGCCCCTGCGTCACCTGGACCGACCGCGCCTCAGGCGACGTCGTCTTCTCTTTGGACAACGCCGAGGAGAAGCACGAGGCCTCCCGGATTCATGCCGGGGTCGGGTTGGCGGTTGGTCGCTCAACTCCGCTCTGGAAGCCATCCGTGACGTCGCCGTTCCTTGTGGGGAGGTAAGCTTTCCCTCATCTGCTTTTTCTCTTTCTTCTTTCGCAAGTGGTTTCTAATTCTGATTCATTTTTGGCAGTCTTTGATGGCCCGCAGCCGGGACAAGTCCCTCTTCCTGCGTCGGGAGAAGGACTCGTGGGGCCGTCTGTCCTCGATCATCGCCGAACGCGACGCCCTGAGGGAGCAGCTGGCGGTCGCCCGTCAAGAAGCCGCTTCTGCCCGTGTCGATGCGCGAGGCGAGTTCGACGGGCAGCTGGCCGCAACCAACCGGGAGATCGAGTCCCTGCGGCGGCGGGTTACGGAGGCGTGCCAGCATGCCGATGAGGCCGACCAGCGCAAGAGCGACGTCCTGATCTCTTGGGAGAGGGACTCGGCGGCTCGGGAGCAAGTCCGGCTGGGCCTGGTCCGCGAGGCGGAGCGTCTTCAGGCCGACCGGGACCGGGTCATCGCCGTTCTCGAGGGGACCCGCACTCAGCTAGCCCAGGCGGAAGAGGAGCGAGACGAGGCCAGGGGGCTCATCGAGGGGCAGGCCCACGATCTCGAGGCTGCGAGCCAAGCCCTCGATGTTGAGCGGGGTGCCCGCGAGGACGCCGAGGCACAGTGCGCCTCCCTGGCGGAAGCGGTGGCGACGGATCGCGCTGCGATCGAGCGCCTCACGTCCGAGGCGCGCAATCTCGAAGGACTGCTGCTGAAGGAGGGAGAAGAGCACGACGCGCTTCGGACGGCGGTCGGCGCTGTGCTCAACGACCTCCGGGTGCGGTCGGATCGGGGGCCAAGCTCGCTGCTTGCCGACGTCGAGCGCATCCCAGCTCGGGCCCGAGCCATGGCGAGCGACGGACTCTTCCTCGGGGTGCGCCGCGCCTTCGCCGTCGCCCGCTCCCACTACTCCGAGATCGGCCTGCAGTACCTCGCCGATGGGTCCGCTCCCGGTACGACAGATGCGGAGGTGATCGCGCTCGAGGAGGAGGTGTCGCCGCTGTCGTCCGTGCTCGCCGCCAAGACTGCAGAAGAGGAGGGGCCATGGGCGCCCTGATTAGTTTTTGTTTTTCTTTTGGTTTTCAGACAGTTAAACTCATTTCTTGTAATGAACTTAAGCGTCTGCGTCGTTAACACTCGGCCTTTCCTGTTTCTTTGATTAAGCCGTCGGGGTATGTCCGGACTGAAGTGGGTTCACCAGTGAGCCTTTAGAACCGTTGCCTCTGGGGCCTTTGTCCTTTTGGCATTCCGACCGGCGAGCACACG
>CM014276.1:56106163-56160391 GCA_004135705.1 Alloteropsis semialata
CGGATGCGAGTCGAAGTAGTGGCGGAGCTTTCTCTTGGAGATGAGGACGGCGTACAGCAGCTTCTGGATCTGCGGATACCTCGTCTTGGTGTCTCCGAGCACCTCGCTCACGAAGTATACCGGGCGCTGTACTTTGAGGGCGTGCCCCTCTTCTTCACGCTCCACCACCAACGCCGCACTCACCACCTGTGTAGTTGCAGCAATGTAGAGGAGAAGAGGCTCGCCGGCGTTCGGCGGGACCAGGATCGGAGGATTCGTCAAGACTGCCTTGATGTGGTTCAGCGCAGTCTCCGCCTCGTCCGTCCAAATGAACCGCTCGGATTTCTTCAGGAGACGGTACAACGGGAGGACCTTTTCGCCGAGGCGTGAGATGAACCGGCTCAAGGCGGCCAGACACCCCGTGACCCGTTGAACCCCTTTCAGGTTCTGAATCGGGCCCATCCTGGTTATGGCGTTGATCTTCTCAGGGTTGGCTTCTATCCCTCGGCGGGACACGATGAAGCCTAGGAGCATCCCCCTGGGCACCCCGAAAACACATTTCTCGGGGTTGAGCTTGACGTCGTTCGCCCTGAGTTTGGCAAACGTTTTTTCCAGGTCGGCCACGAGCTGGTCGGCCTGTTTGGACTTGACAACGATGTCGTCCACGTACGCCTCAACGGTCGGTCCGATGAGTTCATCGAAACACCTAAACATACACCGCTGGTAGGTGGCGCCGGCGTTTTTGAGCCCGAACGGCATTGTGACGTAACAATACGTTCCGAACGGGGTGATGAAGGAAGTTGCGAGCTGGTCGGACTCCTTCAACGCTATTTGGTGGTACCCGGAATACGCATCAAGGAAGCATAGGGTTTCGCACCCCGAGGTCGAGTCGACTATCTGATCTATGCGCGGCAAAGGAAAGGAATCCTTTGGGCAAGCTTTGTTAAGAGCAGTATAATCAACACACATTCTCCATTTCCCATTCTTTTTTCGTACAAGGACGGGATTAGCTAACCACTCGGGATGATACACTTCCTTGATGAAGCCGGCCACCAGGAGCTTCGCGATCTCCTCGCCGATTGCCTTACGCTTCTCGTCGTCAAAGCGCCGAAGGTGTTGCTTCACGGGTCGGGACCCGGCTCGGATGTCCAGGGAGTGCTCGGCGACTTCCCTCGGGATGCCCGGCATGTCCGAGGGCTTCCACGCAAACACGTCGACGTTCGCGCGGAGGAAGTCGACGAGCGCGCCTTCCTATTTCGGGGACAGTTTGGTCCCGATCCGCGCCACCTTCGTGCTCGGGTGGTCGGGGTCCAGCTGGACCTCCTTGGTGCCCTCGAGCGGCTCGAACGACGCCAGGCCTTGGGTGAAGTCGGGCACCTCTTCGACGAGACGCGCCTTGATTGGGGCCAACTCTTCGGTCGATGCGATGATGGCCGACGCCAGCTCGCAGCTTTCCACCTCGCACTGATGGGCCCGCTGGAACGACGACCCCGCCTGCCCTTGCCCTTCCTCTTTTTCTTGGCGGGGGGCTCCGATGGGCCTCCTTCCGCTTCCTCAGTCTGCTTACCCTTAGGGTCGGCGGACTGGTGGAAGATGGCCCCCACTGCTTCCTCGCCAGCCGCGTGGCTCGTAGCGATGTCAAGCAGCTCCTTCGCGGTGCGGGGACTCTTCCGCCCGAGCTTGTGGACGAGTGATTTGCACGTCGTCCCTGTGAGGAACGCCCCGATGACGTCGGCGTCAGCGAGGTTGGGGAGTTCGTTGCACTGCCGGGAGAAACGCCTGATGTACTCCCGGAGCGTCTCCTCCTGCTTCTACCTGCAGCTCCAGAGATTCCACGGGTTTCCGGGAAGATTATAGGTCGCCTGGAAGTTCCCCACGAAGACCTCCCTCAGGTCGGACCAGCTGCCGATTTGTCCGGCGGGGACATGTTGGAGCCAGGCCCGCGCCGAGTCGGCCAGATGGAGCGGCAAGTTGTGGATGATAAAGTCATCATCATCGGCCCCTCCGGCTCTGCAGGCGAGTCGGTAATCCTCGAGCCAGAGCTCGGGGTCGGTTTCCCCGTCGTACCTTGGGAAGTTCGACGGGGCTCTAAAGTTGGCGGGACGAGGAGCCGCACGGATCCGCGGGCTGAAGGCCCGTGGTCCCGGCGCCTCCGGACTCGGCGTCCTCTCGTCCTCTTCCTCGTCGTCGTACCGGCCGCCTCGTCGGGGAGCGCGCCCTCGCCGTCGCTCGGGCTCGCCCGCGGGGGGTCGTCGCCGGCGGGCGTTCAGTATGCTCCGAGCATCCTGGATCGGGCCGACCCGCTGTTGGACCGGAGCCGCGTCCCCGGGGGGACGGGGCTGGTGCACCGAGACCCCTTGTTGGGCGCGTCCGCCGTGCCCGCCGGCTAGCTGCCTCGAGGCTTCGTGGTGTCCCATCTGCGATGCTCGTCGTCGCGACTGCGAACTCTCGGCCTGCTGCGCCGCGGCTCGCTCCAGTAGCTCGCCGAGTTCCCGCTGCGCCTTGCGGGCCTCCGGGGTCACCGGCGGGGGGAGCCCTCTCACGAGCATGGCTGCTGCGGCTATGTTTTGTCCGGCGTGGGCAAAACACGGGGGCGGGGCGCCGTCATCGTCGACGATTTGGCGTTGCACGTCCCGGGCGCGCTCCCGCGCCGGAACCGCGTCTCTAACCTGCAGGAGCTCGCGCTCGATGCGTTCCCGCTCCTGCTCGACCCGCACCCGTTCCTGCTCCAACCGGCGGCGAGCTTCTTGGAGCTCCTCCCGGCGTTGCCGGGCGTTGTCGGCGTGAGAGTGTCGTGGTGAGGTGGCCGCCTTCCGTGGAGCCGGCTGCCTTGCCACTGCCGCGGCTTGGGCCGCAACCGGAGCGGGAGCAACGGGCGCGTCGGCCACTGGGTGACCGTCTTCAGGGCCCGCCGGCCCCGAGCCGCTCTCACTCCTTCTCCCACCGCCCCGTCGGGGGTGTCCGCCATGAAACATTCCCGGGAAGGGTGGTGGCTTTCTCCGACGAGCTCAGTGTCGGATGCCTCCGAAACGGGATCGTCCAACAGGTCGAAGACCGACTCGGAGACGTGATCGATCACCCCGACGAACTCGCTGTTCGCCGGGGTGGGGTTCAGGAGGCGTGTCACCAGGCGGGACACGACTTCAGCCGCGTTGCGCAGACCGTATGGGGCCGCATACGGTGGGATGGAGTCCAGCATCCCCGGGGGGAGAGGGGCTCCTCCCACAAGCTGAGTAGCGACGTTCGCCAGGGCGAACCTGACACAGCGCGCGTCTTCCTGCGTGGGCCGTGGCCCCAGGAAGACCTCGAGCTGCTCCCATAGCGGGGCCTCATTGGCCCTCGAACGAGGGTTGCTAGCCTCGTCGCCAGGGGTGTTGATGTCGATGTCCGCGATGGCCTCGGTGGCGGTCGCGACGTCAGCATCAGCAGTGTTGACCGGGGGCGTGAGAGCGACTCTCTCCAAGTCCCCGGCGTCGGTGATGACGAAATCCAAACTCTCCAGACGCAGCTGCGTCCCAGGAGTCCAGCTCGATCCGCGGGTGGCCATCCGAAGCCTGGTGACCGTCGAAACGCGCAAAGGCCCCTACCTGGCGCGCCAACTGTCGGTGTAAGAAATAACCAACTAGTGAATTTAGTGGATTACGCGTTTGGGCTCCGGATGGTTCGCGAGAGGACACAAGGGGTTATACTGGTTCAGGCACTAACGCCCTACGTCCAGTGTCGATCTGCTCGTGTTACTCGCGTTGCTCGTAGTAGGGGTTACAAGCGGTCGAGAGAGGGAGGGGCTCCAAAGTCTCTGGATGTGTCTGAGCGTGAGAGAGCGTGTGTTTCGTGGGTTGTGTTTTTCGTCCCCTCTCCTGAGGCTTGATTTTTCTATTTATACTCAGGGGAGGTGACGCTGTACAAGACGTGTTCAAAAAGGTGAAGAATAGGAAACTTGCTGAAGAAGCCCCGCCGCCTGCGGGACACTGTGGACGCTGTTCGGGCTTGTTTGGGGTCGTGCTTCTCCTCGCGCGGCGCTTGCGGACGGGCAAAACAGTGGGAGTCACATACTTTAGCCATACCGGACAGTGCTCGGTAAGGCCAATCAATGCTGATGGGGTGCGGCGTAGTCGTGTGGCGACATGTCCTTATGCCGGGTCTTCCTGACACCCCGCTCCGGCCCGGGCCCACGCCGATTCGGGCGAGGCGAAGAAGGGTCGGATGAGATAGCGTAGGGTTGATCAGGACGGAAGTGGGTCGGCCGAGGCGGTCGGGGGTCGGCCGAGGCGGACACGGGCCGGCCGAGGCGGACGAGGGCCGGCCGAGGCGGACGAGAGTCGACCGGGACGAAACCAGGTCAGCCGAGTCAGAGGAAGATCGATCTTCCCCTGATCTGATATTCTTCTTGTTTACGGGTTTTCTTATGCCCATCTCCTTCCCAAAACTGCGTGGTCCCACCCGTCGATGAGAGGGTCGGATATTGATATCCGACATCTAGTGACTCCATGTCTTCTTGCTCTTCATCATCACTTTCTATATCTTTAAATGCACTCGTGATGAGAGTCCAAATGCGATATGCATCTCTTTGGATTTCTTCATCAAGAGAGATGGCATACCATATATGTTTACACACAGATCTTTGCAAGAAGTTAGTAACACAAGTATTGAGTTGTACGCAAGCTAACGCCTCTAGTGTGATATTTGATTGATCAATATTGTTAGTATCACACTTAGGAGGTAGAATGCTTTCAACTAAAATATGTTCAACAACTGGATCTAATTTTCTAAGAGCATGATGAACATTACCAACCCACGACACATAGTTTGAGTAGTCAACCTTAAGAGGCTCAAAGTTTACCTCAATCGACATCTTTTCTTCACGGCGGTTAAGCTTAGATGTGAAGCCAAGCTCTGATACCAATTGAAAGGACCTTGATGTCGCCTAGAGGGGGGGTGAATAGGCGAGACCTAAAAATATTGCCACTTAAAATAAATTTATTAGTGACAATCGGGTATTATAAATACCACTTTTAGAAGTTCAGTAAATAAACTTCTAAAAGGATCTTTAGAATCTCCAAATAAAAGAATAGCACGCCTAATGCAGTGGATATAGAGCACTGCCACCAAAACCGGTACCACCGGTTTTGCAAAACCGGTTCCACCGGTTTTGCCCGGGCAGTGAACCCCCAAATTAGATAGAATATGTTAGGGAGCTCGGAATCAAACCAAACTTGGAGATGATGATTGAAATGTCTTTCTAATGTGTATCTCCAAGTCCCTGCACTCAAAAACACAAATACAACGATATCGAGCAATTCCTCCAATTTGCAATATAAACACAAAGAGGCTCAAACCAGCGGGGAGACACAAGATTTGTTTCCCGAAGTTCGGATTCACCGCTTGCACTAAGCAGCCACCACGGCACGGCGAATCCTACTCTCCGTTGAGGAAGCTCATACGACCACACTAGGTCAAGCTATTTCCTCCTTCCACTAGTTTGCTTCTTCCCTTTCGGAGGCGAAACACGACCTGCACAAACTTCCCGCAGCTCACCACACCTTGGTAGCTCACGGGCAACACCTAGCCGTCTAGGAGCGGAGCTCCAAGAGTAACAAATGAATCACACAAGCTTGATGAAGTCCAACAGTGCTCAAGGTGCTTTTGGTGCTCTCAAACTTCACACAATGGCTGCTCTCTCTACTACCCAACACAAAGATATCACAATTGCAAGCTACCTCACAAAGAGGGGTTGGGGAGAGCAAATATGGCTTTGGCTTGGCAAGGAAGAGCAGGGAAGCACTATAGCAACCTCAGGAACAGCAGCTTGCCACTGTGGAGGTCGTGGGGTATAAATACTCCACTCCTCAAAAACTAGCCGTTACAGACCCAGTGAAAACCGGTGCCACCGGTTCCTAAAACCGGTGCCACCGGAATTCAAACCAACTAGCCGTTGGAGAATTCTGACACAAAACCGGTGCCACCGGTTTCCCTGGCAAAACCAGTAAGTGTGTACGTGAGGGTTTTGTGTCTCTCAACAACTCACATGGGTTTCCTGAGCACTTAGACAATTTCAAGACTACATGTGATGCATCCCTCTTGATAGTACGGCATACCTATACTCAAGATCAAATATAAATACTATTGATACACTTGAGCTTCATCACTTTGAACCATGCCATACTTCTTCAATATATCCGCTTGAGAGTTGCATCCAACTTGTCTTCTTTGAATTGAGCACTTCAACCTTGAGCTAGTGACTTGAACCATTGTCTTTGAATGAAATCCACTTCTAGTTCAATTCACCTTTTCACAACTTACTTCTAGAAAGATTGATACTTTCCAATATGAACACCACATGTGACCAAGATTCATCAAGTTGAAATCCAAAGAAAGTTTCGTCACCCTAGCAAAGATACATGACTCAAGTCCGCAACTTGATCACACATTGCTTAGTTCCTAGAAACACTATCCCGAATTCCACCTCTTCATCCTTGCTTCACATATAGCTTCACATTAGTGTGTATCATCGATGAACACCATTTTTTGATATGCAATATATTCACTTCACTTTGATCCTTCGTTTCTATCAAAGTCATCTTGTCTTGTTGGTCATTTCTTGATATGCAATATATCCATTTCAATTTGACCTTTCATTTCTATCAAAGTCATCATGTCTTGTTTGCAAGTCATTCTTCAAATATAGACCAAGAATAAACCATATCACCATGTCTCTTGTCCATTCAACCAAACTTGCTTTATGCAACATTTTAATCTAACATGATCTAAGATGTCCCATATCAATGTAAAACAAGCTTTCATCAATTTTTAGAGACCAATATATCACACACATCCTCATGTCTCTTTCTTTGTTGCACCATAGCTTGCCATCTTTCATATTCATATATAATGGGAGCAACCACTTATTTATTCATGTCAACATGAGCCATCCACATTGAATTCAACCAATGACCAATAGTGAATCATCAATATATAATTTAATTCCTGCTCACAATCTTTAACAAACATGTTAGTCCTTTAATCCTTTTGTCATTCAATTCACCAAAACCCACAAGGGAGCCTAGATGCACTTTCAGCAACAACATTCAAAGCATCGGTTCTTGCAATTTCAGTATCTTTGAAAGGGCAAATTACTTCAAAGCGTCTGTGCCTGAAGTTAGCTACGACCAGATACCAATAGTTCTGAATGCAGAGAGGAAGAAAGACCTAGAAATATACAAGACGTGAGATTGCAAGCACATGACTAAAGTGAATTTGATAACAAATTTAGAGGAAAAACATAAAGGCATACCAAATCTGCAAAATCCAATCTAAATCCAAGCTGTGCCTCAGTAAAACTTTTCGAGATAACAGAAGGATCCATATCACGGTACTGCAGGTCACTCTAACAAAGTTTGTAGGAACCATAGCATAAATGAGTGCACATATATAATATACAAACCATACAAAAAACTATACTCAACGATACATCATAATGATGAAGCAAAAAGTAACAGCTAAGAATTTTATTTCAAAAACTTTATAAAGAAAGGTTACAACAGCCTTATAACACTTGTATGTCTAAAGTTATATGAAAAGCTTACAGCAAATTAAATGTGGAAAAAAATTATGTGAAAGTTTGTTAAGTAAAAAGACAGCAAAACATTGTGCTGTTACCTCATAAAATATAGTATGCAAATTTATATGTAAAAAATTGAAGGTATGAGCACAATTTGAGAAACTTTACTAACAGCAATATCTGAATATACTACTAGCTTTGCCCATTCTTCTTTAGGCAGCAAGTTGCGGAAGTGCTTTGTGAACTGTTCTTCCATCACAGCAACTCCCATAATATTGATTACATGTTGTGATATAGATCCATAAACTTGCATTGACAACCCAAAAGTGCGATGATCAACCCAGTTTTTCTTGGCAATTCTGATTATTCTGGGACTGAGAAAGCAAAAAACTTGTAATTACATTACTGAGGTATGGATACAAAACAACAAAAAAATTATTATAGATCATACTGTAATAAATATTGCATACCTTCTTGCTGGGGGCGGACAAGGAATGGTGTTCACAATGTATTGGTGAACTGCTCTTTCAACAGGCTTGGATATGAAAACATGGCAGTAAACAGTAGGCCTTAATGGGATCTTATTAGCTTCTACTGTTTGCTGAGAGCTCAAAGCTGCTGCTACCGATTCATCCAGCTGACTTATCAGGTCTTCATCCCATACATCATCCTCACCTAGGTTCTGCGTCCTGCTGCCAATGTTGCTGGTTTCTTCAGATCTATTGTGTGCTTCATTCATTGATGAACTGTTGACTTGTGGACTACTCGAGGCCGTTGCAGGCAATGTTGAGTTCTGCACTTCATCAAACATTGGGTCAATGTTCACTTGTGCAGGTATTGCAGGCACTGATAACAATACATCTTCAAGGTTATCAGAATGAATTTCCTGTGTATGTAGTTGAGTGTCATTCTGGTGATCAATTGACACAAAACAGTTCTGCTGGACTGCTAAATCAAGTGGAAGAGGTCTCGTGTTTCCCTCAATCTTCAGCTTCTTCTTTCTCACAGCAATCCTTTCCTTCTTCAACTCATGTGCAGACTGCTTACTGCCAGTTGCACAAGATACTGATGTGCTTTGCTTTAAACTGCCGATTATTTGTACGGCACTTACCAGAGGATCATAAGGACACACAGGTTGCAGAGGCCTCTTTTTGATTGACAAAACTGATTCTGAAGTTTGGACTAATTGAATGTCCTTTTCAATGCACTTTGTTGTATCTTGTGCCAAAAAATCAAGAACCTTAACATTAACTTGTTCTAAAGAAGGCTTCAATTCTAGTGCAGATGACGTTAAGCCAGCAAGGGAGTATGTCAGTGAAATCAAATCAGATGATTCTCCCTCAGCTGCAGATACAACATCGTAATATATTGGGGATACGTCATATATATCTTTAAGCAACGATTCATCTGGCTTCTCAAACTCACTGTGCATGCTGATTGGATCAAGCTTAACAAGAAAACTCTCAAAAATTTCCTTCACATCAGGCTCGTTGTCCATAATTTCAGGCACCTGGAGTTGAAAAAATGGTTGTGCAGATGGCTCTACCTCTAACTGATTCGGAGATATGGTTGCACTGATGGATTCTTTTGATGTTGAAAAAGGTGGTAATGTTTGTTCAGGTGCAATAGGAATATCTAGTGATAACTCGGACAATACAGCTCTGTCATCTTTCATGTCACAGGTTGTTCTTGATTCAATGTTTCGAGCAACAGATTTCAACTTGCAACTTGATATGAAATCATTGCTCAAATTGTGCAACTTACTTTCTTCAGAAGCATGTATCATATTTGCAGTTGTCATGATCTGAGATATTAAGATTGGCTTTGTAGCTGAGATGTAGTCCAACAGACTCTGTCTGTATGATTCCTCAAGAATAGACCTAGTCTGTGGTACATAAAACATAAAATTTGAATTCATCTTAGTAAACAAAAAAACAATCGTCACATGATTGCAGTACAATATGTTTTCAAACTGACAAATGAATATAAAAAAGACATCAAATGAATTCTGCACTTACATTAACAAAGTGTTCACTAGGCAGAGCTGATTCAAGCCTTTCCTTTATATCAGCCCTCGTGTCAATATATATACCTTCAGTCAGATTTACCATCCTAAAAGGGGAACTGTTCATAGGCCTCATCTGGTTAAAAACATGAAAACAACATGACAATGGTATAAAATAAACCATTTGTAACAAGATATACTAAGAATAAATAACAGAAAAATAGATTCTCATGGGTGATTGGCCAAACAATGTTGCATCATCATCAATTTTGTCCATATCAATGAATGCCATTACATTTTCTGTTGTCCAGACACTAATCCTTGGTAAAGATGTTGGTAGGGAAAGTTCGGATATATCCAACAGTTCTAAGTAACAAATTTGAAAAAAATATGAAACATAGAGCCATCAGATATAACATATAACCAAACATATGACAAAAATTCAAGGCACACAAGAAAATATATATACCCATATGTATAAAAGAAAAAATAACTAATACCCACCATGAGAGAAAACAAGCATCCACCAAGTGCAGCTGTTGAGCATTTGCTTCTTGCATTCTGGAACTTTGAAATGCCTTCTACCAATTTGTCAAGGACAATACTAGACCAGTCATAAGAGATGATGTTCTGTGGGTTGACAATAGCAGGATAAAACTCAGGACTGCAAGATTCATTGCTCGTGGGGCAGAGAAAGCACGTAATAGTGAAAAGGCTGAAAATCCTTTTGAACTCATCCCCCACAAGATCTTCTGTGATCAAGGTCATCAGCTCATTTATAGTTGGATGATTCCCGTTGCATTTGGTTTCGGTGGAAACAAGATTCTTTGTACTTTCATCACATAATTTAGGAAGTGGGAATCCTCCAATGGGAATACCAAGAATCTGATGCATCATAAGAGGTGACAAACTGAACTTGTAACCAGTGGGTAATACAACTGACCTACTAGGTACATGAAAGTGGTCCACTAGCCAAATGATAAGATTCTTAGGTATGATATTGCAATCTAAATCCAGAAGATGATGAAAACCCACACTCTTGACAAGATCAATCTGTTCTGAACTTAACTTCCTTGCAATAGAAATAAATTTCCGCAAAGAAAGTTTTGTTGTAAATTGCTGCAATAAAAATTGAACTGAAACAATTAACAAAGAGTTTTGTGACAAATAAAATTTACAGAGCAAATATAAAGCTACAACCAAAATGCAATATGCCAAAACCTTTTACCTTATCATTTATGGAACTGATATTGCAAAGATCTTCTTCAGCGGTGTAATCCTTCATGTTGAAAAATATCTGTGCAAAAATATGTATCTTAAACGCAGAATTTAAAACCTTTCAACAGATTTGCATATTTCTTAGTTATAGGTAAAGATAAAGACCAGTGTATCTCTTATGCTGTATGCCATGCTTTTTGTACTGCCAGAGATATGACTAATAAAAATTTCTAATGTTCCTACTGAACTTATGTTGCCAAGTAAAAAAAAAGTCAAGTATCTACTGCACGCGAGATAAAGTCAATTATAACAAGCGTAAGACAATGGCCGGAAATGCTGCCGGAGAGCGGCGAGAAACGAACCTCGAATCGGCGGACGCAGCAGCACGCAGCCGACACAGCTAGAAATGCCGTATTTAAAGGAGAATAAACAGGCAGAGATGGGGGCGGACGAAAAGGAAGCGGCGCACCTGTTAGCAGTCGACGGAGGCAATTAGGGTTACGCGCTAGGCTCCCCTCCACTGCCCTACCCTTCTCCTCCTCTCGCAATCGCAAGCTTGCAATAGATGGGGGCGGTGTGGTGTGGTGGTGTTGAGGAGAGGGGAGGGGAAAGCGAAGGACGGAAGGAAGAAGAAGCAGTGGGTCAGGAACCGCGCCGCTAGACACATTGCACGTGCAAAAATAGGTTTCTGCTCATGACATGTGGGCCCGGAAACCGTGTTCGGCGCCGGAGGCCACATGTCAGTGGCGTTAGTGGAAGAGGAGTGGGAAGTCAAGGAAGAGTTGGGAACGGATCACTCGGATCCTGTGGGCCGCTAGCTCCACGAGGATCGAGAGGCCGACACGGAACGTTCCGGGCCAAGCCCACAACAGGGTTGAGATTCAATGTGGCCAACAATGATGTTTCTATCCTTTTTTTTTCCGAATCGCTATCAGTTAACAGGGGATTCGAGTAATTTCAGTAGAATTTTAAATCGCCGATCTCTGCATCATCACGGTTTAGGGTTAGGGTTCACTCAACACTGATACCGTGGAATAGCTCAAAGTTTTTCCTAAAACTTTATCGTAAAAGTTTATCTCCAAAGTTTGGCTCAAATGTTTTGCCTAAAACATAATGACCTCGAAAGACGAATCGTCAACCGGCGGCTCGTATAAGAATCGTCGCACTGCTTCACAGGAATACGGCACCGGATCGTCGGCGGTTGACACGCGAATAGACGCCAACTTACCATGTATTTAAGAATGGGACGGCCTCATGGTAATGTTGACGCTTTTGAAAACAAATCACAAAAAATGGACGTCGACATGGTCGAGGCCTCCTGTTCACGGAGAAGGATCAGGCGCAGAGAAAACGCCATGACGCATCCCCGTGCCGCGACGACATTCTTGCTTCTCCTACTGCCGGAAGATCTCGTCGCCCGCATCCTCATCGGATACATCGAGACGGGCGGCGAGGGACGGGCGGTGATAGAATATCTCAAGCTTCGTCAAGTCTGCACCACATTCCGCCGAATCTGCGACTCCCCCGAGGTGATCCTACGTCTGTCGTTTCGTCAGATGCTTCACCAATGCCGGACTTGCTGGCTCGATGTCAGGGTGCGCTTCGAGAAGCGCTTCCGGCAAGCCAATCATCCAGGGGCCATATACTTCGATGGCATGCAGAGGATGATGACGAAGCGGAAATGCGCCGACGGGTTCGCGCTACTCACTGAGGCCTCTGTCGCCGGTTACTCCACGGCGGCATACTTGTTGGCAATGCTGCGGTACCGCAGGAACCCGGTGGACACTGAAGCCCTGGCGCTCCTCCATGGAATCTGCGGCGGCCCGTTGAACAAGGACGGCAGGTGGGAGAACCGCGGCCTGGCGCGGCTGCGCGCCTGGGTCCTCGACGACTTGCATTCAACTGCTCACCGGTTCCGGCTTCCTTACCGCGACGACGCGCCGGACCTTATCGTCGAAGATCACCACGTCTGCACATGGGCGGAATGCAGGCGCTACGGGCCAGAGGGCAGCTTCATCGTTCGGTACTGCAGCGCCGAATGCCGAATCCGTCACGAGTTCGACCTCTGGACGCGGCGATTCAGCGACCGCGTTACCTACGCTGTCAGCAAGATGTGAGATGTGCCATCCGGTAGCGGTTGTAGATTTTTAATCAAAAGTGTTTCAGTTATCCTATATATGTAGCTGCTGAATAAATAAACGGTATCTATGATACCAGTTATCCTAATTATTCTGAGATGTCCAACTCTTGCTATATGTTTCATTTCTGTTTAATTTGTTCAAGTATCTGAGATGTCGTTTCTGTATGGATGTGTGACGCCACATTGGCATAATGACGACCACAAGGCAAGCAGCAGCATCAAGAAATAGTTAAGTGATCTTTATGTTTTACAAACTGCGGACACATGAACTTAGGAAAATTGCTGCTAGCTAGCCAAACTAATAATGCAAAAAATTACATTAAAAATTTTTATGTGCAAGTTAAACATACAAATTTGGGTTAAACGTTTACAGAAAACTTTTCTGTTAAACTTTTAAAAAATCTTAACATAAAAGTGCCAAATTAATCACCTGGTACAAGAAGCAAAAAACGTTTGCATGTCCGGACATGGATACACCTCCCCAATCTCACCTGCTCCGCCATCGCTGGGCACGTAAAAAATAAAAGTAATACAAAATTTTTGTAAAAATATAAACTGAACTAACTTTCAAAACTACAATACAATACTAATAAAAGAAACAATTAGTACAAATATTACTTACACAAGTTTTTCGAATTTCACATAACTTTCAATGCAAAAGTTCAAGTTTTTTGAACAAAACTTCTACTAGGTAAACAAATGTTTTCAGACAATCTTTTACAAAAAACTTTTATGTAGAACTTTAAAGCTGTAAATGGAAGTTTACGTACATAACTTATCATACAACTTTGAGACATATCTTTTCAATTGGTAACTCATACAGCAAACATTTGAACTAGCAGCTTTACCCTCGGTAGAACGGGATACATGGACGGACCAAACCGCAAAAAAAGGTTATACCCAATAGGACGGAGTTGCAGCCAACAACCCTTAACACTAACCAGTTCAAAATTGTACGACAGAGGGACCAAAGTTGAACGATTTATGCTTATATGGCAAGGGATACATGGTCATCCCAAGCGCCAAACATCTTTCTAAACCCGATAGGACAGAGTCGACCCCAACAACCCTAAACCCTAACCAGGTCAAGTTTCTATGGCAGGGGGACCAAAGCTGAAGAAATTTATACTTATATGGTAGGGGTTACATGGCAGTCCCAAGCACCAAACATCTTTCTGAACCCGATAGGACAGAGTCGCCCCCAACAACCCTAACCAGTTCAACCTTCTATGGCAGGGGGACCAAAGCTGAAGAAATTTATACTTGTATGGCGGGGGTTACATGGCCGTCCCAAGCACCAAACATCTTTCTGAACCCGATAGGACAGAGTCGCCCCCAACAACCCTAAACCCTAACCAGTTCAACCTTCTATGGCAGGGGGACCAAAGCTGAAGAAAATTATACTTGTATGGCAGGGGTTACATGGCCATACCAAGCACCAAACATCTTTCTGAACCCGATAGGACAGAGTCGCCCCCAACAACCCTAAACCCTAACCAGTTCAACCTTCTATGGCAGGGGGACCAGAGCTGAAGAAATTTATACTTGTATGGCAGGGGTTACATGGCCGTCCCAAGCACCAAACATCTTTCTGAACCCGATAGGACAGAGTCACGCCCAACAACCCTAACCAGTTCAACCTTCTATGGCAGGGGGACCAAAGCTGAAGAAATTTATACTTGTATGGCAGGGGGTACATGGTCGTCCCAAGCACCAAACATCTTTCTGAACCCGATAGGACAGAGTCGCCCCCAACAACCCTAAACCCTAACCAGTTCAACCTTCTATGGCAGGGGGACCAAAGCTGAAGAAATTTATACTTGTATGGCAGGGGTTACATGGCCATCCCAAGCACCAAACACCTTTCTGAACCCGATAGGACAGAGTCGCCCCCAACAACCCTAAACCCTAACCAGTTCAACCTTCTATGGCAGGGGGACCAAAGCTGAAGAAATTTATACTTGTATGGCAGGGGTTACATGGCCGTCCCAAGCACCAAACATCTTTCTGAACCCGATAGGACAGAGTCACGCCCAACAACCCTAACCAGTTCAACTTTCTATGGCAGGGGGACCAAAGCTGAAGAAATTTATACTTGTATGGCAGGGGGTATATGGTCGTCCCAAGCACCAAACATCTTTCTGAACCCGATAGGACAGAGTCGCCCCCAACAACCCTAAACCCTAACCAGTTCAACCTTCTATGGCAAGGGGACCAAAGCTGAAGAAATTTATACTTGTATGGCAGGGGTTACATGGCCATACCAAGCACCAAACATCTTTCTGAACCCGATAGGACAGAGTCGCCCCCAACAACCCTAAACCCTAACCAGTTCAACCTTCTATGGCAGGGGGACCAAAGCTGAAGAAATTTATACTTGTATGGCAGGGGTTACATGGCCGTCCCAAGCACCAAACATCTTTCTGAACCCGATAGGACAGAGTCACGCCCAACAACCCTAACCAGTTCAACCTTCTATGGCAGGGGGACCAAAGCTGAAGAAATTTATACTTGTATGGCAGGGGGTACATGGTTGTCCCAAGCACCAAACATCTTTCTGAACCCGATAGGACAGATTTGCCCCCAACAACCCTAAACCCTAACCAGTTCAACCTTCTATGGCAGGAGGACCAAAGCTGAAGAAATTTATACTTGTATGGCAGGGGTTACATGGCCGTCCCAAGCACCAAACACCTTTCTGAACCCGATAGGACAGAGTCGCCCCCAACAACCCTAAACCCTAACCAGTTCAACCTTCTATGGCAGGGGGACCAAAGCTGAAGAAATTTATACTTGTATGGCAGGGGTTACATGGCCGTCCCAAGCACCAAACATCTTTCTGAACCCGATAGGACAGAGTCACGCCCAACAACCCTAACCAGTTCAACCTTCTATGGCAGGGGGACCAAAGCTGAAGAAATTTATACTTGTATGGCAGGGGGTACATGGTCGTCCCAAGCACCAAACATCTTTCTGAACCCGATAGGACAGAGTCGCCCCCAACAACCCTAACCAGTTGAACCTTCTATGGCAGGGGGACCAAAGCTGAAGAAATTTATACTTGTATGGCAGGGGTTACATGGCCGTCCCAAGCACCAAGCACCTTTCTGAACCCGATAGGACAGAGTCGCCCCCAACAACCCTAAACCCTAACCAGTTGAACCTTCTATGGCAGGGGGACCAAAGCTGAAGAAATTTATACTTGTATGGCAGGGGTTACATGGCCGTCCCAAGCACCAAACACCTTTCTGAACCCGATAGGACAGAGTCACGCCAAACAACCCTAACCAGTTCAACCTTCTATGGCAGGGGGACCAAAGCTGAAGAAATTTATACTTGTATGGCAGAGGTTACATGGCCATCCCAAGCACCAAACACCTTTCTGAACCCGATAGGACAGAGTCGCCCCCAACAACCCTAAACCCTAACCAGTTCAACCTTCTATGGCAGGGGGACCAAAGCTGAAGAAATTTATACTTGTATGGCAGGGGTTACATGGACGTCCCAAGCACTAAACATCTTTCTGAACCCGATAGGACAGAGTCACGCCCAACAACCCTAACCAGTTCAACCTTCTATGGCAGGGGGACCAAAGCTGAAGAAATTTATACTTGTATGGCAGGGGGTACATGGTCGTCCCAAGCACCAAACATCTTTCTGAACCCGATAGGACAAAGTCGCCCCCAACAACCCTAAACCCTAACCAGTTCAACCTTCTATGGCAGGAGGACCAAACCTGAAGAAATTTAAACTTGTATGGCGGGGGTTACATGGCCGTCCCAAGCACGAAACATCTTTCTGAACCCGATAGGACAGAGTCGCCCCCAACAACCCTAAACCCTAACCAGTTCAACCTTCTATGGCAGGGGGACCAAAGCTGAAGAAATTTATACTTGTATGGCGGGGGTTACATGGCCGTCCCAAGCACCAAACATCTTTCTGAACCCGATAGGACAGAGTCGCCCCCAACAACCCTAAACACTAACCAGTTCAACCTTCTATGGCAGGGGGACCAAAGCTGAAGAAATTTATACTTGTATGGCAGGGGTTACATGGCCGTCCCAAGCACCAAACATCTTTCTGAACCCGATAGGACAGAGTCACGCCCAACAACCCTAACCAGTTCAACCTTCTTTGGCAGGGTAACAAAACAGAAGCAATTTATACTTGTATGGCAGCAGTTACATTGCCGTCCCAAGCACCAAACTTATTTCTGAACCCGATAGGGCAGAGTCGCCCCCAACAACCCTGAACACTAACCAGTTCAACCTTCTATGGCAGGGGGACCAAAGCTGAAGAAATTTAGCGCTTGATGGCAGACGATACATGGCCGACCGAAACATTAAACATCCTTCTGAACCCGATAGGACAGAGTCGCCCCCAACAACCCAAAACCCTAACTAGTTCAAAGTTCTATGGCTGGGAGACTGAAAACAAAACAATTTAGCCTTTTATCATACGGTGTACAAAGGCCAACCCAAAATCAAAAAGCATACTTCTCAATCCGATAGGACGAAGTCACCCAATTACCCTGGACAATAACCAGTTCATTGGGCACCAAAACATAAAAACACTTAAGTTTGCGACTGTTTTGCGCAAAGGTTTATCGTAAAAGTTTTCGTACAAAGTTTTGCGTAAAAGTTGAACGCGAAAGTTGTTGTTTGATGTTTTATATAAAACTTCATGTGCAAAGTTTATATAAAAGTTTTATATAAAATTTATATTAAAGTTGTACAAAAGAACAGGTAATCAATGTGATCCACGATCGGAATAAAAAAAATATTCGTCAACCAATCAGAAGGAATGCATGTGCGGAGATGGGTCGATATGGGTGGACCCAGGACAGGACAGCATCTGCACCTGCTCCCGAGCGCACCAACCACCGAACCATCCATCCGCCCAGCCAACCACCCCATCTTCTTCTCCAGTCCACAGCCGCCGCCATCCACCATTGTTGGCGGCTAGGGCAGATCTGTGAGCTCCATTAAAAAATCATGGAAAAAAAGGGAAAAACCAGGAAAGATCTGCAAGAATGGATGCGTGATCCAGTTCCACAAGCAGCCTCATCAACACAACATAATCCAAACAGGTTTTTCTTTATACCCATACTACACACTGCTTATTTGTCTGGCTACATGTTCCACTTTCGATTCCAATGTTACACATGTGCCAAGCACAGCATGCACGAGGTAATTGTTTCTAGAACGTAGTACAGCCTTGTTTTTTTTAGATAATTTACTGCAAAAGAAGACCACTGCAACGCCAGAGGGAACTAACACAACTTATTGTAGACGGCTTTCCTTCAATTTCTTTTTCGATGGCTCTTTTCCCTTCTTTGATCTTTTTTCTGCAAACAGTAACAAGAAATTATAAATAAACATTGAAATAACTTGAACAATCTTTCCTACATCATCAGCAGCTGCCAGAAAACATGGTGGGAATTCAATACAGAAGCCATTCGAATGAGATCGTCGGGGACTACACCAGTGGAAATGATGAAAGTCAAACTACCTGTGCAAAGCGATATGTTGCTCCTGAAACTGTAGCACAAAGGTTTACAGAGGTATGATTTCTAATTTTTTTAATATAGCAAGTTAAAGGAAAAATCGCAAATGTCACATGAAACACAAATATCACTTCACAACAAAACAAGTTGATGAAAAATATATGATGTTCTTGCAGTCATTTATGAAAAGAATATTTGCAAGAAGAGAAGCTGAGCGCAATGAAGCATTGGGCAAAGTTGAAGAAATGCTGAGAGCAGGAGGGGGACCAACTGAAAAGGTTTTAAAAGAAGTGCAAAATGCAATCCAAAGAGGCCTTGACATGACAGTTACTGGTTTTGACCTTAATGAGGTGAGAATATATTTCTATTGGCTTCTGTTTAACCTCAGAAGGGGAAAATTTTGATATTAAATTTTGTTCACAAACATAAAATAAAATGTTTGGATTTTTCAGCAACCAGCAGAAATAGCTGAAGAGAGCTGTGTTGATGAAGCAAGCTGCACACATCAGAGACCATCAGAATGCAACAATCAGAGAGATGATGATGATTCACATGAACCACTGGTACGTATGTAAGGAAAAACCAATAATGGCAGATTCGTTGTTGATGCAATAGAGCATATAGGAAAATAATACACAACACAACTAATTTTTTAATTCAAAAATATTAAACTGTCACAGGTACTTTCTGAGGGCGCTGTTGAGATAGGTGACGGACTGACTATGCAAGAAGCAACTAATGAGGACATACAAATAACTGATGATATGCTAACTCCAGAGGAGCCAACACATGAAGAAATTGAGATGGATAATATGTTTGAGGAGGGAAAATATCCAACACTTCATGAGATTGAGAATGCCAACAAGCCAGAGGTTGGAATGACGTTCAGAACAAGGGAAGAAGCTTTTCATTTCTTTAAGTTATATGCTAGAAAACATGGTTTTGCAATAAGAAGAGACAGTACATACAAGTCAAGATTGACTGGTCTGGTGGATAAACAAGTATTTGTGTGCAACCGCCAAGGAAAAGGCATTCTAAATGATGACCCAGGAAGGAAAAAGAGATCAAATGTTGTAATCAGAACAGACTGCAAGGTCTTGATGCGTGTCAAGCTAGAAACAAGTATGTGGAAAGTAACTGCGGTACATTTGGAACATAATCATGAACTAGCCCCATCACTTTGGCTTGTCAGATTTATGAAATGCCATAAGAATATGACACCAAGTGAGAAAAGATTTATTGAGATACTGCAAGACAGCAGAGTCCAGCCTAGAACAGTAATGTCTATCTTCAGATTGTTGCGTGGCCACTTGAGGGCAATAGGATTTGATGCAAAAGATGTGACCAACATAAGAACACAGGAGAACTTGAAGCACAGGAATAAGGATGTGACAGAGCTTATAGAAATTTTCAAAGATAGACAGAAGAAAATACCAGGTTTTTACTACAGCATGCAAACAGATGAAGATAACAGAGTGCAGAGCGTGTTCTGGACAGATGCTATCGGAAGAGCAAACTACAAACTCTATGGTGATTACGTGTCTTTTGACACTACATTCAGTACAAACGTATATGACATGCCCTTCGCACCAATCGTAGGAGTAAACAACCATGCCAAGACAGTGTTGTTTGGTTGTGCTTTGTTAAAAGACCAAATGGCAGAAACATTTGAGTGGCTATTTGACAGCTTCCTAGTTGCCAACAATGGGAAAAAACCATCAAGCATAATTACAGACCAGGATCAAGCAATCGGAAATGCACTGGACTCAAAATTTCCAGAGTCTGTCTGAAGATTCTGTTATTGGCATATAATGAAAGTCCTCAAAGAGAAACTGTATGCATTTTTCAAAGCACGGAAAGGCATGTATGAAGCACTAAAGCACGCTGTTGAAGACTCTTTCACCCCAGCAGAATTTGAAAGAAGGTGGAATGAAGTAATCGACACGTACAATGCTCGCACAAATAACAGACTGAACTATTTGTACAACATTAGAAGTTACTGGGTGCCAGCATATTTTATGGATTGTTTCTATCCTTTCTCTAGCACAACGGGTCGTAGTGAAAGCACCAATTCAATGTTCAAAGGCTATGTAGCCCACAAGGACACAATTGTTAACTTCTTCAGTGCATATGAAACTATACAAGAGAAAGATATGTCAGTTCTGGATAGGTGCAGGTACACTTCTGAGGTCAAAGACCCTAACCAGTGGTCTTACAGTGGTCTCGAACAAGATGCAGCAGCTAAATACACTAACGCAATATTCAGGAAAGTTCAGCTTGAATTCAGAAGCAGCACAGCTTACGGCGTGTCTGAGGTAGAAAGAGACAGAGTTTATGAGGTGAACAGAAAAAGATATTACGACAATGCAGAGTTTCACAAATCTTCATATTTAGTTGAAGTTAGTGAGGACAAGAACACATTCATCTGCTCATGTAGGAAACTAGCAAGAGATGGAATCCATTGCTGTCACGTCCTAAAGATTGCAGATAGGATGGATTTGGAAAAAATGCCTGAGAACTTTATCAGATACAGATGGACTAAAGCTGCAGACAATGATGTGTCTCTTGCAGCAACACAAGATCTAGTTATGGGTGGAACTAAGGCTAATGATGGAGTACAGTACTGCCTAATGATGGCAAACATATCACAATTCTGTACAAGCATAGCATCAAACAAGCAGGCAGTGGAAATGTTTGAGAAAGGATTTGCTGAATTGCAACAGAGAATAACTGAATCTATAAATACAAACACTAGCACAAACAATCTGGGTGCACATGTAGGCAGTAACTTGACGGAAACACAGGTGGTAAGTGGGGCGACAGAAGAGACGAATGCATACAAGGACCCTCAGAGGGTTGTAAAAAAGAAAAAGGACACAAAGCGAAGACTAACAACAGGGGAAAAGGTAGCTTGTCAAATGAGAGCAAAAAAACAAAAGAATGAATAGCCAAAGAAACAAACAATTAGGAGATGTTCGCAGTGCAGGCAAGCAGGCCATGACAAAAAAGGATGCCCAGAAATTGGGAAGATACAACAAATTCCACAGGTACAACAGAACAACCAGCCTTTTTTTTAGTTCTTCATGAAGTTGTGAATGACATGGTTATTTAATTTTAATTTTTAAAGCGACGAAAAAACTGACACATCACAAATTTATTTTGCATGATATATAAACATATAGGCTTTGGTGAAGAACAGCACTGGACATGGACAAATAATTAACAAGAGTGCTGGTCATGATGCAATGTTCACTATACAATCAAAAGGAAAACAGACAGGAAAGGAGCAGGACAACTTCTCAACAGGAAAAGGAGCACAAATTACATCTGTCAATGAGCCAATTATATAGACAGATGTTTTATAGTCAACTAGCCTTAAACATATTTATTGTTCACAAACATTGATTTTATCATTCAGCTATGTAAATGATAACAGCAGCAATTGGAAGAGCATTAGAAATGTTAGTTATAAAACTAACCTTCTTTTGTCAGCAAGACCTGTATGCTTGGTAGAACAAACTTGTTTGCCTTATGGGTGAGCAAGTAATTACTTATCTGAGCTCTGTGCTGGTAGATGTCATCCTGAAAACCAAAACATTTTGGAGTTTTTTAGCAGAATACTACAATATCCAAACCAATAACTTCCTATAGTTCTAAATTCTATAAGTGTGCTGCATTTTTAAAAACCATACATTGTCAATGTCGCAGACTTTCCTTCCATCCCATGATGCCATGAACTTCATTACAAATATGCCACAGTCGTCGCTGCAAAGCCAAGTAAATAACATAAACAATTGATGTAATCAGAATTGTAATATCATGTAATGTTTTTAATGCATAACAAAACTGATGTCAGCGTAATATTTTATAATCTTAACATCTTACAATGTACTCTGCTGTGGAGCATCCTGAACAGCAATTGGGAAGTCATCAAATGGCAAGTTTGTTACGGATCCATACATTTCTCGGAAAGCCCTAACAAAGTTATCTCTCTGCATGTTGTAGACCAAACATAAAAGACAAGGATATAAAACTAAAAATTATTCATGGTCACAACATAATGTCAAACAAATTTGAACTTGATTTCTGAACTTACAACAATTGATGTTAATGCACGCTCTTCGTCTGAAAACACCATTGAGCTTAGCACATCAAATCTATGGTCTCGAATGTTAGCCACAAGTAACCACCAATGACCTCCACTCAGAATGGGAATCATTATCTGTTTTTTTACATAAATTATAATAAAACCACAGCATAGTTAATTCATATTATTACAGTTAATTTATGAATAAATAAATATAATTAATAACATAAATGTTAACTCACCATATCAACTTCATTCAGAGGGAGACCAATGCGGCGAGCAGACAAGCAATCCGTGATAATCTGAAGCTCAACTCCATCAATTTTCATTTTGTCCTGGTTAAAGTGTGTCAAAACAAATTTTTTTTAAAAAAACATATCTGTCATCAACCATGTGTATATCAACAGATGCTGTTACTAACAAATATTAAATCATAAAAGGACAGCCACTACATTTATACTTCATATACGAAAGTAATAACAAATCTATTACTAACAAGTAGTACATCCAACTTTTATATATAAATTATTTTTTACATTAATAACTTGTTTTACAAAGTCATGTATCAAACTTAACAGAATAACTTATGTGCAAAACTTTTGAACAAAAATTTGAAAAATACTTATCTACTGAACTTATGTACATAACTTTGTCAGACAACTTATGTCCAAATATTTTTATAGCAATACAAGTTTGAACAGGCAAAAAACATATGTACAAATGTTAAGGGAAAAAATGACTTACAACTTCAATTGACGTCAGGAAAATCTTCTTTGGATTAGGATTTACAAGTTCTTTCTGGTCAAAGGCTAAAGCCTCAGCATACACATTCATAACAAAATCACCAACCCATTTCTTCGGCCGCATAGTGTCTCCAAACTCTTTCAATCTGATAGACATGCGACCAATATCACAGCAAACAGTACTGCAACCATAAACAAATTAAATCACATTAAGTTTCATTCCTCGTATCTACTGCAAACATTTTCAAAAAAACACTTACTTATGGTTAGAAGCATCAGTCCTTTTAGTTCCAAGATGATATATCTCTAATTCAAGAGCAGATAAAGCAATCTTGACAGGCTTGGGCTTCACACTTTGTTGAAGTTTTGTTGGTGCTCTCAACGCACGCTTCTTGTGTCCAAGAGCAGAGAGTTTTTTCTGATGTGCAGCATCAGTTTGCTTTGGACCAGAAACATTTCCTGCAGAATTGTTGTTTGACCTTCCACTAGAAGTATTGTCTCCACCACTATGAGTATGCTCGGCATCACTCCCTGTCGGAACAGACGAAGAAGATTTCAACTTATTCACTGGCGATGACAAAGAATCGACAGCAACCTTTTCTGTGAAATTGATAGCTCTTTTAGCAGCTGGTGAAGGTGGAATATCTTCATTCCTATCGGTTTGACAGGTCGACTTGATATTTTCTGTTGGGGAAGCTGCAGCATCAATAAAACTGGCAGTTTCACTACCTGATTTGCTGTCAACAATAACTTTTGCAGCAGAAGAACTGCCATCTGCACCAGGAATGGTTTTAACTGCAGAACCCTCATCATTAACCATAATTGCAATGTTGTCCACATCTTTTATAATCTCATTGATAAGCTTAGATGTGGGTGACACAATCTTCATTGTATGTTCTTCATTTGCAGCAGACACACACATGTGTGCGCAGGAGTCCTCAATCTGTAAACCACAACCGGTGCAAATTGTTTCCATGTTTTCAGATGAAGTTTCTGAGGTGCTTTTTCTTGAAATGTTATCGCTGTTCATGCTTTGACCATCATTTACAGGTGGTGTGCTTCCCAAAAGATCATCACCTTGAGGTCCGCTGGGTCCATCTTCATTATCAACTTGAATGCCGTGTCCTATTGATGCTCCAGCACCTGACACCTCTTGATCGGTTTCTCCTGTGTTTGCATTCTGAACTTCACAGTCAAGAGCACTACATTGGCCACCAGGAGTTGAATCAAGATTTGCAATAGATGGTGGACTTCGACCAATTCTACCGTCTGTTACTGACACTCCAGCAGCTGCCACCTCTTCATCGACCGGTCCTGTCCTGTTCTTCCATTGTGTACCTCACGTTCATCAACATTGCGTTGGCCACCAGGGGGTGAATTAGGATCTTCAGGAAATGGTGGGATTGCAGGAAATGTACCGTGTCCTGCTGATAGTCCATCACCCGCCAACTGTTGATTTGTTGTGCCTGTAGTAGTATTATGTCCCTCACTGCCATCAGCATTGGGAGCAGGACCAGGAGGTGAATTACGATCTTCACGAGGTGGTGGGCTTGGAGCACTTCTGTGACCTCCTTGCACGGGGTCAGTACTTGCTTGCTGCTTTCCACGCAAATATGATTTTACCATCTCACAGGACTGCATAACCAATACAGGCTCAATGGATCTTACAAATTCCTGAACAGAATCCTTGAAGAAAGACAGGCACATATTGTTGATTTCCTGCACTACCTACAAAAAATTAAATATTAATTCAGACTGAAATCATTCAATAATTGACAAAAATATATATGGAACAAAAAATAGTATACTTACATGTTCTTGCACACCAAATCCTATGTTAGATTTTATGAATGCATCCACCTCAGGATGTAAAACTTGACCACACAATACTCTAACAGAGGACTGACTTGAAGCGGGCATGAATCTTTGAGCAGACTGAACATTGATATGATCAGGTTGTGTTGCATGTGCTCCAGGTGAACGAGTTCTGCATGCAGTTGGAGTTCCAAAACCAGCATTTGATTGCTGAAACAAGGATGACAACATTAAAAATGCTTTAGATAAAAAAACAGGAGTTGTAGTATCAACATAATAACTTACTGGAGCTTCATCTTCAAATCTCTCCGAAAGGCTGTAGCCACGATAATTTGCAGGATCTATTTTCTCTTTGAGAAACAAAGTTTCCTCGACAGGTTTGAACTACACATTGGAAAAAAACAATAATTCTCATTACAAAAACAGGCAGCATTAATATTAATTAAATAGAAAACAATAATATGAATATCAACCTGCACTTCATCTAGATTCGACTCAACTTCTTTAGCTGCAGTGAAGGCTTCATCATTCCAAACACGGATACGCGGAATTGTATCCGGAAAAATATCTTGAGGCATAGCCAAATAATCATAATAAGCACCCTGATTTCACATAAAAGAACAAATATATAAATTGAATGCAGCATATTAGCAACTACAAATTTGATAGCAATGAACAAGCGAAATAGGAAGGTACTTGCAACGGAAAAAATTGCAAAGAGCACTCACCACAACCACATATAGGCAACCAGCAAGTGTTGCAATACCGCTGCTGTTTCCTTTCTGAGAGTTCTTTTTGAAGCTAACCAATCCGTTGTGAAGGAACTCACAAACAGCACCACTCCAATTATATTCTTTGATGTCCCTCACAACAGCAATTCCCTCATAATAATGGGAACTAACACAAGCATTGCTAGAAGGGCAAAGGAAAATGCCAAGGGTGATAAGAAGGAATATTCTAAGAAACTTATCTCCAACCAAATCTTCAGTTATCAATTTTGTGAGATCCTCAATCTTAGCAGCTTTCTTTGAATTTGTATCTCTAAGAACAATGGCCTTTGCATGAGGTGAAGGAGTCTTAGGAACCTTCCTACCACCATATGGGATTCCAAGGATTTGATGGACTGTAACTATATCAATCTTAAAGCTACTACCACCGAGCTTAAAAGACCTGGACTTGCTGTCATAATGACGAGCAAGCCAAATAATGGTAGGATTTGGCAAAGAACTACAGTTGAGAGATAGAAGAGAACCAAACCCTGACATGTTAACAAGTTCTCTTTGTTGAGGAGTCAATTTTGCAATCAGCTTAGACATCTTCTGAATTGAAAACTGAGAAGTAAAGCGCTACAAAGGAAAAAAATAAAACATAGAAAATGTTACAAGAAAAACATTATGTCAAACTTTGTATGAAAACTAACAAGTTAAAACTGTAATGTTATAGGCATACATTACTTCGGAAATTACTATGACAAACTAAATATACAAAAAGATATGTAAACATTACAGTTCAAACTTTTATGTAAGCTTACAGCATAAAAGTTACACCAAAAGCTTAACATGAAAACTTTATTTGCAAAAGTTAATGCAAAAATTATGATGTATATCTTATTGTCAAACTTAAATTCAAAAAAAAACTGCAACTAGACAAACTAAATATTGTAATGACAACTGCTCTTCTAAACATATTGATAAAAAAACTTACAAAAAAAGCTTACAGAAATTAAAGTGGTAAAAAATTTATATACAATGTTACAGCATAAAATTTACACCAAAAGCTTAACATGAAAACTTTAACTGCAAAAGTTATAATGTATATCTTATTGTCAAACTTAAATTCAAAAACATATATCACTATGAAGAACATACCGTAGCCTTCCTGCGTCTTGAATAATTACTTCCACCACTGTCATTTCCAGAATTCTCTTCACATCTCTGCAAATGGCAAATAATAACATAGGTTCAAACATATATCAATATGACGAACAAACACCCTGTTTTAAGTTCAAATTACCATTGATGAAGATTTTGAGCTTTTTTCTTCACTGCCTGAGGCACTCTTTTCCGAATGATTATCCTCATCATCCATATCAATCTAAGAACAGAACATTGTGAATCAAAATCAATAATATCCAACATAACACAGAACAGGGGTTTTTCCTTAAACCCAGCCACATAATTAAACCTAATCTGCAGTTTTCAAAATAAAACTGAAATTACATATCTAAAACACTAATAGTGCCAGTGCCAGGGATTAATTGAAAGAAACATGTCACATCCACCACCAACCCATCCCTCAGTTCATCCAACTACACAAACCTAAAACCACATTCTCGACGCCAATATACAATACTACTTCATCCGACCACAAATCAAACAACTACCAAACCATAACGACCGATGGATGAACAGAAAAAACACCAATACATGCACAATGTCAAATCGATTAAACCACAATGTTTCCTAAAACTGTAAGCCCCTGTGCTGCTGAATACAGATGCATTCTCGCCGCCAATATACAATACTACTTCATCCGACCACAAATCAAACAACTGCCAAACCCTAGCGACCGATGGATGAACACGAAAAGCCCCAATACATGCACAATGTCAAATCGATTGCGAGGAGGCGGAGAACGGAGGAACTAACCTGCTGCGGATGGTCTCCACCGCCCGGAGGAGAATCAGCAGCGTCCGGAGGACGACGACAACGGCGGACAAGCCTCCGGCGCATCAATCGCCCGCCGCGGAGGAGCTTCGAGTTGGTTCGAATGAGAGCGGGGAAGACCAAATGCTTCACGAGCAGTTTTTGGAAACAGAAGGCGGCGGGCGGAGGTTCCGTTTCCACATCTAGATGGCGGTTTTTTTGGAAAGAGAAGGCGTAATGGGACCTGGGCCGCCGCCGGGGAACTGGGCCGCGCGCTCGCTGGGCCCGAGACGCGCCTCTCGCACGCGCGCGCGTGTTTCATTAATCGCGACGCGGACGCGCGGTCGGATCGACCGGGAGAACGGAAACGTCCGGGCGATTGTAATCTTAATATTGTGGCTTGCGGAGGGCTTCTCGCTTGAAGCCGTTTTGCTTTTGGATGGTTTGGTAGGGCCTGAGCAAAATCCTCTGGAGAACGAAGCTGCTTAATAAGCCCTACCAAACTGCCCTAAATGTCATGCTCCAGCGCTGTCTAGCAAAATAATCATCGGATCTCGGTTCACGGAGCCCTAGGGACACAAGTACCGCGCGCGAGGGAAATGTGCTTGCAGCAGCAGGCCGGAGACCGGAGCGCGATGTACGCCCCGAACAAAGGCAGCAGTGAGCAGAAACCGCCGGCGGTGTACCTCCCGCAACCGCAGCTAGCCACAGGCGGCGACGGCGCACAGCACAGGAAACTGAAGAGAGCGCTGCGCCGCTGCCTCCTCCGCGTCGTGGTGCCGCGACGGCGACTGGGGATCGACGAGGTTTCATTCGCAGATGATGGGACCGATCGACCCCGGCCCGGCCGGGCTCGACGCGCTCGCGTCCGTCCAGCGCGGCCTGGTCCCCGGCCGGGGCCTAAGCCTAACGACCATGGATCCGATCCCAAATGGGCAAAAACAGCATTGATACTCTTCAAAAATGCGCACAAACTCGTGAACCAATACATGTCCGTATTAAAAATAAACAAGTCCTGGATGGATAAACCAAAGCTCTCAACATTCAATATAAGAATAGATACTCAGCATGGATACTCTAGAAAGGCCACAAAAATTTGATGAACCAATAGCTCTAACCATCCAATCTGCTATCAACATGAACAATATAGACAAAAACCATGCTGCCTACTGTTAACATGACAGCCAGCTAGCATAAAGAAGATGGAAAAATATATAATCTGATTCTGGTAGCAGAAATCTGATTCTGATTCTGGTAGCATAATTTGATTCTGGTAGCCAGCCAACCACCTAGCATAATCTGATTCTGGTAGCATACTCCAGATTATCCACCAACACCCAGCACATGTCAAAAAAAAAGGACTGGTATCCTAATGCGTCTCGCATTAGAAAGTACCACAGTCGAACAATATGGATCCTCAGCGCCACAAACTTCCAACTGAAAACAAACAATGGTAACTCAACAGGGTACAAATATCAGAAAATTAAATAAACACGCCTCAGCAACCATAGAACATCACTAGCGCAGCAGGGGCCTCAAAACAGAAAGCAACAGATAGATCTTCCGAAGTGCAAATGCTCAATATCAGGCTATCAGCTAATATTATGACCACTGGCGGAACTACTTGGGGGCCAAACGGGGTGCCGGCCCCCTCTTATGAAGAAAATCTCTATAGGATATGGTGTACTCACATACTAGCATGATTAGAATAAGCTTAGTTAGAGCACTTAGCAGTAATTACTGGCATATCTTATGCCATTTGGCCCCTGCTTAGGTATAGGCCACATTCCGCCACTGATTATGACATGCATATCTTGAGGCAATGGGGTATTTTGATACTACAATTTCTCCAGTAATCTCTTCTAATCATTTGGAGAAATTGTAGTATACACACAAAGACCACCTCTTTTTTTTAGATAATGAAAAAATTCCGGTCTCTACGTTGTAACGTACACAGCCTTCAATTATTACATCACTCCAGCTTCATTGCTGGATTTAAAGGAGAACCAAAAAGCAAACTTAAGCCTGACAAAGTCTATTATTATGCTTCCATCCATGACTCGCAAACAAATCTAAGGCTACCATCTCCAGAGAAGTGCTCGCCTTCATGAATAGCTCCTTTGTCTTCTAAGGCTACCATCTCCAGAGAAGTGCTCGCCTTCATGAATAGCTCCTTTGTCTTCTCCTCATGCTGGAAAGACCACCTCTATTCATCGCATACACATTCAACTCGCATACTTACGAACGTACACAAGCACGTATACTTCTAGTGCACACACGGTACACATAAGTTGACTGCATTCAAGCAGAGAGAAGACTTCACACACATGCCACTTCTTTGATTTTCAAATAACAGTAGCTCGATTAATACACGACATGTTATGTTAAATAACCACATGTTCGATGGAGTAGTCCCCATCTCATTAAATTGCCCACTCTTACTCCATCAGCTACATATACTATAGTTTTTGCAGTGACCTTGCTAGACTGAAGATGATGTTCAAATATTTTCAGGATGCATGGCATAACACATTGGATGGAACTGACAAATCCATATATAAAAGTTGGCTAGCTGTGAAAGGTGTGTACAGTTGAGATGACAACAACCACCGTACCTCCAAGGCTCCAACTTGCATAAAGAGTGCGAGAAGGCGGTACCGATATCAGCCGGACTCCAAAGAGGTGCCATCACCGGCCCAGATAACTTTTCACAAATATTTACCTTGCCCCCATTTTAAATTGTGAGAAGTACTCATTTTTCGACCGAGACCAAACCAACTTAGGGCCTGTTTAGTTCACAAAATTGCCGAAAAAAATTGCCACTGAGAAGAGTGTTTGTGAGAGGGATACAATTGTCAGTGTGAAAAAAGTTGCCATTTTAAATGGAAATTTTCTCGACTAAACAGAGCTTTACATGACATCTTAAACTTTATCGCCTTTTGGATGGAATCTATGAGATTCCGTACCACTGCCAACCTATTATCCCACTCTCACGGGGCCTGTTGACTATTCGTCGGCCTATTGCATAGGAGAAGGGTTCTTGAGTGTTGACAGCCTTGACTCCATATTGGAGTCGGGTCACACTTTAACCAGGAATATCTTATGAGTGAACCTTAATTATTGATACAGTGATATTGTCTTCTCCCATCCAGATATATTGTGAGAATTTGTCCATAAAATTTATTATGACCCTACTCAATTATTTATTTACTAAAGAAAAGATCTTTACCCATTTGTTGGGAAAAAAAGTGGATGAAGCAATATAGTAAAGCAAGTTCTTGTTACCGGACGCTGCCAATTTCTTTGTTCCATTGCTCAAGTTGAATCTTTTAGCAATGGCCTGGCCAGAGGAGAGCCAGAATTTGGAAATGTGGAAATAAATCGCGCGAAATTCCAGAAAAAAAAAGCAACACCAAAAAATTAAAGAGAAACGGGAGCGGATCGGACACGGATCCGCTTGGCTGCTACCAGCTCTTAATTAAGCAATCCAGGGGCAAATAAATTTTACTAAAAATGCACGAATGTCAGAAATCTCGAGAGCGACGCATGCAATTTTGCCGGCTCGCCCGAAAGTAACGCGCCTGTGGCTGCTGCCTGCCTGCGTTGGTATTTTACCTGGGCAGTGTTGTTCGCTCCCGGGGCACCAGCTCACCGCGAGCCAAGCGCCATGGCGTCCCTCTCGCTTCCCGCCTGCGCCTGCTTCGCCGCCTCTTTAAATAGCCGCGTTCCTCCTCGTGCGAGTTCCTGGCAACCCGCATGCACGCCCGCAGCCGCCGCCGCGGCAATCCCTGCACACGTGCAGACGCTAGTGTACGCTTCGCGCAGAGGTAGCTGCAGCTGATGTGCATGGTGTGATTGGGTGTGGTGGAGCGGAGTGCAGCTGCAGCTTCGCCCTAACGCGGCCGGATCGGATCAATGTCTGACCACGGCGGGCCGGCCTCGCCGCGGTCGGGGAAGCACCCCTACTACCGCGGCATCCGCAGCCGCAGCGGCAAGTGGGTGTCGGAGATCCGGGAGCCGAGGAAGACGCGCCGCATCTGGCTCGGCACCTTCCCGACGGCCGAGATGGCCGCCGTGGCCTACGACGTGGCCGCGCGCGCGCTGCGCGGGCCCGACGCGGCGCTCAACTTCCCGGACCTGGCCGCGTCGCGCCGCGCGCCCGCGTCCACCTCCGCGGAGGACATCCGCGCCGCCGCCGCGGAGGCCGCCGCGGCGCTGCAGGTGCCCGATCGCCAGCCGCCGAGGGGAGTTCCCGGGCGCGGCATTGCTCCCGCGACGACGGCGGCCGGAGCGGCGCAGCAGCAGCCCGGAGGAGGGAGCAGCAGCGCCGCGGCGCAGCAGGAAGCAGGCGGCGGCGCGGCGGGGAGCCAGTACTACCTGGACGAGGAGGCGCTCTTCGAGACGCCGCAGTACCTGCGCAACATGGCCGCCGGGATGATGATGAGCCCCCCGCGTCTCGGGCGCAACTCGTCCGACGACTCGCCGGACCCGTCGGAGGCCGGGGACAGCCTCTGGAGCTACCGCGATCCGTAGATCGATGCCGGTAATGACGACAACGACGGTAATAATGGATGTGGTGGTTCACTAGTAAGCTCTACTACTACTACCTCTCTTGCAGTCTTGCTGCCTGCCGCTAATACTACTCCTTCTCGACCTGGAAGCTTGAAAATTGGAATGACATATGGTAGTATGGGGGAGATGATAAAGACACGGAGCAAGGTACATACTGGTGCCCGGCCGTGGAGCGCCGTCATTTTTTTAACTATCCAGTCCAGCCGCCATGTGTGCAGTGGGATAGCTTCAGCCCTCCGCCGGCCGGAAGATGCAGTGTACCTCGCCTCCTCTTACCCCTCGATATGCTTGTGTTTCTGCTTTGGAGCCAGAAGGGAAGGTCGTCTTCTTTTCACACTATGGCACTTGGCTCTAGCTGTAGCTAGCTAGTACTACCTCGCTATTTGGCCGTAGCAGTGCATATATGAAACTGCAAAGGTATACACATGTACTACAGGAGTATATATGTACGTGTACTTGGAATGCTGCAGGTAGGTACGCCATGAGCAGACCTGGTGTATTGTACGAGCAGTTGTCGATGTGTAAAGGTTGTATTGTGCAAAATAATTGGTATTTTCAGTTGGTGGATCAGCTATAAGATGTGCGCGCAGCGCATTGCTGATCTCCACCTTTTTTACCCTTTTGACAGAAAACAATTTGTGTGTGTACCATTCTCAGTTTGATCCTCTGAACCCTGTGTGGGCGGCGTTCCCCTTTTGAGTGGCTCTCTGTTTGATCCTTTGAACCTTGTGTGGGCGGTGTTCCCTCTTTGAGTGGCGCTGGCCCGTTAATTTGGTCTTGTTCGGTTGAAGGGGAATTGAAAGGGATTAAATCCCTGACAAATTAAAATCCCCCTGAATCCCTCTGAACCCCTTCAAATCTACAGGGATTTGAAAGAAACGAACATGCCTAGATGAAAGATCGAAAAGAGGAGGGGACGGGAGTTTGCATAAATTAATCAAAAAGAGGAGGGGATGGGAGTTTGCATAAATTCAGCTCTTGCAAAGGCACTGCCTGCAGTGTCGTTTGTCGCCACTCCCCACTGCTTCTTGGAGAGATATATCTTACTGTAGTACTCGCCTTGGCAGAACCAGACAACTGTTTACTTTCCGTACACCCATGGAAAAGTGATAGATTTCATGTAGCGGTCAAGCACGTCTTGGTTCGGTGTGGCAGGCAGCAAAGACACGCTATGGATAAGCAGTGCCCATTATCAAGCAAACTAAAGTTTCGGTAGTATACATGATGAAGTTGTCGAACTCCATCCACCCATCCGCCGGTGCAAGGCCCAACTCCTCCCTCCCGGCCTTCTTGCTGCCCTTAGCCTTTCTCCTTGAAATTGCGGTGGTTGATTCTTCGACTCTGGGCTAGCATATCTTCTCTTATATTGTAATAAAAATCTACAAATGACAAGTCCCCAAGTTGGAAATATATGCGAAATCGATTTAAAATTCATCTATACTTTACCAAATCAGATAAGGTTTAGTAAATATGGTAATGGTACTAAATTGAATTTGTAGGGCCTGTTTGGTAGGGCTCCAGCTCCTTTAGAAATAGGGAAAACGTTTGGCAAAACAGCTTTTCTGTGGCAAAATGGTGATTCTAGAGAATTAATAACTAGAAAAATAAGATGGAGCTAATAAAACTGCTTTTTTCAGCTCCTTCATTCTGATGGAAGTTGTTTTGCAGCTTCATGGATGCTCCTTGGATGGAGCTATTTTTGAATTCAGTGTTTGGCAAAAGGAGCTGTGAATCCAGAGCTGAAGCGCTTTAAAGAGCTCTACCAAAGGGTGGCGTAGTAATCCTCTATTGGTTAATACTTCTGTTTACGCTAGCATAAATTACTCTTTATCCATTGTGTTATATATGTACAAACAAAATACCGATCTCCAAATAAAAAAAACTCTTTTAAAATGACAATAATTAATCATAAATTAGTTATAAAAAAGACTACAATCTGCAAAGGCCTTAATCCAAATAAAAAATTGCTCATTGCAAAGAAAATAAAAATGCAACCCCTTCTCTACCAAGATATAAAGTACACAGATTTCAAGATTCAAACATAAAAAAGGTATTAGTCTGAGAATATGGAAGCTTTGTGCTACAAAGCGTTACATTAGATTTCTATTTGGAATTACACTTTTAATGTTGAAACTTTGTTGAGATGAATTATATAAGTTATAGGAGAGATTAGTGATTAAAGTGCGCCAAGGCAAACCACGTCTTATATTTCTAAAAGGTAGAGTGGCAAAAAATAAAAAGATCAACTACATCTAAGGAAAATAAATAAAAAGGCACAAAGTCTTTGTAAGTAGCAAATAACCAGATCAATTTACATTGCCTCCGCTATTGCCCACATCATCTTCATGATCGATTTGATAGCTATGTATTTGATAGGCCAATACAATGATACTCATCGATGGTTGTTTAGTTTTTCTTTAGAATAATACTCATTGATGGTTGTTTAGTTTTTCTTTAGACACGATACTACTTAATTATATGTGAATATGTTATGCTATTTCATGTTTGCAGAGTTTTGTGACATGCTAAGTCTTTATTTTATCCAATTATTAATAAAATTAACCGGCTATTTCAATACAAAATCAAGCTGTTATACGTTGGAACTTCAAGCTTGCAAGAGGGGTGAAAAAACGCAGCAGCAGTAGCGGTGTTGCTCGGCGTAGAATGTCAAGTATTCGGTACCAAGTACCAACCCCCAAACAGGCAACAGCTACTGGTGGCCAGGCCACCTCCAGAGTCAACACGTGCCCGTGGCTTCCGCTACGCAGCTGATCCGCGAACGGGAGACGACAAAGGCCACTCCCGCCTTTACGCTGCCCGGGGTCGCCGCACCGGCATGGGGTTCCGCAGGCACAGCCGCTGCGCTGAGCAGTGGTCCGCAGACTGGCGCGTACGACCCCTGGTGCCACTGAGCGCGCACGCGCTGCCTGCCTGCCTGCCCTAGTGCCCCTGCCCGTCCCGACGAGCAGAGCCAAAGCGCGGCTTGGCCGTGGCCGGAGGGGCCCCTGCTACGGCTGCCGGATCGACAAGGCCGCGCCGGCCACGGCGGGTACGGAGCCCCTGGCGGCACGGCGGCGCTGGGGGTGGTCCGGCCCGAAACGAACCGAATCATGGCGTCACGGACGTGCGGTTCTCATCGTACAGTTCGTGCCCCCGCCGTGCATTTGTCCATGACTTGAGCCACCAGCCCACCACCACGGCGAATCTGGCGCCTCTGGGGCGGGGCCATTGGCCAGCACTGCACAGTGCCCGTGGCCACCGCTAGCCTGACTTGGATTACTTTCGCTGCTCCGACAGCATCAACAAGGCCGCCCGCAAGTTCCCTTTCGGAGGTGCATGATTGACCCGACAGACAGATCAACAGTGAGAGTGCGCCTTGGTAATTGCTGGTTCACTCCTCCCGCATTACATGTGCCTGAAAACATGGTCCTAATCAGGCGAGGTACGGCGGCGCCCTGGGTCTGTCCGAGAAGGAGATCCAATCCAATGCCATAGCCCACAGGATTTACTAAAAGAGAGGGTCGCGGAAGCAGCATATGCTAGAACGGCGGCGGTAGCGAGAGGGACCGTGGGGGATGTCATTGGTGGCGTTGAGGCAAGACCGGTCTTATCGAGTTACTCAAATGTTGATGTCATATCCTTTGCTGACATCGGAGTCATCTAACTGAAGAAGTTACATCCGAACTCCGCCCTGAGGGAAGGGCGGGAGGGAGCCAACACAATGGTTTGTGTGGCAGCAGAGAAGCAATATGATGAATCAAAGAAAAGCAAAAAGCAAAGTGCAATGAAGAAGATCCAGATGAAGACAATTACAGACTGTTGGCGTTCAGTAAAGCAAACAAAATGAGTCGCCTGATGATTAACATCCTCCTTACTAACTAAAGCCGGAATTTAGAGAAACATGGGAAAGATGAACCTAAAGCCGGCTCGTCTCTCACTGTGCTTGTCGAATTGTACGAGTAGCGGAGAGCTGAACTTGGATCCGGACACCAAATCGAGCAACCAAAATCAGCAATGCAGTGGCACTGTGGCGGCGATGATTTCGTCCACTTTCTACGGGTCCCAGTCGCATGGACGGTCGACGGCCCATCCCGGTTCCGGAGCTCTCGATGCAGCAGATGATGCATCTAGTTCGTGGACCGATTCAAAAGCGGCGCTGTCATCATCAACTGAAAACGGCAAGACCCCAAACGGCCAAACCCCACCGGCCACAGCGCAGAGAGAGCATCTGCCTGCCCTCCAGTTGTCCCCAACCGCCCATACGGCTCCGACACAAGATCACGCGCTCTCCAACTCACACGCGATGACAATTCGCCCGAGTCCGCATCGAGCCGTCCTCGCTCTAAAGCCCAGCTAAGGGCCTGATTGGTTGCTCGCATGTCTGGGCTCCCTAGAGCCAGGCCAGGCCAGGTGCATGCACAAACGCTGTATTTGGTTGCCCATATCTACTGAGCCTGTTTGAGAGAAGATGTTGTTTGGTTGCCCACATGCATACATGTTGCATAAACTAAAAATATTAAAAAAAACCACCATCATGATATTTATTTTAAACAACTATACTTTAATAGTCACTAATTTATCTTAGACTTGCTTAATTTTCTTTTAAAAATATTAATATCACCTAATACATATTAATCATATACTGATTATGTCATCAAAGATGCTAACACACGACCGCGCGAGCCAGGCCCGCGGGAAACGCCCGCTCGCTGCGTTTCTAGCTAGCCTGGCTCCGGCATCCTTTTTGCATGGGCAGAGCCTGGCTCTGGAAGGAGCACAAGCAACCAAACAACGGTTCCTGGCTCCACGGAGCCTGGCCAAGGCGTGATGCGGCCAACCAATCAGGCCATTAATCTCCATCCTTCCCCTTGGGGCTTCTTTCAACGCCCGTCCGTCTCATCAAAAAATAGCAGCAGCAGGTAGAGCGGTAAAGCAAAGCCCAGCCCACCATCGCGCCGAGCTCGCCAGTGACCGAGTCCGCCTCCCGCCGCCGTAGGCGCAGGCCCCCATGCCTGCGCGTTGCGCGCGTCCCCATCCGCCTCCGCGCGGCCTCCAGCTGATCCGACAGCCAACGCCCCCCACGACACAGCGGCACAGCGCGCCCCACCCAACCAAGCCCCCGCCCCCCGCGCGAGCCCAACCCGCCACCATCCCGCGCGGACCCAACTCGCCCATCGCCCCTTTCGCCTGGCTGGCGCCCCTCGTGTCGCGCCGCGTTGCTGCAGTGCACGCGCCCGCGTCCGTACGTCCCCGTCCCCCACTAACCCATCCAAGCCATAACAATATAAACCGTCGCCCCCGCCCCCCTTTCCCTCCCAAATTCGAACCAAGCCACACAATCCAAAGCTTCTTCTCTCGACTAGACTGTGATCGATGGACTGGGCGTACCCTGGCAGTGGCTACGGCTACTACTGTTCGTCGGGGATGCCATCCCCTCCAGCGGGCGCTGATGGCAGCGAGGACGCGTACATGACGGTGTCGTCGGCGCCGCCGAAGCGGCGCGCGGGGCGGACCAAGTTCAAGGAGACGCGGCACCCGGTGTACAAGGGCGTGCGCAGCCGGAACCCCGGGCGGTGGGTCTGCGAGGTGCGGGAGCCGCACGGCCGGCAGCGCATCTGGCTCGGCACCTTCGAGACCGCCGAGATGGCGGCGCGCGCGCACGACGTCGCCGCGCTGGCGCTGCGTGGCAGGGCCGCCTGCCTCAACTTCGCGGACTCGCCGCGCAGGCTCCGCGTGCCCCTGCAGGGCGCCGGCCACGACGAGATACGCCGCGCCGCGGTGGAGGCCGCCGAGCTGTTCCGCCCGCAGCACGGGGAGCACAATGCCGGTGGCTCCGAGGCGCATGCGGCGCCGGCGATCGCGGCGAACGGCGCCCAGGGGAGCGGGGCCCTCGGCGGCGACCTCTCGTACTACCCGGTGGACGATGGCCTGGAGTTTGACATGCAGGGGTACCTTGACATGGCGCAGGGGATGCTCATCGACCCGCCGCCGGCGAATGTGGGACAGTCGGCGTGGATCGAGGACGAGTACGACTGCGAGGTCAGTCTGTGGAGCTACTGAGCGCGCGCATTTGGGCGCAGCCGGCTTTGGCGCCAACGACCCCGTGTACAGTTTATGGTGTGCGGGTGTGTACTGTTTCCCTGCTATTCTGACGAAATGTGATGCGATCAGAAGGAGCAGAGGAGTGTGCTTACTGCTTAGGTTTTCAGAGGCTGCCTCTGCACATGTGGCACTGGCGTTAGCATGGCAAAGGTAGCCTTGGCTGCCGCCGGGTGCCCGCTACGACACTTGGTGCAGGCGCCCATAATGTTAAGGTCATCTGGTGTAATAAACAGCAGAGCCTGCTGAATGTCTGATCCTGCAGCTGTGAGCCGCAGGGATCTTAATTAATTAAGGGCCGTTTAGTTTCTCCTCCGTTTTGCATTTTGTGGCCATTTTGCATTCTGCACGATTCCTAATACACTTTTTCCTCTTTGTGCACGTGGTCCAACACGCCTCATTTTGCATTCTATTTTGCATTATGGGGAACTAAACACCCCCTAAGTTGCCGTGTGATTGGCCGTAGAATTTGAGTGGAATTCACTACTTGGAACAATGCTCTAAGCTCTATGGATGGATGTCCATTCGAGGGGGAAATAAGGATTAGAAAAGGGAGACGGACTCTATCACTCGACCCTTTAATGCTTTAACATTGTTGGGGAATTGGCCTACCAAGAAAGCACCTTCTCCCATTTACTTTGCTAACAAGCAGTGAGCATCTGCTTTCGCTAGAGGCAACTATGAAGCAAACGCCTTCACTCGGGGATTAGTCACCATGAAGCGATCCGCTGCCTTCCACTGTCTGGGAGCATTCAAACTGGGTGCGAAGGCAATTCACAACAATTACTTGTATGTACACGGTTTACCTTCTCCTCCAAGCTCACGACAAAACCGGACCGAGGGCAAGTGGGTTTCTCTCCTGAGAAGGAGAAGGCGCCTTGTGTCGAAGACGCTCCTGAGGGTGAAGATACCAGAAGCTACCCAAGGTGCAGTGAAGGCAGCATGGACCGGGTCCAAGTCGAGTCAAAGACGGAGTTACCAGTCCACGCATTCACACTGAGAAATATAAATGTACTATTATGTCCCTGGATAACTCAAGTTGTATAGTCTAGAGGATGATGCCTGGCTTGCAGGGGTATAAGTGGAATGTAAAGTGTCTCTTGACCTCCCTATAAAAGAGGACCCCTCACCAACGTGTAAAGGGCTGATTCTAGATTATACTGTTGATGAGTAATATATTGTTGCTTGTCTACATTTCTCAGTCTTAGCTATTGTTTGTGTATATTGCCTTAGGCTTTATCCCAACAAACATTTTGAAATTGTGCAGTTCAGGCTACCAAAAACTAAGGATTTTACTGCGCCAACTGTGGGTCTGGCAATTGATCCTCGAGTTCTCTTGCAGGTCATATTTCTACTGGACTCAAGGTTTCTGCAAGGATGCCTCTTGATCTGAAGATCCTGATTGCGCCAAGACCCTGATATTTTTCTCATAAAGTGGTCCCATGGTCTGTCGTTTTACCACATCGAGCTCGGATGTTCCCCGATCTTGGTCGAGTTCGATCAGAACTCACGCCTTCGCCGAAGTTTCTCGAGAGTTCGACGACGAAGTTTCTCGAGAGTTCTCGGGTCTCAATCCCAGATGCAAGACATCCAGTGCAGGTGCAGCTAGCTGAAGGCTTTTGCTGTCCCCTCTCCTGCTCAGGCTGCTCTCCATGTCACTTCCAACTTCAGAAAGACTCTTCCTGGGGGGCAAATCCGTACGACTCGCAAAAGTGAAAGGCTTCGCCAGCCGTGATCTTTCTCACCCGGTCAGACGAGTCTGTGCAGACTGCAGATGTCGCTTTACCTTTACCACAGTTTAGAACCACTTCAGTATCCGCGCTAATTAATGTTCCAAGCTCAAGCTGCGATCTAATCCAATTATCCAACAGGCAGGATACGGAGTGCGTTGCTTGCTGCATCTTCTGAATATTCAGTGTGCTTCAGTATCTGACGGTTTTGGGGGAAGCCCGGCAGACAACAATCGTTTTGTTGAACAGCCACTCTCCGCAACTTCAGGGACAGATCAGTCCCTGGCTTTGTCTTGCGAATCAACCAATGACTCGAAAAAGGGCAATCCGAGGATAATGTAACAAAATACAGTGCCTGCTGCCAGCCTGCCACCGAATCGTAACGACGGACTTTGTCGCCACACCGTATTCGGTACGTAGAATAACACAACGTGTACAAAAGGCCAGGCACGCTAACCCCACCGCACGCAAGCGAACGCCGGCCCAGACCTGCTGCCACTGGAATCCAATAAAGCACCACAAGTTTATTGCCCAATCATAAGCAACGCACCGGGCCGGGCCAAAAGCGCGCCTCGGAAGCTACACGCGGCCAGGCCGCCGGTCGCGGGCGCCACGGCGGCGAGCGTGGCAGGCGCACTGGCACCGGCCCGCCCAACCCCGACCGCTGCGCTTCGTACATTTCCTTCCCTGCCGCCTCGCCCTCTGCATTCGCGAGGTCGCGGATCTCCATGCGCGCCCCCGCGCGGCTTCGCCCTCACGCGACGCGAACGCGAACCAGTCCACCACGATCGGCAGGCCACGTACTCCGGGAGGGAGCGCGCCGCGGGGCGAGCGGACGGGTCCACGATTTTTGAACCACCGGCGCCGCACCCGATGGGGGAGCCATGCGCGCTGCCTAAAACTAGTCGGCCGGCCCATGAGCCAGGACCTGCCCCGGCACGCAGCTCCACTCGGCCGGCGCTCGCGCGCGCCGCGCCTGCGCTTTGCGTCCGAAGCGGGGGTGTGAGCTTGCCACCGCCAGTTCAAATCCAGTTCGGATGAGTAGAAATCGAGCCATTTCGAATATTTTCGGTAGAGTTCGAGGTTCAGTGGACCAGTGCTCTCGAGCAATTACCTGAACTGTGATCGACGCGGCTCTTCTCTACGTTCAAATTTGCAGTAGAATCGGAGCAGTTTTAATTATTCGAGATGACGCTTGTGAAACGCGGATTAAAAAGTGAAAGTAGCTAGGAGTAGTAAATTAACAATCGCGCGATCCGGCACGACCCATACAAGCTCGACCGACAGTCAGACAAATGGAGACTGTATCAGGACGGTCATTCTTATTTATTGCATTTGCATACACGAGCTCTTAAGCCCAGTCAAACACGACAAATTCGGCCTGAAAACGATACGAGCATCCGATGCAGGCACTGTTCATCCGCAACCACCCGCCATCTATAACGTGCATGCAGCTCTTTTAACCGCGGCCAACAAAGCACAAAGCGCAGACATCCCCTGCGCCTCCCTCCCCTGACGCTGCTGAGCTCCTGCTCCCAGTCCCAGGTTGCAGCTCAAAAATTTTACTCCCTTCTCAGCGCACGCCAGTTCGGTCGCCTCGCCCTCGTGTCCTAACCCCATCCGGCCATTAGCGGGCAGCAGCCGAGTCCTAGCGGTTTCGTCTTCGTCTCTGCTCTCGCCCAAACCTCGCGAAGGACACAGGCCATATCGACCTCCTCTTGTCTCTTCGGCTCGCGCGAGCAAATTATTCCTTCGGGAGCAATAGCGGCGCAGCTCGGTGAGCCGGCCGTGCAAGAAACCACGCTGCTCTCCATGGACGACATGGAGTTGGAGGCGAGGCCGAGGCGGCCGCTGATGCTCAAGGAGTGGATGGAGCTGGAGTCCAGCGCGGAGCTCTCCCGCGACGGCTTCGGCTGCTACCCGCGGCACCTCGCGGCCGAGCTCCGGAGCGCCAGCGGCAGGCGGAGGAACGGGGACGTCATCTCCAGGTTCTCGGCCGCGGTGAGGGCGGCGCTGTCCCGCCCGCCGGCGAGACGGGAGCGGGAGGAGGCCGCGCTCTCCAGGAGCCTGTCGAGGAGGCTGCGAGCTGGGTTCTGGAAGAGGCGGAGAGGGGAGGCGGAGGAGACGGACGGGCCGGTGGCCAGCTGCTCCGCGGCTGCCGCGAGTAGCGGGAGGAGGGATGCGCCGTCGTCTCCGGCAATGTCTCCGCGGCGCACGAGCTGGGAGGGGCGGCAGGCCGGTGGCGGCAGTTCTGATCATCTCAGCAACGGCCGTCGGAGGCATGATACAGTGGTAGGAAATTGCCCCCTCTTTTTTCTTGAAATTTTTAGACTCTGTTCTTCCTCGCAAGTGTTTATTCTAGTGATCATTGGAGTAGTAAATTTCATATCTGTTTGATCACGACGATTCTGTGATTGCTGATGAAGGTTGCTGGATGCGAGTGCGCGACGTCAACGTGTCACTTGGACGAGGAGCGGGAGCAGGAGCAGCGGCTGAGCCCCGTTTCGGTGATGGATTTCCCCAGCCAGGACGGGGATGACGGCAACGACGACGACTGCAACGACCACAGCGGCAGCAACAACGGCCACAGTGAGGACGACGACGGCGCTTCACCGACGTTCGAGCGAAGCCTAGCCAACATCCGAAGTAAGTCTTCCGCTTTCCCGTTTGGCTCCATTTCCAACTGAACTCAGTTGACCCCAGAATACTCACTTCGTCAGCGCCATGCAAGTTGCAATGCTCTGTTTCGTGTGCATCCGTTTCTTTTTCTTTTTGAATCGATCAGGTACAACCGTCTGTAAAAAAAAGGTTCTACTAGTACATAGTACAAACTGTCTGTCTGTGACAGTGTGACGAGCCCGAGAGGCACAAACCTAGCACTGAAGCGCAGAGCCTTTTTTTCCCCGCCGGAATCCCCGTACTCGCACTGAAAGAGCAGCGGTCTCCCACTGCTCCTTGTCCCGTGTGGCCGTGTCGAGCCGATCCAACCGTTTCACTTCAGAGTCCAGACAATCGATCAATCTGGGCCGTGGAACAGAACACGCACGCACGCACGCGTCCAACCTGACGCGCACGATTCGTTGGCGTATTAGGGTTTAGGATCGATCGTGTTGGTAGCCCGTTGCTATCGAGTCTAGACTCCTTATCTTCCCAATGAGATCGCGCATGGGCGAGAGCCGTTGGAGAACAGTGCACCAAGCAGGTCTCCCCGGGGAAAAGAAATGGCGCGTGCCGGTAGTGTACAAACGGAACGAAGAAAACGCCGACGTTGATAGCCAAATGGCACGTATAATTGGCCCTCGGCGAATAATGGTTGCGTGGGAGTTTGTATATGTATACTACAAAGCAGTAGTACAATCAGATTAAACAACACAACACAAGAAAGCCTGATTCCTATCGACTATACAGCCACAAGTTAGAAGTATACGATGCATGATATTTTGGTCCAATATGTAAAGCGCAAAGGAAAGGGATATGACAGAATAATCGCTTTAACAATTTAATATATGTGCAATCAGCTTAGACCCAGTGGTTGCAAGGTGGACCATTCATGCATCATCCATCCGGGTGCCTGATCGATCGACTTTAGCTCCATGTATAATTATTATATTTTGTATCTTTGACTAGCAGAAGAAGATGGTGTATATTATGGAGATTTAGAATACTATAAAAAAGTATGGATGCCGAATATAATATACTCTTACAGTCTGATTGGTTGGCTCCCAATATTTGTCAAACCAAAATGAAGGTATGCCTATAAATTTTGGCACTTATTTGGTTGGCATCCAATTAAGTGATATTCTAAAGATGTTGCCCAAGTTTTGGCAGAAAGTTCTGTCGTGCCCACGTTTTGGCATGCCCTAAATTTGGCATGGCAAATTTTAGAACCAAACCAATCATGCTGTACTGAAAAAGAGGCAAAACTACGTTGATAGAGTATTCCACGGTGGTCAGGTACGTATCCTACCTGTCAGTAGAGTCGTCTCCTGTATATGATTGGCCTCCTTGGATATGCAGTTGATTAGACGTGTGCGTTAGACCAAAAAGGTGCGTGAATTTAGCATTTGATTTATGCTGGGTTTCAGTTGCTGGGGAATCTTGTGCGTGTGTTCATCATGAATTCATGATGAGGCACGATAGTTGGCCCATGGCCAACACATCATGAATTCCTTGTTTGGTTGCCGAGCTAAAATTCTCTGGGCAGCCGAAGAAAGAAGAAACAGTGAAACACAGCGATTAAGCCGACAGGGCCTTGAGGTGATGGGCCACAAGGCCCACAGCCAAAATCTTTAGGCCCTGTTTAATTTCCTCAACTTTTCAAAGTTACCAAAATATTTTCACACTGACAACCCAATGCAAAATTTTTCACCGCTTTTCACCAATTTACTGGAATTAAACACCCCCTTAGTCTTCTTGTTGCGACTCTCCACTTTGCCAAGCTCATGATGCCATAATGGTACCCTTTGCAGCTGTCACTAATCACTAGAGCTTGTTTCAGGAATCAAACATCATTCGCCAACACTTGTTGTAGAGGATCATGCGGTGGCCGTACAATCATATAGTCATATGATTATTGATTCGAATTTTGGCCGATAATCGCCTCACCCTAACGAGCTGACGGCTAAAATTCTGTTGCACAGGAGCAAGCGAGCAGCTGCTACAGAGGATCCGGCGATTCGAGCAGCTGGCGGAGCTGGACACGTCCGACGTGGACGACACCACCACGACCGCGGAGGACACAGCAAGCTGCTGCCTCGTCGAGGAGCTGGACTCAACCGGAGACGACGACGACGACGGTGAAGGCGGACGCGCGCAGGACCCGCCGCTTACCCTCCCCGGAGCGGGCTCGCCGTGTGCTGCTGCCCACTGCTGCTTCAAGAAGCTTCTAGAAGATTTCTTTCGCGAGGGCCTGTCGCAGTCGTGCCGGGACGGGAGACCGGACGATCCGGACGCAGAGCGCGCGTTGCTGGAGACCGCCAAGGCGTGGCTGGACGGGCGGCACCGCGCGCCGAGATCGGACGACGGGAAGGAGGAGGTGGAGGAGATCGAGCGGCTTGGGCGGTGGAGGTTCTTCAGAGAGGACGAGCAAGAGCTGTTGGGCTCTGACGTGGAGGGCGGCATATTCTGGTCCTTGATGGAAGAGTTGGTTGACGATTTGTGCTAACCAATGAGGCAATATGAACAGTGAAGTGTACCTGGGTTACTGAGTAGGGATAGAATGGCTTGGATATAGACTCGACTTGTATTTCGTTACCCGATCAGAGATCACGGCCTTTTGCTATGAAGTGTAAACTTTGGATCGTTAAGGATCGACGTGAAATGGAGGAAAGGATCAACGCATGAAACCAGTAGAAAGGGGGAAAAATGCAGTTCTGTTAACTTTGATCCGGACTGAAAATTCGAGGGAATGATCCATCTGCATTGCAGAGAGATAAGTTTGGTTGTGTCTGTCTTCCAGAGAAACGATTTGGCTGTCTCAGTCAGAAGCACAAGCTTTGACTACCATCCTCTGCCACCACCAACACACATCCCAGTTCCAGCCTTCCAGCCGCCGCCAGGGTTTCCGGAGATCCAGGCAAGGGGGCATGCCACACGGGGAGCCCGCCGCCTCCGGCCTCAGCCCCTCGGGGCGTTTGTGAATTGTGACTGCAAGTTGGCCATCTCTCAAGCAGTTAGCTTGAAAAAACAACTCCAATCCGAGTGTACATTTGGCCGTTTGGGATTCATATATCTCCTCCGCACAAAGACCTGGACGATCCTTTTCTCGCCTGCGTCAGACGAACTGAAACGTGGACGGTGGCCGTCTTTTTCTCACTGAATACGAGTATACGACCACTTGGCTGGCTTGCAATTTTTTTTTTCAAAAAAAAAAAGCTCTGGCTTGCAAAAATAAGCTTTGAGGGCCTTGGTTTTCTAGCATCTAGCATTGCTAGAAGGGAATCTTCTTGTATGGAGTACTAAATGAAGTCTATTTGCAAAACCTCTTCACGGATGAGCGTAACTTTTCGAGATGAATCTAATGAGCCTAATTAATCGATGATTGGCTATAGTGATGCTACAGTAACCATCCTCTAATCATCCTCTAATCATGCGGTCAAAGGCCTCATTAGATTCTTCAGGGTTCCTAGTGCAGGGGTTCTAGAGTTAGTTTTGTAAAATACCTTTATTTAATACCTTTAATTAGTGGTCAAAGTTATGAACAGTATCTAGCGCTGGAAAACCAAACGGGCCAGATATCTCCCCATTGGGGGCCCCACCCGAGGTAGCAACACGTTCGGTCTGGTGCTTTGGTTTGACTGACGCGCGTGGCCCGCACGGCCCGCGCCGCGCCGGGGGTACCACCAACACCAGCTTTGTTGCGCCGCGCCGCCAGCTTCCCCACACACCTTCCCTCCCCTCCCCTCCCCTCCCCTCCCTCGCCCGCGCCCTCGCCCGCGCCCGCGCCCGCCCCGCCGTCTTCTCAAACCCGGTGCTCGATTCCATTGCCTTGTACGGAGTAGGCCGCAGTGACCTCGATCCCGCTCCCCGTGCAGTGCTACTTGCTCCCCTTCTCTGCAGTCCACAGCTCGCTTCCCCCCCGCCACGCGGTCCGCGTTTCAGCCGCTAGGGTTTCGGGAGCTCTAGGCGAGGGCCGCATGACGACGCGGGGAGCCAAGCGCGCCGCCACCGCCGACCCGGGCGCCCCCGATGTACGCATCTCCTTTTATCTGTTCCTTGACTCAATCCCGAGGTTCATGTAATTTTTTGTTTGGTTGGGGGACGTAAGTTGGGGATTTTACGAGTGATGTCCGGCTCGCCGTACTGATTCGATCTGGTTGAGTAAGAGGAGGAGCGACGCCATTGCGGTATGGGTTATTTAAGATCAAATGTTCGAGTATGAACTATGAAGCGCACGCACAAGCTTGGGTTTGCTGTGCGCGCTGTTTGATTTCTTTGCAATCTGTAGGATGTTTCAAGTGATGTAGATTCAGAAGTCAGAAGTAGGGCCGAGTTTTTTTAGCTTGGAAGAGAAAGCTGCAGCATACCCAGACCCAGTTCTACATCACAGGATCAGTGCTAGCTTACAGTAACTAAGATCTCAAGTTATAAGCTGTAACGCCCGTAGCTCCGATCGGATCCGGAACGTGAGAATCACAGAGGAGAGACAGGGGAGATACGGGAGCAAGGAGGAGGTCTCCTCCGAATTCTGTTTTCTCAATTCAAGTTCAACATAACGTTTACAAGCAAGCTCTCCGGCTTATAAGCCAATCGGCACAGGACAACCCACACACGCCACCTACTCAGCCACAGGCTGGCATACACGTCGAAGACACATTAGTGCTTTACGCCTTCTCCTCCCGGACATGCCTGACATCGTCCCCTGCTTCAGATGTTGCTTGCCCCCAAGCAACCGCATTTGGAAAACGGTGCTTCACGACATAGAAGTCTTCCCATGTAGCAGCTGCAGCAGGAACATTAGTCCACTTGATAAGTACTTGTGGAACAGCTCGACCTCCTTTCTTCACCAACCGCCTATCCAGAATGAGCTCCGGCTGTAGGACTTGCACACTGAGATCTGAGACCACAGGAAGAGTTTTGTATACTGGAGTGTAATCAGGAGTGAATGGCTTCAATTGAGAGACATGGAAAACAGGATGAACTTGACTATTGGAAGGAAGTTCTAGCTTGTAAGCAGCAGCTCCAATTTTCTGAAGAACTTTGAATGGGCCAAAGAATTTGTAAGCCAGCTTAGGGTATGGTCTACTGACCACAGATTGTTGAACATATGGTTGCAATTTGAGCAGCACCATTTCTCCCACAGCAAAACTCCTATCACATCTGCCCTTATCAGCTTGTGATTTCATACGGTTTTGAGCTCTTGCCAGATGCTGCTTCAGCTGAGCAATGTGCTGCTCCCGCTCTTGCAAGAACTCCACTGCAGGATCTTGCTGTTCAGAAGGTAAAGCCAGTACTGTCCCAAGTAATGCATCATAGCCATAGAGCGCCTTGAACGGTGAACACCCAGTGAAGTATGGAATGTGGAGTTGTACCACAGCTCCGCAAGAGGCAACCAAGATCTCCACTTCTGAGGCGATTCATGTACTGCACAGCGCAAATACATTTCCAAACATTGGTTCACACGCTCGGTTTGACCATCTGTTTGAGGGTGGTAGGCTGTACTTCTCAGTAATTTAGTATCGACCAGAGAAAATAGTGTTGTCCAGAATGTACTTGTGAAAACACGGTCCCTGTCAGAGACTATTGTCTTTGGTAGACCATGAAGCTTGACTACATTGTCCAACACCAACTTAGCCACACTTGCTGCTGTAAAAGGATGCCTCAGAGGGATAAAATTGACTGTACTTGGTGAACCGGTCTACAACCACTAAGATTGCATTACTGCCTTCGGAAATGGGTAAGCCTTCTATAAAATCCATAGATATGTCCTGCCACACCCCTGCTGGAATAGGCAGCGGCTGCAATAAACCTGCAGGATGGGTATTCTCATGCTTTGCTTGCTGACAGACTGAGCATTGCTTCACAAAACTTTCCACATCAGCTTTAAGACCTTTCCAATGAAACAATTGCTTGACCCTATGATATGTTGCTCTAGTACCAGAATGGCCCCCAATAGCACTAGCATGTAAAGCAGCAATCACCTTGGTTTGAATAGCAGAGTTGTCAGCAATCCATACCTTGTCCTTGAACTTGATAATCCCATTTGACAAACTGTAGCCCTTGTCATCTGGACTGTGGAGAGCCAACTGAGTGAGCAGCTCCTGAGCTTTAGAGTCAGTGAGGTAAGAATTCAGGACTTCTTGCAACCATGCTGGCCTGGCCTCTGAAACTGCTTGAATAGCATTTAGATGCCCCAACCGAGACAAAGCATCAGCAGCCACGTTTTCCTTGCCCTTTCTGTATACCACTCGAAACTGCAGGCCCATTAACCTGGTCATCGCCTTCCTTTGCATTTCTGAATGAAGGTTTTGCTCACAGAGATATGATAAGCTCTTATGGTCAGTTTTTATAAGAAATTCCTGCCTTTGTAAGTAGGGTCTCCATTTCTCAACTGCCATAATGAGTGCCAGAAACTCCTTCTCATAGATGGATAAGTTTCTATGAGTAGGCCCCAATGCTTTGCTCATATATGCTATAGGCTGTCCTTCCTGCATCAGAACTGCACCCACCCCAAAATCACAAGCATCAGTTTCCACTGTGAACTGCTTTGTAAAATCTGGAAGTCCCAACACTGGTGCTTCAATCATAGCTTGCTTAAGTTGGGCAAATGCTTGAGCTGCTTCCTCATTCCAACAGAATTGTTTCTTTCTGAGAAGTTGTGTGAGTGGTCTAGCTATCAGCCCATAATGTCTAATGAACTTTCTATAATAGCCTGTCAGCCCCAAAAATGCCCTCAGCTCTGTCACTGTAGCTGGTGTTGGCCAAGCCTGCATTGCCTTGGTTTTCTCAGGATCTGTACTCCTTGAGCCGAAATGACATGCCCCAAGTAATCTAATTTTGACTGAGCAAAAGAACATTTGCTTCTTTTCATGTATAGAGTGTGCTCCCTCAACCTTTGGAAAACCAATTCTAAATGTTGCACATGACTACCCAGATCAGGACTATAAATTAATATGTCATCCAGGAATACCATAACAAACTTCCTCAAAAATGGCTCTAGAACATGATTCATAATACATTGGAATGTAGCAGGAGCATTGGTTAATCCAAATGGCATGACCCTAAATTGGTAGTGACCTTGATGGGTTTTAAAGGCAGTCTTGTGCTCATCAGCAACATGCATTCTCACTTGGTGATACCCAGCCTTCATATCCAACTTGGTAAAAAATTTGGTGCCAGCCAACTCATCTAAAATTTCATCTATAACAGGCATTGGAAACCTATTCTTGATAGTAATATCATTTAATTTCCTATAGTCTACACAAAATCTCCAGGAACCATCTTTCTTTTGAACCAGTAACACAGGTGATGCATAAGGGCTAGTACTAGGGGTAATCAAACCAGCTTGCAACAACTCTTTAACTTGCTTTTCTATTTCAGTTTTATGTAAGGGAGAATATCTATAGGGTTTTGAGTTCACAGGAATAGCATCAGGTAAGGTAGGGATAGTATGATCATAGAACCTGGATGGTGGCAGGTCTTTTGGCTCTTGGAAGATGTCCTGATGCTTGTCCAATACCTGCTGAATAGGTGCTGGAGTTGTGGCAGGAGAAATACTATGGAGCTGCTCCACCACAGCAAAAGCCCAAACATCATTCCCAGCACACCATTTCAGTAACTGAACAGCTGGCACTTCAGTTAAACTCAGCTCTGGTGGATGAATCCCTTGCAACAGCACTGCTTTCCCCTTGTGTTGAAATTCCATTGTCCTGTTTTCCCAGTGATGCTGTATAGGACTGTGAGTTTTCAACCAATCATACCCCAAAATCACATCATAGGCTGCTAGGTCTAATACTCTCATGTCAGTGGCAAAGGAATGACCCTGAATCCACCATTCCAACCCAGTTACCTTCTGATCAGAAATTAATGTTTCCCCATTAGCTACATTGACTGTCATTTTGCTCGTTGTAACAGAATGTAAACCAGCCTTGAGAAGAAAATCTGAACCTTATTGCCCACTAAAGCTCTCAGTCTCAATGCTTCCCCCTCTTCAGTGCCAGACAGAGCATTCAAGGATAAAGTACAAAACTCCTCAGCTAAAGCATCCTCAATCTCCAACTGATTCAGCACTTCATCAGTCAGTGTGGTATCCAAATCATTGATGGCTAGTGCATTAACCTGTGCTTTGGGCCTTTTGGAACACTTAGCAGCATGGGTGGCATCATAAGGTTCTTTACAGTAGAAGCAAAGATTATTGGCTCTGCAGTAGTAACTTAACTGTCTCTCTTTGGCAAGATTGTTGTTAAAATGAGGCTTGGTAGTATCATACTTGGGAGCATTAGATACCTGTCCTCTATTGGTGTTGGATTTCAGAATCTTGTTCTTAGCCTTTTCCTGAATCTGTTGTTGGATTTTGGCTAGTCTGACAGCTCTCTCCATAGTGTCAGGAACCTGCCCCTGCACTTGATACCTTATCTCTGGTTTCAAGCCCTTAATGAATTGAGCAATGAAATAAGTTTCTCCCATGCCTAAATCATGCATGCATATCTGATACTGCAGTGCTTCAAACTCTTGTGCATACTCCTCCACAGTACCTGACTGCTGTAACTCTAGCAAATCATCAATGGCATGCTGATAGTCATAGGCTCCAAATTTCTTCTCTACTGCTTGCATGAACTGCTCCCAGTTCCCTAACCCATGTTTCAATCTCAGAGTACGCATCCACTTGGCTGAATTCCCATTCATGTGCATACTAGCAGATGTTACCCACATCGATTCATGCACATTACAGATCTGAAAATATGTTTCACACTTATCTCTCCAAATTCTCGGATCAACCCCATCAAACACTGGAAACTGCATCTTCGGAATGTAACCCCTCTCCTGAGCAGAAGAATGGCCCCCGCGAGAATGGAACGTGTTGTGTGGTCGAGAAGTCTCACCAGTGGGGTGCCGTGGAGGAGGCATGTTGGAACAACAATTATTCTGAGAACCATCATTATTTTTCTTTATCATTCACACCTGACTACTTAATGCTGCACAGCGGACAAGCGGTATTCATAACGGAGAAGTGCCGCGATCATGATCGATTTACACCTTGCAAGGGAAACCTGAACACATGTCATGTGAGCACTCCCGGAGCCTCATGCACCAACTTTTCCCATCCTCTTCTGAATATCCAGTCTAAACCCACTAGTCCCGGCTGCAAAGCCCTACTGGTCACAGACCATGTAGCCACAAATACACCTGCCATCCGTCTACTCCCAGAGTAGTGGGAAGAAGCCCAAATACCGTTTGATTCAGGTACATCAGTTTCCTAAGACCCAAACGACAGTATGTGCTCAGTACGTTCAATATATACTTACCCAATATTACAACAATGGACGACCTTAATTCCTTTTGCTTCACAGACAGGGCAGATAGACATCACAGGAGCATCGAACCACGCCCCGCCCACGAACTCATGATTTTGACATAGAGTAAAGAACCTATATCTCGCGAGTGACAAGAATCATTCGACTTCTACCGGTCCTATTTAGCATGGCAAAGCTAACGACCTACACATACTAGTGTCTTGACATAGGATCCTAGGGATTATGCATACTAGGGTTTCAATCATATCCAACACATAAATGCACAATACTTAAGTAATCACGTGGCATAGTTTTGGAAAATAGGGGTTATGATACGGAGCTTGCCTTCCTGCTCAACAGCCTTGGGCTCTACCGGACTTTTGTTCGGGTCTTCAGCAACGGGATCAGCAACTACTGCAGCCTCCACCGGGTCAGCGACACGTTCAGCCACAACTCGTACAAGCCGTCAGGGACTGCAGTATCAACATGAAATGCATCATGCATGAGTGCGATGAATGCAAAGACAAAAATAAATATGATACTCATGAATGCAGCAAATCAACCACAATTAACTTATCTACTTAACTCATGAGCACTTGTTACACAAGTAAATAGATTCTATCATGCAACACATCAAGGTAATGGTGGGGATGATGACTAGCCATTTTAGCATGCAAATAACATATTTTAAGAAAACATATAGTTGCATCTACTTATGTCCATATTGTTATTTCATATTTTCCACTTGTTTTACTACTCAAATCATATGTACAATTTACTACTCTCTTCTCTGCTCCTTTAATCTGTTTATATCAGCATATTAATATGCTCATGTAATGACAAGAAATTTTAATACAAAAGCACTACCTAGCATGTATAGAAAATGCACAACTACTAGCAAAAGAGAGTAAAAACACATATTTAAATTTAGCACATGAAACACTACTGATATCTGAAGATTACATACAGACTTACTAACATCACCAACCATCTCTTGCAAAAAGATTAACCATTAACACCTACATGGAACTAGCTATACCATATAAGCAAGCATTTACTAACACAATTAAACAGAATGGTAAAACACATATTTTACTCCTACTCATATTTTTCCTGCAGAGAGAAATTCATGAGAAAGCCAACAAATTTTAGTTTCTAATGTTTGGAGTTTTCTATGATTTTCTATGAATTTTGTAAGCTGCAGCTATTTCAACCAAAACAGCAACTCGGGATTTAAGCAAAACGGGCCCAAACGAACTTCTCCCGAGTTCAATTCAGCACTCCAACTTTTCCTCCCGAAATCTGGCCGACCCAGGCCCGCCACGTGCCGGCCCATGGCGCCTCCCCCTTCACTCTTTCCTTCCCTCCTCAGCCCACGGCCGAGATGGCCGATGGCCCAGGCACTAGGCCTCCTCCCTCTCTTCCCTCACCTCCCACTGCTGCACGGCCCACGAGGCAACCGGCCCAGTCGCCTCCCCCTCCTTCTCTTACTCCCTCTTGGGCCCACGACACCCAGATCTAGACCGAGCCAGCGCCACCCCCAGGCACGCCCCCGTCTTCCTCCTCGCGATTTATCGCAGACGGGGACAGGCGTAGCCGCTCGGTCGGCCAATGCCGCCGCCGCTTGCCACCTCCTCGACTCTGGCAACCAAACAACGGAATGAGGAGAGCATCGCATGATCCCGGGCTAGGGCAACTCATCTTGCTAGGTTAATTTGTGGGAGGTAGACTGTGTGGAGCTCGCCGTGCGAAGGAACTTAAGACGACTGTTGACACCAGCGGTGGCAAACAGAAAGTCTGCAAGCGCACGGCTATCGAGGTAGCTTTCACCCGTGAGTACACCAGGTATCGAATCCATGGGGAACGTGAAGGCACTCTCTAATCACTAAAGCTGACCGGATTGATCGAGTTTATATAAAGGCTGGGTAGAGAGGATAACTTAGCACTAAGCTGGGAATATAGCGAAGGGAGTTCTCCTATGCTTGCTTTGGGCACCAGAGTATCCGGCATACAGCCCTACGCTGTACCCGTACAAGGAGGATTACAAAGGACGGACAGGGCTCTCACCACCTGCCGCCTACCTCAACTAATCCATGGGGCTACAAAGCAAACGAGGGCAGATATACACCTAAGCACCACGCCTAAGATAATATCAGCTATCCTAACCTTGATCAGAGATT
>CM014276.1:56161391-56208922 GCA_004135705.1 Alloteropsis semialata
AGTCCACAGCTCGCTTCCCCCCCGCCACGCGGTCCGCGTTTCAGCCGCTAGGGTTTCGGGAGCTCTAGGCGAGGGCCGCATGACGACGCGGGGAGCCAAGCGCGCCGCCACCGCCGACCCGGGCGCCCCCGATGTACGCATCTCCTTTTATCTGTTCCTTGACTCAATCCCGAGGTTCATGTAATTTTTTGTTTGGTTGGGGGACGTAAGTTGGGGATTTTACGAGTGATGTCCGGCTCGCCGTACTGATTCGATCTGGTTGAGTAAGAGGAGGAGCGACGCCATTGCGGTATGGGTTATTTAAGATCAAATGTTCGAGTATGAACTATGAAGCGCACGCACAAGCTTGGGTTTGCTGTGCGCGCTGTTTGATTTCTTTGCAATCTGTAGGATGTTTCAAGTGATGTAGATTCAGAAGTCAGAAGTAGGGCCGAGTTTTTTTAGCTTGGAAGAGAAAGCTGCAGCATACCCAGACCCAGTTCTACATCACAGGATCAGTGCTAGCTTACAGTAACTAAGATCTCAAGTTATAAGCTGTAACGCCCGTAGCTCCGATCGGATCCGGAACGTGAGAATCACAGAGGAGAGACAGGGGAGATACGGGAGCAAGGAGGAGGTCTCCTCCGAATTCTGTTTTCTCAATTCAAGTTCAACATAACGTTTACAAGCAAGCTCTCCGGCTTATAAGCCAATCGGCACAGGACAACCCACACACGCCACCTACTCAGCCACAGGCTGGCATACACGTCGAAGACACATTAGTGCTTTACGCCTTCTCCTCCCGGACATGCCTGACATCGTCCCCTGCTTCAGATGTTGCTTGCCCCCAAGCAACCGCATTTGGAAAACGGTGCTTCACCACATAGAAGTCTTCCCATGTAGCAGCTGCAGCAGGAACATTAGTCCACTTGATAAGTACTTGTGGAACAGCTCGACCTCCTTTCTTCACCAACCGCCTAACCAGAATGAGCTCCGGCTGTAGGACTTGCACACTGAGATCTGAGACCACAGGAAGAGTTTTGTATACTGGAGTGTAATCAGGAGTGAATGGCTTCAATTGAGAGACATGGAAAACAGGATGAACTTGACTATTGGAAGGAAGTTCTAGCTTGTAAGCAGCAGCTCCAATTTTCTGAAGAACTTTGAATGGGCCAAAGAATTTGTAAGCCAGCTTAGGGTATGGTCTACTGACCACAGATTGTTGAACATATGGTTGCAATTTGAGCAGCACCATTTCTCCCACAGCAAAACTCCTATCACATCTGCCCTTATCAGCTTGTGATTTCATCCGGTTTTGAGCTCTTGCCAGATGCTGCTTCAGCTGAGCAATGTGCTGCTCCCGCTCTTGCAAGAACTCCACTGCAGGATCTTGCTGTTCAGAAGGTAAAGCCAGTACTGTCCCAAGTAATGCATCATAGCCATAGAGCGCCTTGAACGGTGAACACCCAGTGAAGTATGGAATGTGGAGTTGTACCACAGCTCCGCAAGAGGCAACCAAGATCTCCACTTCTGAGGCGATTCATGTACTGCACAGCGCAAATACATTTCCAAACATTGGTTCACACGCTCGGTTTGACCATCTGTTTGAGGGTGGTAGGCTGTACTTCTCAGTAATTTAGTATCGACCAGAGAAAACAGTGTTGTCCAGAATGTACTTGTGAAAACACGGTCCCTGTCAGAGACTATTGTCTTTGGTAGACCATGAAGCTTGACTACATTGTCCAACACCAACTTAGCCACACTTGCTGCTGTAAAAGGATGCCTCAGAGGGATAAAATTGACTGTACTTGGTGAACCGGTCTACAACCACTAAGATTGCATTACTGCCTTCGGAAATGGGTAAGCCTTCTATAAAATCCATAGATATGTCCTGCCACACCCCTGCTGGAATAGGCAGCGGCTGCAATAAACCTGCAGGATGGGTATTCTCATGCTTTGCTTGCTGACAGACTGAGCATTGCTTCACAAAACTTTCCACATCAGCTTTAAGACCTTTCCAATAAAACAATTGCTTGACCCTATGATATGTTGCTCTAGTACCAGAATGGCCCCCAATAGCACTAGCATGTAAAGCAGCAATCACCTTGGTTTGAATAGCAGAGTTGTCAGCAATCCATACCTTGTCCTTGAACTTGATAATCCCATTTGACAAACTGTAGCCCTTGTCATCTGGACTGTGGAGAGCCAACTGAGTGAGCAGCTCCTGAGCTTTAGAGTCAGTGAGGTAAGAATTCAGGACTTCTTGCAACCATGCTGGCCTGGCCTCTGAAACTGCTTGAATAGCATTTAGATGCCCCAACCGAGACAAAGCATCAGCAGCCACGTTTTCCTTGCCCTTTCTGTATACCACTCGAAACTGCAGGCCCATTAACCTGGTCATCGCCTTCCTTTGCATTTCTGAATGAAGGTTTTGCTCACAGAGATATGATAAGCTCTTATGGTCAGTTTTTATAAGAAATTCCTGCCTTTGTAAGTAGGGTCTCCATTTCTCAACTGCCATAATGAGTGCCAGAAACTCCTTCTCATAGATGGATAAGTTTCTATGAGTAGGCCCCAATGCTTTGCTCATATATGCTATAGGCTGTCCTTCCTGCATCAGAACTGCACCCACCCCAAAATCACAAGCATCAGTTTCCACTGTGAACTGCTTTGTAAAATCTGGAAGTCCCAACACTGGTGCTTCAATCATAGCTTGCTTAAGTTGGGCAAATGCTTGAGCTGCTTCCTCATTCCAACAGAATTGTTTCTTTCTGAGAAGTTGTGTGAGTGGTCTAGCTATCAGCCCATAATGTCTAATGAACTTTCTATAATAGCCTGTCAGCCCCAAAAATGCCCTCAGCTCTGTCACTGTAGCTGGTGTTGGCCAAGCCTGCATTGCCTTGGTTTTCTCAGGATCTGTAGAGACTCCTTGAGCCGAAATGACATGCCCCAAGTAATCTAATTTTGACTGAGCAAAAGAACATTTGCTTCTTTTCATGTATAGAGTGTGCTCCCTCAACCTTTGGAAAACCAATTCTAAATGTTGCACATGACTACCCAGATCAGGACTATAAATTAATATGTCATCCAGGAATACCATAACAAACTTCCTCAAAAATGGCTCTAGAACATGATTCATAATACATTGGAATGTAGCAGGAGCATTGGTTAATCCAAATGGCATGACCCTAAATTGGTAGTGACCTTGATGGGTTTTAAAGGCAGTCTTGTGCTCATCAGCAACATGCATTCTCACTTGGTGATACCCAGCCTTCATATCCAACTTGGTAAAAAATTTGGTGCCAGCCAACTCATCTAAAATTTCATCTATAACAGGCATTGGAAACCTATTCTTGATAGTAATATCATTTAATTTCCTATAGTCTACACAAAATCTCCAGGAACCATCTTTCTTTTGAACCAGTAACACAGGTGATGCATAAGGGCTAGTACTAGGGGTAATCAAACCAGCTTGCAACAACTCTTTAACTTGCTTTTCTATTTCAGTTTTATGTAAGGGAGAATATCTATAGGGTTTTGAGTTCACAGGAATAGCATCAGGTAAGGTAGGGATAGTATGATCATAGAACCTGGATGGTGGCAGGTCTTTTGGCTCTTGGAAGATGTCCTGATACTTGTCCAATACCTGCTGAATAGGTGCTGGAGTTGTGGCAGGAGAAATACTATGGAGCTGCTCCACCACAGCAAAAGCCCAAACATCATTCCCAGCACACCATTTCAGTAACTGAACAGCTGGCACTTTAGTTAAACTCAGCTCTGGTGGATGAATCCCTTGCAACAGCACTGCTTTCCCCTTGTGTTGAAATTCCATTGTCCTGTTTTCCCAGTGATGCTGTATAGGACTGTGAGTTTTCAACCAATCATACCCCAAAATCACATCATAGGCTGCTAGGTCTAATACTCTCATGTCAGTGGCAAAGGAATGACCCTGAATCCACCATTCCAACCCAGTTACCTTCTGATCAGAAATTAATGTTTCCCCATTAGCTACATTGACTGTCATTTTGCTCGTTGTAACAGAATGTAAACCAGCCTTGAGAAGAAAATCTGAACTGATGAAGGTGTGAGAGCTTCCACTGTCTACCAGCATGACCATCACCTTATTGCCCACTAAAGCTCTCAGTCTCAATGCTTCCCCCTCTTCAGTGCCAGACAGAGCATTCAAGGATAAAGTACAAAACTCCTCAGCTAAAGCATCCTCAATCTCCAACTGATTCAGCACTTCATCAGTCAGTGTGGTATCCAAATCATTGATGGCTAGTGCATTAACCTGTGCTTTGGGCCTTTTGGAACACTTAGCAGCATGGGTGGCATCATAAGGTTCTTTACAGTAGAAGCAAAGATTATTGGCTCTGCAGTAGTAACTTAACTGTCTCTCTTTGGCAAGATTGTTGTTAAAATGAGGCTTGGTAGTATCATACTTGGGAGCATTAGATACCTGTCCTCTATTGGTGTTGGATTTCAGAATCTTGTTCTTAGCCTTTTCCTGAATCTGTTGTTGGATTTTGGCTAGTCTGACAGCTCTCTCCATAGTGTCAGGAACCTGCCCCTGCACTTGATACCTTATTTCTGGTTTCAAGCCCTTAATGAATTGAGCAATGAAATAAGTTTCTCCCATGCCTAAATCATGCATGCATATCTGATACTGCAGTGCTTCAAACTCTTGTGCATACTCCTCCACAGTACCTGACTGCTGTAACTCTAGCAAATCATCAATGGCATGCTGATAGTCATAGGCTCCAAATTTCTTCTCTACTGCTTGCATGAACTGCTCCCAGTTCCCTAACCCATGTTTCAATCTCAGAGTACGCATCCACTTGGCTGAATTCCCATTCATGTGCATACTAGCAGATGTTACCCACATCGATTCATGCACATTACAGATCTGAAAATATGTTTCACACTTATCTCTCCAAATTCTCGGATCAACCCCATCAAACACTGGAAACTGCATCTTCGGAATGTAACCCCTCTCCTGAGCAGAAGAATGGCCCCCGCGAGAATGGAACGTGTTGTGTGGTCGAGAAGTCTCACCAGTGGGGTGCCGTGGAGGAGGTCGTTGCTGCTGTTGGTGTGTTGTCGTAGAGTGAATAGTGGGTTCGTCCTCCTCCGAATCCTGCAGATTCATCTGCTCCAGAGTCAACTTGGCTACTGCTTTCCCCGTAGCTTCCACTTGCTTGGCCATGAACTGCTGCTCCTTCACGACTTGCGAAACAGCCTGAGAATTGAGGTCGAGCTGCGCCTGCATCTGCATCTGGTTGGTGTTCATAGACTCCACCCGACTGAATAGCAGATCTATGCTCTCCTGCAGCTTGTCCAATTTCTCCTCGGTTCTGGAATTCCCCATCTCCATTGCTTCCAGGATGAACTGGGACTGCACGGATGGCTTCGGTGGCGCCGTGATTCCCGATCTGAAGAACACAGCAGGACGTACCAGAACCCGCCGCTGGCCGCGCCGATGTAGCGCCGCCGCGATTCCACCAGGGAAGAGAGGAAGAAGAAACAGCACCCGCTACCACGCCACCAGATGAACCCGTCTCCGCGCCGCCAGAATCAGAGTACCCCCAAGTGTGGAGCACTCCAGAAGGTGAGGATCCGCGGACGAGCGCCGCAAACCAGATCAGCCGTGGAAAGGAATTACGGGAATTCAATCACTCGCTGGTGCACCGCAGCAGAGCGATCAAATCGAGCCCAACCAATCCCGTTTGGCCCGATCCAATCGACGGAATATGCCCAAATCCGATGAACCCTAACCCCGAAATGGTAGAGGACCGCCCAATCTGATACCAATGTAACGCCCGTAGCTCCGATCGGATCCGGAACGTGAGAATCACAGAGGAGAGACAGGGGAGATACGGGAGCAAGGAGGAGGTCTCCTTCTCCGAATTCTGTTTTCTCAATTCAAGTTCAACATAACGTTTACAAGCAAGCTCTCCGGCTTATAAGCCAATCGGCACAGGACAACCCACACACGCCACCTACTCAGCCACAGGCTGGCATACACGTCGAAGACACATTAGTGCTTTACGCCTTCTCCTCCCGGACATGCCTGACATAAGCACACTTCAATGTTGCTAACTAAACCCTATTGGTTACTCTGTCCAAGAGAGTGATCACAAGTCTAGAACATGTAATTGAAGCTTGACTGATGCATATCAGTGTTAGCATGCTATATGAACCACTCTGATTAAGTATCTGGAACTTTGGTAGCTAGTATCCGTTTGAAATAAGTTGTTTCTATCCTCCTGCAGAATTTGCTCCTCCTTATTCATTTCTGTCATTATAATTCTGCAGCTACCAAGTAAGAGAGTAATGGACGGACCCTCTTTTGATGTTCACAGGGCGGAGTCTTCCCATCAGCATGTGATGGCAGGACCCGCTACTTTAGATCCCCGACGGGCTGAGGCTGCCAACAAACATGTCAGGGCACTCAATAACCAGTTTGCAAGGTCTGTTTCTTCGCCTGCTAGCTTGTACTTCTTCTTCTGTGTGCTGTACCATATACCCAGTTATGTAACCATCTGGAAAATTGGTGCATGGCCTAATAGCTCACATTATCATGCTCACAGTTTTCCCATGGCTAACGCCTAACGAGAATTAGACCTCCTGAGCATCCCTGTTTCTTCACTGATTATCAGTTTCCTTGATGATTCTGTGAAGTATATGAAGTCTTCATTAGATATTAGTGTATTTATAAGGACCCCCCTGATAATAATTTTGGAATGTTTCTTGTTCATGCCATTTCGTGCTGCATATCCTTTAAGAGTTGTACTTGTATATTTAGTTCTGGTTGGATGCATACTGTATACTCATATGGCATTTGATTTTTGAGCAGTTGGGTTCAATCGCAGCTGCAAAATCATCCAGCTGAACTTTGGGAGGATGGTCTGAGAGATTACATATCCCATGCGTCTGAAATCATGGTAAGCTTCGTGGCCTGTAAATGGTCTTGCTTGATATTTCCTCTGTTTCTTTCATATAAATCGTTATCGTGCAACAGATATTGTTTTGGGAATCTGCGTAATCATGTCTTGTCCATGCTGCTGATTGCTTGTGGAATTTGTCACATCGACCTTGTTTTACTTCTGATTGCGGAATTATCTAGAATACTTTCCTTTGTAAACCGTGTTTGTGTTGATGATTTGATTTGTGTCTATGGACTCATCTTGTATTTTTAGTTTCATTTCTGTTTCAACATTGCATGGGCGGTTGTATCTGTCCAGTCTTTAAGCAGTTTGTTAATTGTTAGTCAGTCAGATTTCTCATTGTATATGCTCACACCATTGTTCGTTAATTAGGAAAAATTCAAGGATGTTGTCAACTGGCTTAGACAAAACCAAACAGGTTCAACAATTGTTTCATCACCAAGCCCATTAAAGGATGAGAAGACTAATCCGCCAGCAGATGACAGCAAGCTCTTGGTACAGCCAAGTTCAGATGACACACAGAAGGCTCTGCTGATGGCATCTAGTTCTTCAGCTTTTCAGAGCACAAGCTCACCAACAGCAAACATTTTTTCACTTCCTTCTAAGTCACAAACGCCAGATTTCAGTGGTATGCCCACTCACTAGTTCATATATTATACTATGTTCATATGCACTGTAGATTTTCTTGCAGATATATCTATTATATTTTCATATTGGTTATGTTGCAATGACATGCAGGTATGTTTGGTGATAAGAAGAACACATCCGGTGACAACAGTAAACCACCTTTTCAGTTTGGTGCAAATAATGCCATATTTGGTGACAAGAAGAACACATCTAGTGATAGTAATAAACCACATTTCCAGTTTGGTGCAAATAATGCCATATTTGGTGACAAGAAGAACACATCTAGTGATAATAGTAAACCACCTTTCCAGTTTGGTGCAAATAATGGCATATTTGGTGACAAGAAAAATACACTTGGTGACAGCAGTAAACCTTTCCAGTTTGGTGCAAATAATGGCATTTTGGCGTCAAGTGCACCATCTCTTTTTTCTACTTCAGCTGCCCAAAGTTTTAGCTCTCAAGCTCCACCTCTGTTTTCAATGAATCAACAATCAGTTCTCTCAGGTATTCTTCTGATCTTGAATTAAGTAGCTCTTCTTGTGTTGTTTATTTCACACATTTGAGGACTTAATGCATCAGATGTTGATATTTGTATATATAGTTGCAATTCCTTGGGGATATCTCTCCCCATGGGTCCGAGTTTTTGGGAACGCGATGCTAACTTGGTGCTAAGTCTGGCCAGGTTGAACTGTGGTTTCCACATAAAAAGAACCTTGTTGATGCTGACTAAACTGCTTTAAGAGATATACGCCATTGCATACTGGGCATATACTAACTCATATCTCTTTCTCAACCATTTGAATTGTTATTACGATTCATTTGATAACCTTATTAGTTCGTGAACTTAGGGGATTACTTTATTTCGTCAGAAAAAGGAATGATAACGGCTTTTTTCTCTAAATAGGATTCTTAATTTCTTGTTGGATTTCTTCAGGACATTTTCCATTAAGTAATTTATATGAGTCAGTGCTTGTTGCCTTTATCGATCTTAACTGCAATGCCATGGGGACTTCTATCCCCATGGGTTGAGTTTTTTTAATTTGTATATGTAGTTAGGTTTGTTGTCATTTTAGCAGTAAGGTTTTATGAGGGCAAATCATCAACCAACCAAAATGGTGTTATACTTATTTACTTGTTCTGCTTTCACTATTCTATTTGGCATTTGACCAGTGCATACTCTTAAGAAACCATCTATATTTACCCAACGGACCCCATAACACAATTTACATTTTGACTTTTAAGGAAATTGGTTTTGTATCACTGATACGTCCTGTTTTCAGCATAACTCCATTGCTAAATTTAGCATTTTATCCATCTCTCTTTGTTAACAATATTCTGGGCTCAGCAGTTTACTATGTCTGCATGGTTTTGTCTAAATGTCAGTTACTACAATTTTCAGTTCTGCACGTATAACAAATACCACTTGCAATTTAAAAACACAATTGTAATTTGATTTATACACAAATATGCTGTTTTCCTATAACGCAACTTATCTTGCATACAGTGTACCTAATCCGGCTATTTACATTTGAAAATCAGATTATAAAATTAATTAATATTGGCATCAACCTTTTTTTTGTATCATGTCACTATTTTTTATGTGGAGCCTATATTTCTTGTTGCTTTATCAGGAAACCAAAATACTTCTGAAGCTTCAGCTGATGCAGATGAAGGTGAGTATCTAATACTAAAAATTCCATTTGGATGCTTGTGACTTTACTTCTGTCTTAAGTACTGTAAGTTCCACACCCTCATCCAATATCCTGTCCTCTTAAATCATGGTTTATCATGACCATGGTCAGATGCTGAACCTGAGAAACCAAGCAGTCCTTCTGTAAAGAAGGCAGAAGAGAAAGGAATAGTAGTTGTTCATGAAGCCAAGTGCAAGGTGTATGTGAAGGTAACCATTCTTTTCTATTTATCATTTTGCTCTTCTTACTGTAACTATAATGACTCTGTTACTCTATTACTCTGCAATTTTTTTTAGTATGTTCTTTCATATTTTGCTTGACTAAATCTGTTTTCCATTCATGCAGCATGATGATGCTACCAAGGGTTGGAAAGACATTGGTGTTGGTCAACTCTCTATCAGAAGTAAAGAAGGTGCAGAGAAAGCTTCCAAAGAATCCACTCCGACCATTGTTATTAGAAACGATGTATGTGTTCGTATCTGTTAATTTAGAGTAATTAAAGTTCATTTACATTATATTCTATGAATGCTAATGTTAATATTTATCCTTCTACTGCATGTCAACCTTGAAATTGCATGTGTTACATATGATTGAATATTACCTATGGTTGAATTGTCTAATATATCTCTCAGGGTGGTAATTATCTTTTCAATTTCCTTTTTGAATCTAGGAAGTTTCCTGCAAATTTTCTTGAAAGTACTGTCTGCTTTAGGTGGCAAGATTGTCAAGAATTTTCTTTTCACATTGTTCTTTGCAAGATTTACATCGCTGTAAGATTGTTTTTGTTATGGACAAAATACTAATTTTTTCAACTGGTAACAGGTTGGTAAAATTCTCCTGAATGCTCTGATATACAAGGGGATAAAAATGAATGTTCAGAAGAACACAGTTGCTTCGATATTTCACACTTCAGTAAGCAATCACCGTCTGTTCCCCCAAACTCAGGATATAAAACAAAAGACCGTAATTCCTGTATATTTTTTCAGGATGCACAGTCAGATGAATCAGGCGGTGGTGCAGTTGTAGCTCGGACATTCTTGTTCCGGTTGAAAAATGAGGATGAGGCTACAAAGTTGTCAACAGCAATCAAAGAGAACGCACCCTCGGACTGATTCTTACAGCTTGGGTTATCGTCTCGAACCTGAGCATCTGGCACGGAGTTGTAATCGTAGAGGGAAACACCACCGATGGCCTCTGCAGCAGGCCAAATGATGCCTTGCAGAGTTCTTTTTTGCCCATAGGTACACCGAGATAAATACTCTCTTGTAACTTGTAACGTGTAAGGCTGACTGGTTGGCTATGTATTAGTACCTTTTTTTTCTCGCACATTATGTATTGTCTTTGGCATTTTTGGTTTTCAGCACCACCGACCTACCCTATCGCAACGCTTGATGTTGATGGTATGGGGAAACGATTTGACCAGAATCGGCATCTAACTGCTCGCCGATTGGACCCGTGCTGTGCTGTGTGTGTCCCTTCCACCAACTGCTAATTTACCAACGAACCCGAAGTAGTGCTCTGAAAGGACTGAACGGAGCCTCTGAAAAGAATGGAAAAATGTCTCAGTGGAGCCTCTGAAAAGTGGAAGAACGTTTCAGTGTGGGATGCAGCGGGAACTCTTTCGCCGCGGATTGCGCGGTTCGCACACCAAGCCACCACCCCACCAGGCCACTGGCTCTTTTTAATCCTTATTACCGGGCTGCCGCCTGCCGGCCCTTGGAGTGGCGAGCTGGCGATACAGGCCGATGGGCGTGGCAACACCGGCCTCCGTATTCTGCGAGCGGCGAGGCTGCGACCACGCCTTCACGCTCCACAGCTCCAGCTCCAAACAAGCGAGTACACCTGCGGCTTCCGCGCCTGCCGGGGTGCCGGCCCGTAGCAGTGCAGCAGCGAGCACTCGAGGCCGTGTTCAGATGGTCGCGTCAAAAAATTTGCATTAAAGAATTTCACATGCATGGAGCCCTAAACGAAGTCAATTTATAAAACATTTTCACAGATGAGTGTAACTTTGCGCGACGAATCTAATGAGCCTAATTAAGCCATGATTTGCTACAGTAATGCTACAGTAATCATCCTCTAATCGTGCGGTCAAAGGTCTCATTAGATTCGTCTCGCGAATTTGCCAGAGGTTGTGGAGATAGTTTTATAAACTGGCTTTATTTAATACCTCTAATTAGTGATCAAAGTAGGGTGAAAAAAATTTGCACACCCATCTCAACACTGCCGAGATTAGTGGTGACCTCAGACCCGACCCTCACGGGGTTCACCTGGCGCAGGGGAGCAGGTGTGGGTCCGTGTTGGGTGAAACGCCGTGCCGTTGCACGAGCTGACAAGCGTCTCGCTTGCCAGTTGCCACTGCCTTGGCCAGGCCTTGCCTACCTTGCGGTGCGGTGCGGCAGTGAAGGATGGGTGGTTTCGGGGACGCGGGCGGGCGCGCGGCTGTGGAGTACTGGAGTGTGGTGTGGCTCCAACTTCTAGGACTGGAGAGTCTGATTGACTGCTTGGCTGTAAATTATTCGACCCAGGAAGCACTAGTGAAGGTACTTGCGCCAAATTGTCCTTTCCTGTTGGTCTTTCTTTGCTGCGCCATAGATGATGAGGAGTCGAGGAGTTTGATCCGCTGCTAAAAGTTAGCACAATGTTTAATGTTTATGTGTCAATTAGATAAATTAAATATAAGATAATTTAAAACTAATTGTATAAATCATGTCTAATTGATAAATAGAATCTATTAGTCCTAATTAAGTTTTAATTTGCTCATGTAATACTATAGTAAATATGAGCTAATTAAGATCTAATTATGACTAATAGATTTTACGCATCAATTAGACATAACTTATACAAATAGTTTTAAAATTAGCTCATATTTAATTCGTCTAATTGGCAATTAAACAAGATGCTAATTTTTTAGCACCCGGGATCCAAATAAGCCTAACAACAGTGGTGTGAACGAGGGTCGGAAAGTTAGGATAAATAAACGGAAAACGAGAAAGACTAGGGCTAAAGTAAGAGAACTGACTCAAACACACATGGATTGACATCCAAGGTTCGAGTTTTAAGTGGTCGGAAATGCACATATGAGTTGTATTTTCTTTTTGTCAAATTTCGATTCCACTATCACATAAATGTATTTCAACTATTCAATTTTGCAACCAAATATATGATTCCAGAATCTTTTAGATAACTTAATATTCATGAGAAATAATCACCATGCTCGCACGGTTGTTCGTGCACTTTGAGCTTGGGCGAGAGAAAGGTACGACGGCTATCCCCAGCTGCCGTTCCAGTACTTTTCTCTCACAACAAATCAGAACCAGCCACCAGCCATCAGCCAGCCAGCAGTACTTTTCTCTCACAACAAATCAGCACCAGCCACTAGCCGCCAGCCAACCGAACAGGATACTGAGAAAACAGAAAAGGGAAGAATAGAGTGCTCCGCTAGTAGCCTAGTACTGCGTATTTGCGCGCCTGCTTTATAAGGGCCTCTCCAACAAGCCAGCGATTTAGGCCCTGTTTGTTTCAGCTTCTGGCGAGCTTTCCGTGCATAGCTTTCCATATATCCGAAAGCCGGAAAGCTCTGAACAGTGGAAAGCTGGAAAGCTCACGAAAAGTGGCTTCTGGCTTTTCACTGTTTAGAGCTTTCCGGCTTTCGGATATATGGAAAGCTATGCACGGAAAGCTCGCCAGAAGCTGAAACAAACAGGGCCTTAGCTAGCTGACATGAAGCTCTTAAAAGAAAAACAATTATTTATATTCTCTCTTCTGCCATCGTTTTAAGCCAGCAGTCCTGTTTGGAACAGCTTAAATTCTGTTTATGGCCAAAATAAGTTGAAACTAGTAGCCAAACGACGTGCTTTTTTTCAGCTTTTTCTGGCCGCATTTCTCCCCACCACCCTTATTTGTACTAAAACGCAGAAGCTAGTCCAGACTCGCTTCTCAAATAAACACATTTTTAATAGTTGTACAGCTTATCTGAGAAATGCTTCTCTGGGCCGTTGTTCCAAACAGGGCCTTTCTCTCTCACTAACATGCTGTCCTTTATCGATTCAAGTGAAATAGCTTAGGCATTGTCTAGTTCGTAAAGTTTCTATAAAGTTTTGCAAAAGTTGCACATTGAAAATATGTCCCTTATTTCGCGACATGTTTTTCGATACAACTTTTGCGAACAGACCTAGCGAGTTCTTCGTCGCTAGCCTCACTCTCTCTCTCTCCTCCTTTTCTCCTCCACGTAGGACTGGGCTGACGTAGAATCACTGGATCAGGCAGGAGGCACGGCACACGGCAGCACATGCGCATGGCCTCTGCAGTTCGAGATGGTACGGCGCAATCCCCTGATTGGACGGTGAGCCACTCTGTTTCAGGCCGCAGCCCGCCCCGGCCCCCGCCCCACTTAAGATGGCCAACAAAAATTGCCAAAACGTCACATTCAACTATTTATTAAAGGGAATCTTTCATGCATAGAGTATTAAACGTGTGTTAATGACAAAACCCATTCCATAACCCCACGTAACTTTTCGAGACGAATCTAATGAGCCTAATTTGGCCATGATTAGACAATGTTGTGCTACAGTAAACAATCTCTAATGATGGATTAATTAGGCTTAATAGATTCGTCTCGCGATTTCCCGTCCAACCGTATATTTAGTTTTATAATTAGATCATGTTTAGTTCTCTTAATCTTTGATTTACAATTACTACAGTAAACGATAACTTTCAATCTACCAAACTAAACAGGCCCTAACGGCCGCGCGCGCGTGCAGAGCGTTTTGCCGTTCTCCGTTGGCTGTCAACTGTCGTGCACTGCATACGCCAGTACAACTGCAGCACAGTACTGTACGCGGTACTCCTCCAGTCCTCCCGTTGTAGACGTGCGTCGTCATTGTCACTGTATTTCTGGCACCAAACCACCAAGGCCCAGGCTTCTGCGTTCTGCCACTGTCAGGACCACGAGCGGCATGCACGAGCTGACGAGCACGACAGCACGAGCAGTGGACTGTGGACCACGGCCACGGCCAACCCGAGCCCGAGCCGAGCCCCAAGGGAAAGGCGCCGTCGCCCATCCCCTGATGACAAGACCGGAGCACTGCATGCTGCATCCTCCATCCAGGGGCGCGCGCCTCTCTGGCTGGCAGTCTGACGCTCTCGTGGTGGGCAACTCTCTCAGCAGATACTTTCTGGGCTCCCTCACGGCACGGTCTTACCGGATTGACGCGGCGAGCACAGTGCACATTTCTTCTTGTCATTCGAGGCGCCCTCGGCGACCGGACACAAGTCCACGTCGGTAAAAAAAACCAGCGCCATACGATTTTTAATTGACGGCGGACGGCATTGGGGCCGTGTTCGTTTGTGGGGATCAAATTGATCCCTACTTTGACCACTGCTTAGAGGTATTAAATAAAGTCAGTTTGCAAAACTACCTCCACAACCCCTGGTAAATTTGCGAGACGAATCTAATGAGGCCTTTGACCGCACGTTTAGAGGATAATTACTGTAGCATTACTGCAACAAATCATGGATTAATTAAGCTCGTTAGATTCGTCGCGCAAAGTTACACTCATCTGTAGCTGGGTTTTATAAATAGACTTCATTTAGTAATTCATGTATGCAAGATTCCTTAAGGAAAAAAAAAATTGTCCCCCTCATCCGAACACGCCCTGGCTGAGTCAGTTTGTTGGTTCGGGTCAAAAAAGAATCCACGTGCCAACATTTTATTTGCCAACGGAAGTCTCTGTCTCCTGTCTCATATGTACGGTAACTGCATATATAGTGTGTTCCGTTTTTTTTTCCTCTGTACCTTCTCTATGTTCAGAATTTTGGCCGGTCCCTTTCCTCGTCTATTTTGGTTGGATTGTGTTCACGCTATTTAGGGTGTGTTTGGATCCTTGGGCTAAATATTAGGCTTTGTCACATCGAATATTCAGATGTTAATTAGGAGAGCCAAACGTGAACTATTTATAAAACTAATCGCAAAAGCCCTGGGCTAATTCACGAGATGAATCTATTAAACCTAATAAATCCCTCATTAGCAAATAGTTGCTAGCACCACTTTGTCAAATTATGAACTAATTAGATTTAATAGATTCGTCTCACCAATTATTCTCCATTTGTGCAATTAGTTTTATAATTAGTTTATATTTAATACTTCTAATTAGTATCAAAACAGTCAACGTTTTGCGTGCATGGGCGCGCGTCAATCACTAGTACGAGTATTACTCCACCCATTCCCGGCACGGGGCTGGTACTGGCCTTCCGCCGATGGCCGTTGGGAGGGAGCCGGGCTAGGGAGTGGCAGGGGTGTGACCCGTGTGAGTGCCTGCCACTCTGCCAGCCTTTTCTCGCATGCGCACCGAATTTCCATCGTTCTCGCGTAGAAGTAGCGCGAGAATCAGGAGCGGACGCCCCTGCTTTTCAAGATCCCTGCTCGCGAGTCGTCACGTCACTTTTTTTTTCCAGATAGGTGAGAGGAGCACTACGCTGAAGTAGAGAGATACCATCACATCATCCTAGATTTCCCGGTCCCCATTTATCACTTTTGTGAGGTTTTAGGCCGGTCTCAGTGCATATTTCATCGTACAGTTACTAAGAGTACAAACTAGGTAACTGAGCCAGAAGAGGGTCATGGGATGAAACTCCTCTCTCATCCTATAAAACTCCCGCCTTCTCTCTCTTTGCAAGTCATCAAAAACGCTGATGTGGCATTGAATTTATTGCCCATAAAACTAAACTATCCATGAAACTCTCACTGAGAATGGCCTTATAGTCGTGAAAAGAAAATACACATTTAGGCTTTGTGCCTGTTATGTGCATCTGATTTCAACCTATCTTCTTCTAAGTCATTTTATTTCAAAAGAGAGCAAGAGAATGGATAGATTGGTTTCAAAGGTCCTTCCATGAAAGGGAACTCAGTTACGAGTTCTTCTCCACGAGACGGTGGGCGTAGTAATTGCACATATCCAGCTAGAGCTAAAGGCAAAGTTAATGATAAGAACATACGAGATATTTTGGGAAATAAAAAAAATCCTTTTTCCCCTTTAGATAGTGTAAACATAATGCTCTTTCGCATTTGGGTGTACACAAGTTGGAAGCCTAGATTTCAAATGCTAAGCTCAACACTCATCAGCACCGCGTTGTTGTCGCCTCTCAAGCTCTTTAGAAACCATTCACCACTATTGTATCCATTTTGAATTGTCGTCATGTGCTCCATGATTACTCCAATAACATTAAGGGTAATCGAATCATTGCATAGTGGTACCTCATCCCCAAGACGAGTGCGTGCTCGTTGTTGTCATTCCTCCATCCCATGACGACTATCATTCTCTTGTAGCTTGATAAAACTGACTGGTCGTGGTGCGGTTGCCTGGCCGCTCCTTGTTGGTTGTCGCTGACGGATGCTTTGCCGTCGTGGTGCTTGGTGGTCGTCTCAACGGATGCTTGGCCGTTGTGGTGCTGTGGTTTGGGTGGTTGCTTGGCCATCCTAGTTGCTTGGTAGTCTTCAGCTTCGGTGGTGGTGTTCTTCGTGCAGGTTCAGGTTTAGTTCCTTGGGTCGCCTGGTTGGTTGGAGGGTCTGGGGTTGTTGTTTCCCCCTCTGTGCTTCTGTTGCTGCCTTTGTGTTGTAGTGTTGTGCGTTCGTTGTTCTTTCTTCAGTGTTTCTTTCTGGTTAGTCCTTTGTTCTCTTGTGTTGGCCAAGGCTGTTTGGCTGCATCAAGAACTGTCTGTAAACTGCTTTCTTCTTAATGAAATACGTGCTAAGGCACGGTCGCTAAAAAGATAAAACTGACTGGTCCCAATATTACCGTTTATCGACCTTCTTACCTCTGTCGGTTTGTTCTATTTCATCCTTATACCTCTCTCTTATTGTTTCTCATTTTGTTGCTTGTGGCGGCATATATACTTGGATTTCTAAGGGCTGAAATATGGGTGTGTTTCCATATGTATATCGTAGGAGTGGATTTCATAGAAATGACAATGAAAATTTTAAGACACTCCTCCATCTTGTTTGGCAATTGATATGTTGGAATTGCAAAGTAAACTCCGGTCTGTGTTTAGTAATACACATTTCGTACAACATGAAGGCCTGAAGAATTGAAACAAACTTGTATCGATGATATTATTTTGTAGCTCCTTTAGTCAGCTAGGCAGAGGGTTTTGTCGAGTTCGGAAGGGGTTCTCGAATCTAGAAGATATGTGAGGGCAGCGTAGCACCACCGTAACGTAGAGGTGGATGACTTGCAATGTACGATAATGGCTAAGAGAGAGTCAAGGGGTAAAGAGGTGAAGGCACCATGGGGTTGGGGAAAGTGTGCTTCATCATTAAGAGGGCCATACCAAGGAATAGCATAAACAAATATCTAATAAAGGGCACAACTATTGTTTATGACATGAGGTTGAAAAAGAGTACTGGTTTTTAAGTACCCCAAATCTCATCATTCATGGCTCAAGAAGGAAAGTTTCTATACTCGAAAGAGAGAAGATGGAAACTCCAAGTGCCGGGGAAAATAAAAAATTTTGGTTGGAGAGCTCTTCGTGGTCTGATGCCGTGCAATTCTATACCGGCAAATAGGCATGTCATACCTGAGGGAGGATGTCCAGTGTGTCATAATGGAGCAGAAGATATTAAACATTTGATTTTCATGTGTGATCAAGCTAGAGCAGTATGGAGGTCGATAGGAGTCTGGGGGAAGATCAGAAACCTACTAGAGGCTGACCGATCGGGGTCCATTGTTTTGGAAGAAGTGATTCATAGAGGAGAACATGTTCAAAGCCTGAATGTAGGTCTTGCCGAGCTCATCCTAACTGGAGGCTGGTTCTTGTGGTGGGAAAGGCGGCAACTTACTCATGGAGAAACTGCACAACCACCACCAAGATCAGGTTTATCTATTGTTTCGTTAACAATGAACTATAAGATGGCAAGGAAGAAAGGTGCCAAATTAAGACAAGGATGGAGAAAACCCGCTGAGGGTTACCTTATGCTGAATATAGATGCATCTTATGATGAAGAGAGGGGCTGCGGCAGTATAGGTGACATTATCAGAGATGGTTCGGGGAGTATGATTGCAGCGTCAAATACTTTTATTCCATACCTAGTGGATGCGCCAATGGCGGAAGCCTTTGCTCTCAAGGAAGGTTTGCTGCTAGCCCAATATATTGGAGGTAACCGGTTGATTGTTCAATCTGATTGCATAGAAGTTGTGGAAATTACAAAGAACGAAGGCTTTACTGCGAATTCAGCTGCCGCAATATATGATGAATGCAATATAGTTTGGAGTGGGTTCCAAGAGATTTCCATTGAGCACTTAGGAAGGGAAGAAAATCAAGTGGCTCATGAGCTAGCTAGGCAAGCTATGAGTACTAAAGAAAATTGTATCTGGGACGATGATCCTCCTAGTTTCATATGTAATTATTTTCAATCAATAAAGTTTGCCTAAGGGCTTGATAAAAAAAGCGAAAGAAAAGGGAAAACATATTTAAGGAGAAGGCACCACAAAAGAAAAAGGAAAAAAAACTTTATAGGGAAATATGTTGGTGTGGGCCCACGCGTGTGACGGGTTGAAGCGCACGCCATATTTTATTTTCTAAATCCTGTTTACACTTTGCGCGTCCAACTCCAAAAGCATACTTCACGGTTCAGTTTACAGTATGGCTGGCTCAAAATATGGATCGGCTAAAAGATAGTATCCAGCGGTTCCTACTTGAATCCGTTCTGTATAAACGTGTAACCATTCCATATAAACGTGTAACGTAAACGGTTTTCAATTCAAAAGTTATCTTAGCATTTCCAGTTCCAAACCGTTTTTGGTAGTTTGCGATTTAATATCTTGCCTATAATTCACTTGAATTAGTGATTCTAGGAAAACAACCTTTTGAATCCCATGGTTGCCCTGTCTAACCATGGGATTGTCCTTGAAACTTTCCATGTCACCGATACATATGCAAAATATACAAATACAGAACAATTATTATGGCTATATTTTGGTTATTAATATAATAAATATGGTAATTTTATTTTATTTGTGACAATGTATATATAAAGAGATCGACAAAGGTTTAAATGTTATCGAATGGAAATACACCTAAGGCCGTGTTTGGAAAACAGGTTTTACTCCTAAAACTGGTGTAAAATCCAGAGACATAAGTTTTTCCGTCCGAAATCAAGAAGGGCTGTTTGGAAGAGGGGTGATACCACTAATTTTACCACGGTATTATATCAATCCATCCGGAAAATAAAAATCACCTATCGAGACCCCACTAAAAATAGACGAATGTCGGGTCGGGGATCTTCTCTCGTCGCTGATCTCCTCTCCCCCAACTCCGACTCTGATATAAGTTGCACCCTTTGGGAAGACTCCTTCTCCCCTTTCCCCTGCTACAGTTGCGAAAGGCGAAAAGGAGGCGACGCCGAGCTCCGGCGGCGATTCCGCCGTTCCCGTTTCTCTCCGGCAACCGGATAGGTGCCGGAGAGGGATGTGGATCGGGGAATCGTAGCGCGGATGTATATAGACTAGGTTTAGGTCTTCCTAGGTCTAGGTTTAGCCCGTCGTCGGTCGATGGCGATGCTAGGGCTAGGGTTTGCTCGCCGTCGGGTGTTGGCGGCGGAGCTAGGTCGTGCCGGGAGGGTGCTCCTCTGCAGCTTGTGTTTCTTGGCGGCGCCGGCGGGGAGATGAGGCTGGCGGCGCAAGAGAATAATCCTCCCCGGTTTCTTCCTTTTCCCGGTGCCGTTCTTCTCCGACGGCACCGGCGAGGCCGGGATTTCTTTTGCAAAGGTATGGAGCGAGCTGTGGGTGTTGTGCTTGTTGGGTGTGCTTGTTGGGTGGCTGGATCTTGCTCGCTTCTTCCTCGGCGGCTTCGGGCGCCGACGGCGAGCGTAGATCCAGGAGTTGGAGGGGTCGGGGCGCGGCCCCGGTCGATGGGCGACCGCCGACGGCTACTTCTGTTTCGGCTCCTTCAAAAGCCAACGGGCGATGGGACTGCTCCAGCTCAAGGTGGGGTTCGGCTTCTTCTTTGGCGGCGGCTTCGATGGAGGCGGCCGGCGGCGAGGACGACGACTCTAGATGGTTCGCGGATGACCCGGGGGCTTCGATGTAATTTTTTTCTTTCTCAGGGTCTTTCGTGAAGTTCGGCTGGTACAGCTGTATCCATATCTTTTACGTACGTGTCTATATTCGTACGTACTCATGTATGTTTTTCTTATCTAGAAATACAGACTCGTATTATCAAAAAAAAACTCCGACTCTGATATAGACGGCGGGCTCTCTGCCTCTCTCCTTCCCTCCAAAGGTTAGCAATCTCCTCGCTCCCTCTTCTCTGGATCTCTCCTTCCTATCGAATCATCGATTTGTGCCCTAACATCGCCGCGGCCTCGGTCGATGCGCTGCATCCTTGAACCAAGGTACCAGCGGTCTGGATCCATGTTGAGCCGTGTGCAGCGAGGCTGCAGCGGTAAGCCCATGGGGAGCTCAATCTTAGTGCGGGGAATTTATTATTGGAGGCGCAGGAATCAAACTCAATGGCACGAAGGAGCTCGTTCTGCGATTCTGGAGGTGTGAAGGCTCGAATTCAGTAGTTGATCTGTAGTTGTGAATGAAGACGGCTCGTACTCGGTACTCATACACCCAAACAGATAAATTACCAGTGAAAGGAATTCCGGTTGTATTCTTGTGCACAAAGTATTACAATTGGAAGCTAATTATAGCTGATATTTTTCACAAGGCGCCAAACAGGACCTAAATCATATTCGCGTCATTAAGCAATACTGTATCATCTATGCTCGGGTGACGTGGAATTATCACGGCCCTTGCTCGACATAGGACGGTGAGTACCAGTACTAGCCCTCCCGTGCTCGCACCGCACGGCCAGCCCGCCGCCGCTACGCCGCTCGGGCGCTCCCCACTGAAAGCTGCTGCCGCCGCTTCCGCTCGCAGGAGTATATACGCGAGTCAGGTCGAGCCGCGATTCCACGAGGGAGAAATACCAGGGGCACTGCAGGCACGCGAACCCCGAGAAGGCGAGAACCAAGCCTTGAGAAAACCCCAAAAGGAGATTCTCCTCACCCCCTCCCACCAGCGCAGCCGACGACCCGAGGCGGCGGGCTCGCCGGCGACTATAGCCGCCGTCGCAGCATCCGCCGCCTCCTGCTGGTCCTGTCCCGCCTCCACGTACGAGCTGCTCCCGTGCCGCCGCGCCGCCACTGTGTTGTGGCGGTCCGGAGGACTCGCGCCCCCTCGCCTTATCCGCTCCCGTTGCCCCCGCCGGCGGCGCGATCGAGGTGAGCGATTCCTCGCTTTCACACGGTTCCTGATCCAAGCGTGGTCCAATGCTTGCGCGCAAACGATTGATTGTTGGGTTGTTTTCTCTGATCGCCGGGTGGGGTTTTCCTTTCGGTTTATGCTCTGTTCCCGCTGTGCTGCTTGCTCTGTTTCGACCCCGCATTTGGCGGGGCCTGGATTTGCGTTTCGTGTGGCGGTCGTGCGAGGTTGGGAGTCAGTGAATGCAAGCCCCCCGAAACCAGGGTTTTAGCACGTGCTCTCTACGGGGTAAGGTTGCATGACGAACTGAAGGTTTGTGGCGCACGTGATTAGGTGCCGAGTGACTCCAGGGAGGTCGCGAAAACGGTGTCCGCTGGTCGCGAAAACGGTGTCAGCTGGTGGCTTTGGATCCCGGGCATGAAGTTTTTTTTTTGGGCGTTGTTTTTCTCTTCTCGTCAAGCGTCCATTGTAGAGGATGATTTTTTTTTTGAAGAGGCATTGTTGAGGATGATTGAGGCTTCCGTGTTTCAACAGTAGATCAGAAATTCTGATTTCTGAACGTCATCCTCGAATTTCCGGTCACCTTCCTTCGATGGAATGCTAAGGAATTAGTCCTTGAAAAGCCCTGTGGGTTGCAGCAAGGGAATTGCACATTCCCTGAGCTGGTGACCTGGCAAGCTCCTTGTTGCGACAGAGTCAACGGTCCTCTACTCTGGTGCTCCACCGTTTAAAACCAATTTATCATGTCTCCTTGAAATTCTCCTTTGAACTTAGTGCATCCGTGGAGAAGTTCCTGGAATTTGCTTGATCAAGATCAATGGACACTCTTTGTTTGATGGTATGGGAATACAATAATGTCTTCCGTGGTGGAAAAAAGAGAGTGCATGATAGTAGGCGATAGGAGAACGACCACGGTTAGAAAGTGTCACATGTAGCAGCGATTGCCTGTAAGCTCTATGTGCGAGTTATTTGGTATCATGCCATTATATTTTTATTTGTTCATTTGTTAACATTGGAGTTCCTATTAGAGGTTTTCACGTGGAGTAGTTGAAAGCCAAAGTACTTTATCTACAATTGGTTAAAACTGGCTGTTTGATTACTGTTCCATTCTCTGTTGCTGATAAGCGTTGGTTCCTTCAATAGGTAACTACTATGAGCAGCAGCAACTGATATTGTGTAGAATGGTACATGCTTCCACTGTGTTTAGCCTTGTTGGNGCTTATTCATGGTAACCTTTTCCTGCGGGTCATGGTTCTTTTAAATGGAATATATGGATTCTTGTGATATTGGGCTGTTTCCGTTCCCTGATATTTTTTCTTGCATATAACCTATATATACATAGGTTTTAGGTCTTTTCTATGGTTTATGAAGGGCATTTCATGCTATTCATATTTCCATTTAGAAGTGGTGCTCTTCAGTTTGTTTTTCTCCAATTAGTTTCATGGAGGAATCTTGTGATGATTTAATTATTTTAAATGCTGTGTAGTGTATACTGCAAACAGTGAAACAAACTAGGATACTCTACACACTTGCATTGCCAGAGTGAGATTTCTCATAAGGGCAGGTCTATCATCATTGTAGAGTCTTACTTCTTGTGTGTTTCTTTTTCATTAAAACTAATTATATTATGGGTTGAAAGAACTGTATTTCAATAATCATATTCAGAGCTATCTTGTACAGTTTTCTATTTACAGTAACATCTTGCTCTCTTATTCCTTCTGTTTGATTTTTGTCGTCATGAATTATTTCTCATGTGGCTGTTGTGCAGGATGGAGCTAAATCATGAACTTCCTAGAGCTATTCTTAATGCCATAAAATTTGATCTCATGACCAGTACAGATATGGTATGCTTTTAATTTTGTATTAACTTTAACCTGTTTTCCTGGAAAATAAAGTGCTGAACTTTGTTTTAGTTTTATATACTTCACTGTCTCCTTTTGTGAATAGCAAGTTTCTATGCTTCTGGTCATTATGCAAATGTTCATTTTTTTTATCAAGTCAGCACAGAGTGATTTGATTATTCTATTCATTGCTTTGTTTTGTCAGAAATATTTTTTTAACAGTTATTTAACCGTTTCAGGAAAAGTTGAGCAGCATAAGCATAATAGAAGTGAGTGATGTCACTAGTCCCAAGTTAGGATTACCAAATGGTTCACCGCATTGTGAGACTTGTGGATCGCAGAGCGAACGCGACTGTGATGGTGAGTAATAGTAAGCATGCAGTATCGAAGCATGCGGTTTGTGTGCATTTCAGTGCAAAGGGATTCAACTTGTCAATTTTTAGGTCATTTCGGTGTTACTAAGCTGGCAGCAACTGTGCACAACCCATACTTTATCGATGAAGTTGTTCACTTTCTAAATCAATTATGTCCTGGCTGTCTCAGTCCAAGGGAAAGCTCAGATTTGAAGGTTTGTACCTTTCTGAATGAGCTATTTTCATCCTGATTAAGCAATACATGTTTTTCTCTAAGCCAAAGTTCATTGATATCATAGTTAAGTTGCCAAATCACTTTGAGATTATCAGGGCCACCTTTTGTCTTTTTTTGCCTTTTTATGTCTCTCTTATCCTTGTTTCTTTTGGGTTTCATCTCTAGCCTACCCCAACTTGCTTGGGACAAAAGGTTATGTTGTTGTTGTTGTTGTTGTTGTTGTTGTTGTTGTAGGGCCTTTGTCAAGAACTCTCCATGTTAATCTGATGAACTAAAGTGGGGCCAGAATAAAAGACTGTAAAACAAATATCAGTAGCACATATCATTACCAGTGAATCTAAAATGAACTGAGACTGCCCATTTAGCACCAGGAATAGGATTAAGGCAGGAAATGTTAGTGTTAAATGGGCTTCAGAAATAGGCTATCTTTGTATCCATAATAGGGTACCTTTATTTCTTCATTGTTGTGTTTTCTGTTGTGTGGCCCTGCTTCTGGGATTCCAAGGGTTTCTACTTTCAGGGAAAGTAGGGACAAAAAGTGTTTATTATGTTCTTATGCGCACTATATTCTCTTACCATGGTTTTATCTATTCCTGCAATTAGTAGAGGCACTCTTGTAAGTTGTAACACTAATGTTCTTTCTCTTACACCACTCTTTTCTTATTGAAGATATTAGAGAGAGAAGCAGTTCAAGAAACATGCAAGTATTGCTCAGTAAGTGCATATTTAGTTTTATTGGTGCATATTTCTTCCACCTTGTACTGAACCTTGTGTTTTTGCTGGACAGAAGGATGGCTCTAAACTTTACCCCAGTGTAATCTTTAAGACGCTGTCAAGTCCAAGAGTATTATTATCCAAGAGTAAACTTCACAGAAGCCCAAGCGTGATGGAAAGAATATCGATTGTTGCAGAAGCTACTGACAGAGTGTCTAATAAGTCCAAGGGTAAAGGTTCGCTTGATGGCCTCCCCCAGGATTATTGGGATTTTGTACCTTCTGAGAATCAGCCATTAGAATCCACTATGACCAAGATAATATTATCACCTTACCAAGTAATGTATTTTTTTTTCATCCGTTCATTTCTGGTAAATGCTGTTTTTTGTTGGCTTCTAGATTAGATTTACAAGTCCACCATTTTTCCCCGAGAAAAGATTATAAATCTCATTTGCCATATTTATAGGTCTTTCACTTGTTGAAGAAATGTGACCCTGAACTTATCAAACAATTTGTTTCAAGGCGGGAGCTATTGTTTCTATCATGTGTACCAGTGACTCCTAATTGCCATCGTGTTGTGGAGATCGGATATGGGCTTTCAGATGGGCGGCTAACTTTTGTAAGTAGTATGCCTTTTTTTTGTGAAATCTGTTATGTATTCATCATTTTCCAGCCATTCATTATTAGTATCCTTCTCTTCTTTTAGTTTGAACACTAACTCTCCGAGTCTCTTTATAGTTTAGAGTAATTTTTCAGTAAGTAGGGAAAGTCATTTAATTAACAGAAAATCCACTTGATGCCTTTTGGAGAAGTTCTTCACTTGATTTACCATCAATTAGTTCACTTCACTCCATGCCAACCAGATTTCAATTTTCTTCACTCATGCTATTGCCGGATTGCATGGAGTGAAAACATTTGAGATCAGGATTCCAAGTTCTTTTCCTCTCACCCCATTAGTGAAGAAATGGTATTAGGGCACTCGCCGAAGAAGGTCCGACTGCAGGTATCTCAGGAACTTGGCCATAACTCCCTCCCCGATTAGCATAGTGTTAGTGGTCATCTCTTTACTGTCCTTGTCATGACTTTTCTAATTCTATGGCGTGTGTGGGTGCGTGGTGCGTGCGTGTTGTGTTTAGGAGTTTATCTTTGTTACCGTTTTTATTCCTTGTTTAATTGAATGACACATATCTCTCTTGTGTGTTTGAGAGAAAAATGGTGAAGAAATCTGAAATCTGGATGGCTTGCAGTGAAATGCGAACTATTTGAATATTTGATGTTCAATCATAGAACCAGATTCTATGATGTGTCCCTTATCATCTTAGGTGCTTGGACTATCTGGAAGCATCATCATTCATGCATCTTTGAGGGAGTGTTTCTGGAGGTCCAGACGGTTGTGTGTGCAGTTTTGGTAGAAGTTGATCTGTGGACTGTGGGCTTGAGCTAGGGTTTCAACACAAACAATTGGCCCCAACCTAGCCTGCCGTCTGACCTATGTTGTTCCAACCTCGCTATTCTTTCTCTCCTTATCTCCCTTTTGTTTGTTTGTCTGTTCCCAAGGTGGGTGATCCACCCCTGTAACCCCTTCCCCCTCCTACGCTGCTATGACATGAATTTTTCTTGAATGTTTGAGAAAAGAACTAGTGAGCAAAACTTACGGGTACTTATGGGACATGATGAGAAATGATTTCTTTGTTGCTGCCAGATGCAAGTTTTTTTCTCATTCCAAATGGAGCTGGCACTTTCTTTGTTTTCCTTACAATTTCTCCGTTTCTTTAAATATATGAACTAATTAGCTTGTCCTAAATAACATGTATTTTAAAACGGAGCGATTAGGTTTGTTCAAATGTACATGTCATAATGGTTCTGATGCAGTATGCTACAGTACACATTTGAACTATGTTGGCTTCTCAATTGTAAACATACAATTTCTTTGATTGCATGTTTGAAGTAGGACGACAGAACAAAGGCTTACAAGAGGATGGTTGATGTCAGTAGGAGAATTGATGACTACCGCCAGCATCCACAGTTCAGTGTTCTTGCAAGTTCACTTGTCTCAAGCCGAGTTTCAGAATGCCTGAAGTCATCGAAGGCAAGAAGTCTAATGACGTCTTATTTTTGATTGCAATATCTATATAGCATGATATATGTCATCCTGATCTGTGAGATCTGCTATATTCTTAGATAAAATGCTGTGCTTGAATGCAAACAATTCAACCATATTTTCTATTCTGTCCAGACCCAGTTTACTGACTCTAATCTAGATGTTGTTGATGAACCATTATATTGAACGCTTCTATGTTGTTTGGGTTGTCAGACAAGTGTAAGGTGCTTTCATTTGAAGAAATTCTTGTTTATTGGGTTCAACACACTCATATGACCTATGCAGCTAAGGCTTTTTTTCCTGGAACTTAACCTGACTGCAAAAGAGAATGACTGCCTTCTTCAGAGTGATCAAATGCATCTTACAGAACTACACTGTAAAAATCATGAACACGCTCAATACTTGCCCGGTGATTATCAGAGGAATATCTATCTATGACAAGTGTCAAAGGAGTATCATTGTCAGATACGTGTTAAGTTTCCATGCATCATGGACATCAAGTATTCCCACACAAATTCAATTCAATTGTACTGAAGGAACTTAAACCTTCAATTTGTTGATTCGTCATTTTCATAGCTTTAGCTACCTAATATCTTATGAAAGTTACTTTTGAATGAGGAAAAAAAAACTTTGTCAAGAGCCTAGTAACGATAAGTTCTAAGACTTTATTGCAACTGTGGTACGAGCTTTGTTCATTGACATTTTTTTCTCTTTCAGTTATACTCTAAGAAGACAGATGGGGAGACATCCACAGATACGTATGGAATGAAATGGCTAAAGGATGCTGTTCTCAGCAAAAGATCAGATAATGCTTTTCGGAGTATTATGGTTGGGGACCCAAAAATTAGGTTATGGGAAATTGGCATTCCTGAAGATTTAGCTTCAAACTTGGTTGTTTCTGAGCGCGTTAGTTCTTATAATTTAGAAAATCTAAATTTGAAGTGCAACCTGCACCTTCTAACCAAGGAAGAACTGTTTATTCGGCGAAATGGGAAGCTAATGTTTATTCGGAAGGCAGACCAGCTAGAAGTTGGTGATATTGCCTATAGACCATTGCAAGACGGTGATCTTATTCTCATCAACAGGCCTCCTTCAGTCCATCAACATTCACTGATTGCATTATCTACAAAAATTCTACCAATTCAGTCTGTCGTGTCAATCAACCCACTATGCTGCTCACCTTTTTTGGGAGACTTCGATGGGGATTGTTTGCATGGATATATCCCACAATCTATACGATCAAGAATTGAGCTTGGAGAGCTGGTAAGCTTACACCAGCAGCTGTTGAATATGCAAGATGGTCGAAGTTTGGTTTCACTAACGCATGACTCTCTAGCTGCTGCACATTTGTTAACAAGTACAGATGTTTTTCTGAAGAAATCTGAATTACAGCAGCTTCAAATGCTATGCCTTTCAGTATCAACAACACCAGTACCAGCAATAATTAAATCTATGAACTTTCAAGATTCTCTGTGGACTGGCAAACAATTTTTCAGCATGCTTCTTCCTTCAGGCATGAATTTTAGTTGTGATAGGAAGTTGCACATCATAGACAGTGAAGTTCTTACCTGCTCTTCGGGGTCTTCTTGGTTACAAAATAGCACATCTGGTCTCTTTTCTATCATGTTCAAACAGTATGGTCACAAGGCACTTGACTTCCTTTCTTCTGCCCAGGAAGTACTATGTGAGTTCTTAACCATGAGGGGTTTAAGTGTCTCTCTTTCAGATCTCTATATGTTCTCAGACCATTACTCAAGGAGAAAACTGACTGAGGGAGTCAAACTGGCGTTGGATGAAGCTGAAGAAGCTTTCCGAATCAAGCAGATATTACTAGATCCAATTAACATACCAGTTCTAAAGTGTCATGATGAAACTGAAGATGTAACTTACAGGCAATCTGATTATATCCAGAGCAATCTATCAGTTGTCAGATCTTCAATCATGGCATTTAAAGATGTCTTCAGTGATCTCATAAAAATGGTTCAACAACATGTTAGCAATGATAACTCAATGATGGTGATGATTAATGCGGGAAGCAAGGGTAGCATGTTGAAATATGCACAACAAACTGCATGTGTTGGTCTTCAACTTCCATTAAGCAAATTTCCCTTCAGAATTCCTTCCGAACTCTCATGTATTAGCTGGAATAGGCAGAAATCATTAAATGGTAAAGCTGAGGCTACCGGTGAACGTGTTGGAGGTCAAAACCTTTACGCTGTAATCAGGAATTCCTTCATTGAGGGTTTAAATCCATTGGAGTGTCTTCTGCATGCTATATCTGGTAGGGCAAACTTCTTTAGTGAGCATGCTGATGTGCCTGGGACACTAACAAGAAAATTAATGTATCACTTGAGAGATCTACATGTTGCTTATGATGGAACTGTTAGAAGTTCTTACGGGCAGCACATAATGCAATTCTCTTATGATACTGCTGATGATATGGACTGTAATCGTGATTCGGTAGGTGAACTTGGTGCCCCTGTTGGTTCTTGGGCTGCTTGTTCCATTTCAGAAGCTGCATATGGAGCTTTGGATCACCCAGTTAATGGTTTAGAGGACTCCCCCCTCATGAATCTACAAGTAATATTATTGTCTCTGTTTGTTAATGTCTATACTTTTTATGTGGCCACTATCCTCTGTATTTTTCCCTGATACTATATGTTTTAATTTGCCGTACAGGAAGTATTTAAGTGTCACAAGGCTACAAATTCTGGGGATCATGTTGGTTTACTTTTCCTGTCAAAGCATTTGAAGAAATATAGATACGGTTTGGAATATGCATCTCTAGAAGTTAAAAACCATCTCGAGCGAGTAAACTTCTCTGATTTGGTTGAAACCATCATGATTATGTTAGTTCACTAAAATATTGTTTTTTCTGTCATCTTACCTTTTAATATTGTTGACTTGATTAATAATAGTTGCATTTTTATTAGATATGATGGATGGAATGAAACAAAAAAAGGAGGACCTTGGACCACACATTTTCATATAAGCAAGGTCCTGTTCTTTTTTCAGTAAACGAACAATATTTTTTCTTTTCTTTGTGTGCATTAAATTGGTATATAACTATCTGTTTCATTGTATATATATTTACAGGAAATGATGAAGAAGAAAAGGTTAGGATTGGGATTTGTCGTTGAAGAGCTCACTAAGGAGTATGACACCACCAGAAACCTGCTAAACAATGCAATTCCATCAGTTCGTATTTCAAAGAGGTAAGTACCAAAGCTAGTTGTGTTTTGATGATTCTCTGTCTTTACTTGCTTCTTGCTGTAGCGTTGTTTCGTTGCTTTTCTTTGCAGCTTGATACACATGTGGCTAATTAATTTAGCATCCATTTTTGTTGCCAATTTTTATGGGTATATATGTTATATTTATTGATGCGTACCAAGAAGACGGGAAATGTTCCGCATTTGCATACTGCACGTTACAAAATGATTGTATCTAAGTAACATTAATTTGTAGCAGATAAGTCATTTCTTCGTGTACATGGCCCAGCAGAAAGAAAAAAAAATATTGGTGTAGGTTCCTTGTTCTATGATAATCAGACCTCAAATTTTATACAGTATATCCATCTGTACCTAGCTTGTTGAGTTATTGGAATTTAATATGGTTCTCGTTAGATATAAATACTTTATGTTTTGTTGAGATTTTTTTTTCTGGAAAACACATTGTACCGAAATAATTTGACTCACTGAATTATTGCAAAGAAATAGTCAGTAATATGTTCAAATTTTGATTTGGTAGTAGATGCCATGTGGGGCACTAGAGAGTTAGGCAACGTATCAGGTGCAAACCAACTTTCCCGTGCAAACTATGCAAACCTCAATCTGGACCACATGATCTTGATCCAAGGGTGCACGTAGAGAGAGGTGGGAGGGGGGATTTGCAAAATCACCATCCACCTTTAATCACAGCAAGATCACTTTTGCAAATCCCCCCTCCCACCTCTCTCTACGCGCCCCCTTGGATCAAAATCATGTGGTCCAGATTGAGGTTTGCATAGTTTGCACGGGGAGGTTGGTTTGCACCTGATACGTTGCCAGAGAGTTATTATAATCATACAAGTGTTGCTATCTTTGCATCTTGTGCTATATCTTTTGATTCTGACAAACACTTTCTGCAGAAAATGTTCAGTAGGTGACGAGTGTGTTCAAAATGCAGCTTGCTGTATCACAGTTGTAGCACAAGCTGAACCCAACTCCATGTCTCAGTTGGACACTATCAAGAAAAGAGTGATTCCAAGCATACTGGATACACTGCTGAAAGGTTGTTATGGTTTCATACATTTTACAAAATACTTACCATATATATATTTTTTTTGTATGGAAAGACATAAAGCAATGTTTGTTCCAGTTGAGTCCATGATTGAAATTTTCTGTTGCTGGTTGATCACATTTCAGATACATTTACAAATCATTTAGGAACTTCTCATGTTGACTTGATGTCCGAATGAAGAAAAATGGGAGGTTATAGAATCTAATGGGTTGTTTGCACTAGATAGTAGGTATGTTACCAAGTTCTTTATCAGAGTTGTACACATGAAGTTTCGGATAATGCCCGTGCAAAAGGTTCAAAATCTGGTTTGTTTTTTACCCATGACAAAGTTAAAACAAGTCATGCGAATAAACCAACTGACTTGGCAAGGAATTGTATGTATTAAGCGCCTGCGGGCACCAAGCTATACTGATTATATGGATGGTTCTGAGAAGTCTTGGCTTCCTTCAAAATATTATTCGTTTTAGTGTAGTGCGGCAGATCATCAGGTGATGTTTTACAAACTTGGGGAAAAGGAATCTTTCTCAGCTGCTCAATTTGATGGGAGGAGTTGCTCTGGACTGAAGGTGTCACCAGCCAGATCATGCTTTTTGTACTGAAGTTTTCACTAGAAAACAACACTTTTGAAGATCCAGTTCATTGTACTTGTTGCTATGTCTATTATTCCGATAAAATTTGATGAATTGATGTTTGACTGCTTAACTTTTTATTTCTATGCAGGTTTCTTGGAATTTAAGGACATTGAGATCCAGTGTCTACATGATGGTGAACTTCTTGTGAAAGTTGGAATGTCTGAGCATTGCAAGGCTGGGAGATTCTGGGCTACTCTACAAAATGCTTGCATTCCAGTAATGGAATTGATTGACTGGGAGCAGAGTCAACCAAAGAATGTATATGATATTTTCTGTTCATATGGCATAGACTCGGCATGGAAATCCTTTGTTGAAGTATGTGCCCCCACATTTGTTGCCATTGGTTTTCGTTTTCACTTGTTGATGAAGATTTATGTTTGATATTGCTCAAACCATATTTCCTGCTATCATGTCATGTAGAATTTGATTTTACTTGTTCTATTTGCAGTCGCTAAAATCTGTAACTTCTGATATTGGAAGGAATATTCGTCGGGAGCACTTACTAGTTGTTGCAGATAGCTTGTCCGTAACAGGGCAGTTCCTTGCGTTAAGCAGTCAGGGTTTAAAGCAGCAGCACACTCGGTTATCAATCTCATCTCCATTTTCTGAAGCTTGTTTTTCTGTAAGTACCCTGTGATTTTTGTACTAATTTTGTTAACATGAATTGCCTGTTTAAGAGCTCCAAGCCTATTTTGATTCTATCATTATTTCTGCAGAGGCCTGCACAAAGTTTTATTAGCGCTGCAAAGAAATGCTCAATGGATAATCTGCATGGAAGTCTAGATGCAATTGCCTGGGGCAAAGAACCTTTCAATGGGACATCAGGACCTTTTGAAATTATCCATGCAGGAAAGGTGTGTACTCAAACACGCTACTAGAGTAGCATATGCACAATATTTTCAAGATATACTTCAATGCACTCCCAGAAAGTGATTATGACAGTTTTTCATGTGGCTTGATGCGCATCCAGCCACTACACCAGTATTTATCGTACTGAGTACAAACTGTGGTGCTTGGCTGGAGCTAAGAAGCTCCAAGCCACTACAGTTAGATGGGGTAGGGACCTTTGCTTAGGTGTTCTGGTTCTCGGTCATCATATGTCCCCCAGGTATGGGACCTTCGTAAGTGTCCCATCCTTCTCATGTATGGTACCGGCATGAGTTGGTAATGTATTAGGTCCTTTTTCCTCTCTATAATACAAAGAGACGCAGCTCTCCTGCATATTTGAGAAATTTTTTATGGAGTTCCGTTTTCGCAGCAGGGGTTATTTAATAGTTTTTCCTCTCAATTTCGTGCATACTGTTTATTGGCCTCGATGCTTGATGATTGTTTATGGATAAATGTTCAGCAAAGAATGTTTGTTTTCTGTTTTTTACGGTATCAATATTAGCTCTTCACGATGTTTGCATTAATTAAGCTGAGCTCTTGACTTGTGTAGTTGTCCTACATTGAATTTATGTAATCCATGAAGAAAATAAACTGCCATCTTAAATATACGCGTAAGATGTTCAGATGTTCATTTAATGCTAACAGTTACCGTATTTTGCAGCCACATGAACCAGAACAAAATGAGAGCATCTATGATTTCTTACGCAACCCTCACGTCCAGAATTTTGAGAAGGATCGTATGGATACCTGCAGACATGGTACTGAAAATGCTTCAAGATTTAAGTTAGAATGCATGTGTAAAGGCAGCAGGATTGTCAATGGTGGCCCCATAACTATCGACCAAGACTTTCTTCATGCTAAAGTTGGTATATGGGATAACATTATTGATATGCGCACTTCCTTACAGAACATGCTAAGAGAGTAAGACAATATCATCCTCCATGGAGTTTCACTGGTTTTGTTTTTGCACGACTTATGGATAATGTTTTTCTTTGATTTTTCTTGAATTTATATCTTTATTATCATTTATGTAATTCTTTTTTAACTTGAATGAAGGTACCCATTAAATGGACATGTAATGGAGCCAGATAAATCACAATTAGTCGAGGCTCTGAAGTTTCATCCCAAAGGGGCTGAAAAGATCGGTGTTGGAGTCAGAGAAATTAAGGTGATAATGATATAAATGATACCTCTTCTTTTCGGAATAGCTTTGTTATTTTACTCATCTTAACTTTGATAATCGTGAAATTGTGAACCATTTTAGAAGGAACCCTCTCTTGGTTTACAAAGAATAGGTTTCTTATAAATTATAGTTCATTTACATTGTTGTGTATATATGTTTATCATTTGGCCAAACTTACTGTTAATATCATTGGTTTTAGCAAACATCACTGACGAACTGTCCAATTAACCGGAAAAGGGTCATGTGCATTAAGTTTGATCTCTATATACTATCATTGTCAGCCTTGTAAGCACTGTAAGCTTCTCAAGGTTGAGCAAACAATAATCCTTCCCCCACATAGACCAGATGGCCCATAATTTGCATGTTAACACTAAAAGGGGGATTACAGCCTGATGTATCCCTGTTCAATACTATTGCATGCTGTAAACATGATGTGGAAAGTATTATGCAGTGCATTGAGGATGATATTTTCTCTGATATTTCCTGATGTGACCATTTCTCAACATATGTCCTTATTGCAGATCGGATTGAATCCTAGTCACCCAGGCACAAGATGCTTCATTTTGCTGAGGAACGATGATACAGCTGAAGACTTTTCTTACAACAAGTGTGTTCAGGGTGCTGCAAACTCTATCTCACCACAACTTGGAAGTTATTTTGAGAAGAAACTATATCGTAGAGCATAAGTCGTCGCACTGGTTGGCTCTTGATAGTGCTCCTGGCATTTATCTTGTCCTTATCAGACCATATGACCAACTTCTGAGAAAGAGCTACCTGTCACATTTGAAGGGTGCTCAAATTGCTCACAAAGAATGAGTTAGCTTACATCTTGTGCCTCTTCCTGGCATGTACAATGGAAGCTCAGCTCTTCGGGGTTCGGATGTGTGTCTACTCAACTCAACTCATTGGGCTATGGAACGTGGGGCTGAAAGAGTCATGTGGCTCTGGTTTCATGCCTCCGTTTCCGTAGCCTGTAGTTTACTAGTCAGCATGTTTTCTATTGTGAACATATTTTCACTAGAACGTGGTGTAGTGAAATATTCATTTATTTTGTTTTCAAGAACTGTTAATGGCATAACATACAATAGGCGCTACCATCGTCCTTTGTATATTTGCACCTCCAGGCATGCTACTGTAATAATCATGAATGCTTCATGTTGCTGCATGCTGCTATTCGAGATTTCTGACGAACCTAATCTGAAATGATTGTTCTCAGGTGTAGTTGCACAACTCTTTCCATCACGCCACTTGCCGATTTGTGGTATAACGAAAGCATTTTATTGCTCAGTTCACTGAAATGGTATCAGTGATGGTAGTCCATTTCTCAGTGATTCAGGTAATGCTGGCTAAGAGTATTCGCCGGATCGGATCGCTGTCTAAGAAACATTGATCTATGCTCAGAACTTGAGCCACCAGAACGCTATTGCAGGTGTTGTGGGAAAAGGGTAGTAGAACCGTAGATGGGAGTGACATGAATTAGGTGTCTTCAGGGACGGAAAATTGTGCTGGGCAGCATGAGTTACGAAAGGGTCCTTGAGAATCCCATATAACACTCGATCCATGTGTTATCCGTGGGCGCTAATCACACCGAGCTCAATCTATTGAGAAGTTCAGCATGAGGTGTACAGTGTTTTTAGGTGGTTGCGTTGTGGTTGAGTATATTTTATTGGTATTTAGTAGGTTTATTTGTAACGGCTAGATTGTATAGTCTGAAATGGCTATTATTTGGCAACGGCCAAATTTGGCCGCTCGCTGGAGGTGTATGGCTAGCCCTAGCCTAGAACGATGCATCCAGATAGCGGCTCCGCTGGAGCTGCTTTGGCCATCCAGACAGCCATGCCGTTGGAGAATGACACTGACGCACGCCGTCGTTGCAGTCCACAGGATTCGATGTAGAACTTACGTAGTTGTCTGTATTACACAAGTTACATTAGTAGCAAAGTTTGAAAGAGTTGTAATACTAGCTTCTATCTTGATTTCTTTGTCTGTCAAAATGCCATACAGCCATGCCTATCACTTGTGACTGTGGATGTGGATCTCTTGATTTCTGTCTTTCATTTCACAATGGATAAACTGTATGCATGAATTCTCCGAGCGACTTTCTTGCATATAAAGGATCCAAGCACAAGGACCATCAACAAGCAAATGGAATTAGTACTAATCCAGGTACCAAGCCTGCAATCGCATAGTCATTTTCACGCTTGGTGGAAATGATGCACTGCACATATCTCTTGTGACTGCATAAAACTTCTCATGGTGGCTAAAAGTAACATTGACCTGTTCAAGCAAATGAGGAATTAGCCCAGAATCATTAAATCTAATATATGAGTGAAATTCTGATTAATGCTTAACTGCTTACCTCAAATAGAGAATTGGCATTGCTGTAATTGACTAATTGACTGATTGCAAATTGCCATTCAGAAGTTTATTGCTCCTTTTTCCTCTCATTTTATCACAATGTTCAGAATCACTTGGTTTAAGGCTTTGATCCACCTGTTGTGCAATTCGATGGCATCAGACAGCAGTGCTATTGTTGTTGCAGTAGGATTAGAGAAGCCATTTCTTGCCTTGAATGAATCACCCTTCTTTCTCTCACCATAACACTTCATGATTCAGTCAGTACTCAGTACTCCAGACCTGATCATGGTAGGTTTCTTTTTTTTTTTTGCGAAAAGATCATGGTAGGTTTCAAGTCCTCCAGAAAATGGCAGAACACCACATTAAATTCAGTGCTTCACATCATAAAAAAATATGTTCATCTGAAGCACATCCATAATCAAATCATATTGGTTGCTTTATCCTCACACCAAAATGACAGTGAATACTGGACCATCACAAATTCAGAGTCCAATTAGCTAACAGCACATGCTCTGAGATTCATCTTCAGATTCTGAAGCACCCATATCCGCTCTGAGATTCATCTTCAGATTCTGAAGCACCCATATCCTCAAGTAACAGATCTAAAACCCATAGCATGTGTCTCCTCACGTAGCGTGGAATGCTCCCTTGGTAGAAGGCATGGGCTCTTCCCTTGACATCAACCCAGCTGCAACCAGGTGTCTTCACCATGCCAAGTTCCCTCATCCTTGACCTTAAGCCTGCAACACAATCAGACCGACCAACTGCATCATAAATGCCACAGAGAGTAACATAGTTGCTAGGATTGCCTTCTTCAAGTTCAAATAGCCTATAAGCAGCAATCTCTCCAACATCAACATTATTGTGCATCGCACAAGCAGAGAGCAATGCTCCCCACAGACTGGCGCCTGGCTCCACAGGCATCTTCCTTATAAATCCAACAGCTTCTTCAATGGCGCCAGCACGCCCTAAGAGGTCGACCATACATGCATAATGATCAGCAGTGGGCTCTACACCATGAACTTTACTCATCGTCTCAAAGATCCTCCGGCCATCACTCACAAGCCCCGAGTGGCTGCAACTTGACAGGATCGAAGTGAACGTGATGCAATTTGGCTGAACCCCTCTGGACACCATCTCCTCGTAAATCCTCAATGCTTCTACCCCCATGCCATGGGCACCATAACAAGAAATCAATGTCGACCAGCTCACTACATTCTTCTCCTTCATGCCTGCAAACACAGCCTGAGCGACTGTCACACGCCCACATTTTGCATACATTTCAACTAACGCATTCCCCACAGCGATGTCTGAATCAAAAGCGAGGCATCGCACCATCCTACCATGGATCTCCCTTCCCTTCATCAGCTCCCCTTCCTTTGCACAGACATTGAGCACGCTCGGCACAGCGCGTAGATCATTTGCTGTGCTCACGGTCTCAACCTGCCTCCTCCTGAAAAGATCCAGGGCCTCACCTGCCCTCCCGGCTCTCGCATACCCAGTGATCATGCAATTCCACACAACAGCGTCCCTCTTCGGCATATCGTCAAACACCCTCACGGCATCATCCAGCAGCCCAGCCTTGGCGTACATGTCCAGCAGCGCCCCCGAGACCACAACATTGGGGAACAAACCGAGCCGGACGGCGAAGCCGTGGAGGGCGGCTCCAAGAGCCGCGTCCCGGAGCTCCGCGCACGCGCGGAGCGCGGCGGGCACGGCGTATCTGTCGGGCCGGTGTCCCGCGGCGAGGAGGCGCGCGAGGAGCTCCAGCGCCGCGCCGGGCGGGGACGCAGCGAGGAGGACGTTGTAGGCGTGCATGGACGGCGACGGCATTCCACCGAACACCTGGCGGGCCCGATGGAGCGCCCCGCAGCGGCAGTAGAGGAGGACGAGGTCGGTGCCCAGGGTAACATCCGGAAGACACCCGCCAACCAGGGCCCGCGCGTGCAGCTGCGTCCCCGGGGAGAGCGCCCCCACCGCAGCGCAGCGCCGGAGGAGAGCCGACAACTTGCCGGCGGTGGGCGGCGGCATTTCGACGGCCTCCGTATAGGAGGACGTCGCTGTCGCTGGGTTGCCGGGGCGGACGGTAAATGAAACGTGTGCATATCCGGTGCATAAAAATTGCAAATCCACCCAGGCCCTGTTTAGATTGGCGACTTTTGCCGGTAACTTACAACTTTTTTTCCACTGACAACCGTGCCCCCCTCACAAAACACGTTTTATAATGGCAACTTTCTTTTTAAACTTCATCAAACTTTCTCAACTAAACAGGCCCTAAAGCTTGAAGTTGCACCTCCTATGGATGGTCCTACATTATCTATAAGCACACAAAATTTAAGGTGCAAACTCGATTTGCTAAAATAGCTACAAAATCGATAATTTTCATATTTGTCATGTAGTGCAATTTTATCATTTTTGTAACTATTATATGTGATCGAGTTTGCCCCTCAATCTTGCACAGGCCGACAGGCGTACTAGAACTGTAGGAGCACCACCCCACGTGGCGCTCAATCCTCATTCTCCGGCGGCACATATGTGCAGAAATGGATAGGGAAAGAATCATGGATAAGGGATGGACGTGCACAATTTCAGAGCGACAACGGAGATGGAGTGCCGCATCGTGCTGGAAAGTTTCAGAGCCTGATTTTCACTAGAGGGTGAACTGAAAAGGAGATTTCGGAGAGCCCTTTCAAACTCTGAGACTGTCTCTTGCATGCATTGCCGTAATCCTAATCCGGGCGTAATTGTGCTGCACTTTGCAAGTTGCAACATTGCAAGTAGCATGACTTTACTTGGCCCGCCGGTGCAAGTTTGGTGTGACTGGAACTTACCCTCCATTGAGAACGAAGGCTGTGAGCTGTGACTGAGTGGCCATGACGTTCACTCGGTCAGCTTGCGGAGCATTTCTTCCAGTTGCAGCGCCTAGATTTTCACGCGAAATCTAGTGCCGATCGCTGGTCCAAACAAGCCGAAACAAAATTAGGGTCGTTTTCCTTGGAGCTCGGTCAAGTTGGTGGCCCATCGTTGTCCAGCGGGCCGGACATTTTGAGTCTAAGACAGTCGAAAACCTGCAGTACCTCGTGTTCAAGAAAGAAACAGTTAGCTTGGAGGGAGAAAAAGTAGGCGCAGCGCTCAGTAAGCCGTGACCTTGCGGACATTTCAGAGTCTTCTTGCATCTAATCATCTTTTTTGCCACGGGAGTCCTTCCGGTCGGCCCATGTAATGGGCACTACTGAACTTTAACCTGCAGATAAATTGAGCCATCGCAAAAAAGAAAGTATAGGCAACAGTATATTTCTCGTTGAGAATTAGGTCAGATGTAGAGTCGGGAAGCAGTCTGTCAGCATCTGATTGTTCAAATTTAGGTTCAGAGTGAGCAGTAGTCCAGTAGATGAGACTAACGAACCAAGGTACCCTCGTCTTCAGGCCAGTTGACGTGCATGTCTGCCCGGTGCCCGCCGTGTACGCTCGCTGTGACCGGGAGTCACTTCAGCACATCACTTCACCTCACACTGTCACACATTCCTCTCCACGAAGCCTCGCCTGCACTGCAGTGCTCTTGACGCTGACCGGAGCGCAGGCCTCGCCGAAACGGGCGCCGGGAGAGCGAGGACACGGCCGTTCCCATCGTATCGCATCCTCTTGTCTGTCCCTGGCTCCCAATCCTCCCATGCCATGCCGTCCCGGAGGCTCTGGGGCCAGCGGCGATTTTGTTCTGACGATGTCCACCTCTGAATTGACGCACGGGTTGGACGCGCGCCGAGGCCACGCCAAGGGATGAAAACAACTGGAAGCTGACGCGGGGAAGAAGCGCTGAGAAATTTAGGTGGCCAGTTGCTGTGGACGACGAGACGTATCGGAAGCAGCTTTGGGCCTTTGGCCACACGAGCTCGCCGCAGTTGGCGCGGCGCCCGGCTGGCCCCATCGCCGGCCGGCTGCGGATTGTCTCGCCAATTCAGGCCATGATTTTTGGGTAGGCTCTTGAGGAGGACGGCTCGTCTATGCACGCAATTGTTTTCAACTGCCACACGTGAGAGTGAGTGAGAGGGTGAGAACCTACCGAGTGGTACGGTGGGTGTTTGGCACCCTGCTCCGAATCTAAGGCGGTACGTTGAACGGCCGGCCAGCAGACACCGCGGCGTCCACTTAATAATGGCCCAAACTTTGGTATGAAGCAAAGGGGAAATTCTGTGCTAATCATGAGCATCCATCATGTTCCTTGTCATTTCAGCTGTGCCAATGTCCCAAACCTGAAATCATGTTCTCTGCAGACCATCTCCGCAGTGAACTGTTGCTGACCTACCATCCTCTACAGGGAATTTGTTTTGTTGCTTAGTAGCCCTAGAGATTAGTTGAACCTCGTACTTGGAATGGACATGACTAATCCGTCTCCGGCACAGCAATTAGGACACGGTACTTGTAGCACCCACTAACCGCTATTAGTGTACGAACACTACATTCTCCGCTCCCACGTTTAACAAACCGTCACGCGTCCCCAAAAGTCCGCGGAGCCAAACCGCCACGTCCGTGCGTGGTCGTGCCGCTCCGGTCCGCTCGATAAAAATCCGTCCCTCCGCCGCAAAGCCCAAAGCAACTTCCGCCCCAAACGCAACACAAAGTCCCAGGGACACGTTCCCAGAGAGCTCTCGCGCATATGGCCTCGCCCTCGCCGGACACGAGCGGCGGCCGGCGGCGGCGCGCGGAGCTGTGCGCGGCGGCCGTGGCGGCGGCGGACGCGGCCTCGTGGTGGTGCGCGGTGGCGCTGGTCGCGCTCGTGCTGCTGGGCGCGCTGCGCGCGGAGACCGCGGGCGACGGCGAAGGCGCGTCGTACCGTCAGTTCAGGGGCCCGCGGCTGGGCGGCCCGCCTTCGCGGCCGTGCGAGGAGGTGTACGTGGTCGGGGAAGGCGAGACGCTGCACAGCATCAGCGACAAGTGCGGCGACCCCTTCATCGTGGAGCGGAACCCGCACATACACGACCCCGACGACGTCTTCCCGGGGCTCGTCATCGCGCTCAGCCCCACCAAGAACGCCTAGCTCTGCCAAAAGGCGCCGCGCGATGCCTCTGTGCTGCGGCGGTCGTACGTGCGCACGGTACGGCGGCGCGGGGACGAACAAGGACTCAAAGAGTTCTGCTCTTCGTTGCCTTCTCGATCCTTTCCTTTGAGTTTGTTCCAAACTGATCCTTGTGAGTGATCTTGACAACATCGACCTCTTTTCTTGATGAGAGGAGAGATGGTAACCTGTGTATAAAGTATACTTGAATGAGCCGGCACTACTGTACTTATTTGTATTTTCTTTCGTATTCCCCTCATGTACAAGTATTTTTTCCGTGCTGACGAATTAACGCAGCGAGGTCAGCAAGATACCTGGTTAGTTTCAAAGTTTGAAAAACCATACGTACGTTTTTCATCGAGACGAAGAGAGCACTGACATGATTTAGTACAAACCTCTTTTAATTACAGTTGAAGTACAAGTGATGTTTGGGTGAATCAAAAGTCACTTGCAGCTTTGTTAGGTTACCGACTAATGACGAAAATCTGAGCGTTGCACATACACAATTTATATTAGAATGCAGATTTGACTTTCTAGATTTTCTTTGTGTAAAACTTTTCTAGACGTTTGCAACGAGACAAAAAATACACTAGGATTTTGATAAGTCTATACTATAAAGAGAATAACATTTGAAAATATTTTTCACCCAGAGTTAAACACCCTTACCCCTCATAGGAGGTCCCACCTGGCATACCAAAAGCTTGACAGGGAGAGGGGGGGAGAGGGAAAAACTGGACGAAGGAAAATACTTTCGACGTTTTCAGATTGTTTTTCTCACCGTGCCTCCGTGCCTACCCGCCCGCCTACCCACCCGACATCTCCTCCTTTGATCTCGCGTCCTTCCTACTCCTGATCATTCCGGCCGTCAATCACTCTTGCATCAATCGCGCACCTTCTATTTTCTTGATCCCCTCCCGCCTACATAGAGCAAGCACCACCGGCATTATCGCCTGGCGAGCTGCAGCGGTGCGTCGGCAATGAGCGGCAGAAGCAAGCTCACACAGAGGAACTGCGGATCTCGGCCGCCGGGTCACGCACGCTACTCGCTACGGATCCTGGCCACACAGGTCGGCAGCTCCGCCCCCGTTCGCGCGTGCGTGGTCGAAGGCGAGCGGCGGCGGCGCGTTGGTGGCTAACAATAGAAGTGAGCACATATGGAGATGCTGCCAGCAGGGCGCCCCCTCTCCCGAGCACGCAGGGCGACAACTCCAACCCCGATCGCGCGTGCTTCGTCGGAGGCGAGCGGCGGTTGCGCGTTGGTGGCGAACAACTGCGCGAAGCACATACAGAGATGCTGCTAGCAGGGTGTCCCTCTCTCCCGATCCAGCAGACAAGGCGGCGCAGCGAGGCGGCCACACATCCATCTCCTGATCGTGCGTCTAGGCGGACAGCAGACGAGGCGGCGCAGCGAGGCGGCCACACCTCTGTCTCCTGATCGTGCATCTAGGTGGTGCGGCCAGACGGTCTTTCGATGTCCGGTGTGGGCAGCGGCACAGACCACATCGGCGGCACCTCTCCAGGTCAGATCCCCATGTCACTCTTCTGCTATTGTTCTTCTACTCAGTCCATGTCTTTCCCATGCGATCTATTCTTGTTCTTGCAGGTGGCGACTGATTCACGGCGAGATGGATTTGCTGTCCATTTGGGCGCCGCGCGGCCCAGAATCCTCCTGGTGTGTTCCGTGAGGTGGGTACGATCTCATTTATTGGCTCCAACTATTTGGTTTCCTCAATCCGTTGTGTGATTGTTTTTTAGAGGAATTTCCTTAGTGTTGGATCGGGGTAGGAGATGGAAATGGAGAGGAAGAATAATTCACAGGCGAGTAGTGATTCAATTTGTGGGTTGAGATTTGTTTGTGAGAGCTCACATAACTGAGATTTGTTGTGGTGTCTGCTGCTTGCTTGTGTTGGTTCCGGCCATATTTGTCTCGCCTTTGAGCTGTTTGGTGGAATGCCCATAAGAAGACAAGAACCAATGTTTACTGAGCAAATTGTTTAATGGACATTGGAACAGCCGAACAGGTGGTTTCTTTTGCTTAATATAAAGGATAAAAACATTTCTTTTGAATGCATACACTAGAAACCTATTTCTGTTCCTCTATTTTCTGATCCAAGGTAAAGTTAGAAATTGATAGTCCTTATTAAACAGTTGTGATGTTCGGCGAATTACCATTTTCAATCTATTTTCTTGTTTTTGTGGTGGCTGCAAAAGAGAGTTATTTTCAATAGCAAGATCTAGGTGACTACTCCAATTGTAAGGTAAACTCAATTTCTTCTTAGCTAGCACTACCGTCATGCATGTTGGTTAATTTTTTTTGCAATTATTAAAGGGACATGAATGCCCTTACTCCTTACAGTGAATGAATAACCTCATAATTACTATGCAATGGTCAGCATGTGCTTTTATACCCAGATTGTGGAATAATCTTAGATGGAGTAGCCAAATTTTAGTTGAGGAAAGCAAACTGAAGAGGTAGAATTTAGTTTTTTTTTATCTAGCGTCAATACAAACTCCTTGTTGATCGCCTATCTTCTTTATTGATTTGTGCTGCGAATCCTCTAATTTGTATGGATATTAATCTGTGTCTGTTAGTCCATTGCATAATACTAGGATACATCGGTAAACAGAAGCATTTCAGTTGCTTATTGGGTAAACAAAGACTTCTTATAATTGTTTAATCTGAGTACCGTGCTATGGTCTGTTTCTCTATTTCCGTTTTTGTATGGATGTTAATATGTTTCTCTATTTCAGTTTTTGTTTGCTCTGAGCACTACAGCAACAATGCTGGGAGGAATGAGGTTTCTTGGATGCCGTGTCGACTGTCACCAATGAGGCGCTGATGCCGGTCCGTGTTGTCCAGATGGAAGGCCTGGTGAGAATTGCTCCGAGCCCCTCTCCGATTTGTTGTTTCCTCATTCGATTTGGTAGTTAGATCATTGAGATTCAAGAGGCAGGGCATGCTAGGGGATGGATCTGTTTGTGTTGAGGAATCACTGTTTTCTTTAGTGTTACAGTTTGCTACGGATATTTTTTTTATTTGCACGTATAAAAAAGGTGAACTGGCATAACACTATATTGGATATGTTTATTGTGATAGATCACATTGATCTAATGGGCTGTATTATGTGGGTGCCTAGAATTGTTTTTGGCAAGGATTGAACCAAACATATTTATCCAATGAAAAATAAGTGTGTCAAGGATGGGCAGTTGGCACAAAATCAATCTCAACTAATTTATATATGCAAGTTACATCAGTTATAGTATCCTAGATAGACTTTTGCTTCCTTAGTGCATTAGAAATTTTTCCCTTAATTTCATAGACATTGTAATTTGTACTCAGAATCATGCTCTTTTGCATAGGACGTACTGAAGATCATTAAGAACTGAGGAGTTTGTGCCTGCTCTGGTTAAAGGTCAACTGCTTGGTTTGGATGCTGGCAATGTTTTTGAAGTCACCAACTGTTTCCCCTTCTCTGTGAGTCCTTTAATATTCTTAGTAGATGCATGTGTACTCTTCATCTTTTATGACATTTCTCCTAGGTTAGTTGTGGTTTTTTTTATTAGATAATGACTTTTTTACTATTTTTACTGCAGATCAGAGAAGAGGATGAAGAAGAAAATGCTGATGGTGATTGACGGTCACGGTCCGGGTTGCTAATGATGATTTATTTTTTTTAGATGTGGTTCACTGTTCAGTTTTTTAGTTCCACAAAAAATTGTTCAGTTTTTACTATATAGATATAGATAAGCTCATTTCACAGATGCCATATTCAGTTCAGATTTTATAGCTTAGTTTTCATATTCAGTTCAGCGATATGTTCATTTCCAGTGCTGGGATTAGTTTCAGTCTTTGGCTATCTAGAAATTCAGAAGTTGTACACTTCCAAAAGTCCCAAACCTGTTGAAACTTTAAAACTCTTTGCATTTTAATTGACTTGTAAATTTATAAGAAATATGCATGTTACATGTAAATTCAGAACTCATCTAAAAGGGCAATCTTCAATGGAGGTTGAAATGATGTGGTGTTTAAGACATTGTAGCTTGAATTCCATCGTAATATAGCGTGTTTCATTATGATATCTTTACTAACTTCACCTTTTTATACTTATTTAGGAACTCTGATGACTAAACATTAATTTTTAGGTTCAGGGAGAATAGTGTTGCATGTTCATCGATATCCAAAAAGTTATTAAAATGGGAGAAGGTAAACCCCTTTTTTGAGTTAGCCTTTTTCTGCCATTCCATGATATTAACTGATCTTTGCAAGTTTTATTTAAGGCTTAAAATGATATCCTATTTTTTCATTTGTTTTTTTCATTCACCAACAGTTGTGTTCCTTTACCTTAACATAGCAAAAAAATTTCGACAGGCTTCAGAATATATTTTCTACAATTAGTTATCATTAGAGATATTCAAAGCCACTGAATTTTATGAATTTTATTTTTTACCATTTTGAGAGGAGGATTATTTCATATGATAGTTAACATCTCTAATCACCCATTTAGGAGAAGCATTATGTAATTTGGCTGCAACCAGACCATGAGGTGGCAAGTGACATCATCTTCCACTGCTGCAACTACCCGTTTCTTCTCCCATGGCGACGTCTGGTGGTCAGTGGTGGCGGATGCCTCCTCCCAATGGGACTTCCATTACAAGCATTCATGTGATTTGAAGATAGCAGTGTGTATTTCCATTGGTTTTATTGTTCCACCTGCTCCCCACAATCGAGCGGCTCGTGCGCTTGTCGGAGCAGGAGCTTCAGAGTCTGAGTTTGTGAGTACAGGTCAGCTCTTATCACTCTTCTCCCCCTGTTTAGCCAATAGTCATATTTATTCTGTCCATAGTGAATAGAAGCTATTATAGTTATGTTTTTCTATGTATACATGCCATTGATAACTAGATGTCAGTATTTTAAAGCCACTAATTTAGTTTTCTTCCAAATACATGTGAAACACTGAATCATGAAGTGGCATTGTTAGTGCCCGTTTGGTAGAGCTTTTCAACGAGCTTCACCAACAGCTTATCAGCTCATCCTACCAAACAACAAAATGAGAACAGCTCACGGGAACAAGCTGGGCAAAAGCTCCTTAAAACATGCTCTCACAATCCACGCGACGCAAGAAGCCCGAAACACTAGCTCATCTCGGCTCATCCCACATCTTCAAATGCTAAAAGATGCAATATCGGCAGCATGCTTGTTTTTTTATCCTTTTCTAGAATCACAATCCATGTGGATTTTCAGTATTCAGACGGAAGGACTATAAGGCATATTCGGTAATCACTGAAACTCAAGCTCATGCAACATCACATGCGTGTGGTGCCCATTCTTCGAAGGATCATGATCAGTCAGTCCACTTTTAACACCCACGGCTTGTATTATTCTGGTGGTTGTAGCAACATGCCAGCTACTTAAAGAGACTGAGAAATCGATTGCATGCCAGCTACCTAAAGAGATTGAGAAATTGTTTGGTAGTAGAACCCGTGATATGGGAGAAACACAATGTAGAGACGAGAGGAACTATTTATGTCATGATTATTTGTTTGAGGGCTTGAATATTAGATATAAATGGATGTTATACTCTTATGAATTGTATCATTATATAATCAAGCTTGTGACATGTTTTCTCTCATCTGGGAAAATAAAATATAATTTTTAGAGTAGATACTGCTATGTGAAAAATTCATGATTTATTTTAAACACATGTGTGGGCACGATAATTTCAATCTCTGATGCTAGATTACTAAATATAAAATTCTTGTATATTATTTTTTTTGAAAATGGAGGCATATCATCTTTTGTATAAATATTAAATTATTCATCTAGATTTTTATAAACATAAAATTATTATTACTATGTTTTTGAAATACGTGCCTGTGGCACGTGCCTCTCCACTAGTAGTAGAAAATAATGATGCAAGGTGCTAAGTGTAAGGGGCTTGTGCCCCCTTCTCCCTCAGCTACCCCTAGTTGTCTTTGAGTTTGTAGTGCCACGCACTTTAACTATCCCAATGCCGTGGCAACTAAGTGCCCGTAAAATAAATGTCTATGAGACAACTCTTAACGGTTGCGATGTTGCTCGGATTATGACCTAACTTAACATTACTTTATGAGCCAATTATTTGAACTTGGGAGAAATTTTTTAAATAATATTGATGGTCAATTGTTATGAGAAAAATAATCCATGACAAACTTGCGATGGAGGGAATATTAACCCAACGGCGGTTACCGCCAGGGGGGAGTCCATCCACCCAACCATTATGACCTTCAGCACGACCCACGCTTCCGGGCATCCAGTAGCTGGGGAGGGGCTGAGCACCGTGGAAGAAGCAGCCAGCCAGATCGACAGGGAAGAAGAAGATCCCTGGGCGAACGAGGAAGAACATCCTCTCGTTCACCGGGGGGCGATACGC
>CM014276.1:56209922-56277812 GCA_004135705.1 Alloteropsis semialata
TGAGGAACCATGCATGCTGGACGAGGAGCCTGCAAAACATGACTTGTAAGAAAGACCATGGCAGTACAGAAATCAATAATGGACAGATCGACATGGAGTTGTTCCAAAATTTCTGGCTGGGTACGCAAGTGCTCAAGTCTCAAATGGAGATGTCAGATGTGACGTTAAAAATAGCATGCACTACGTGCTGATTTCTCTGATAAACTGTGCTGGTTGCAACTTTTCATGAATATATATATGTACATTGCGTTTCTTTCTCGAAAAGAATAATATGATTAAAGGACATATATATGTAAGACATGATATATATAGCACTGCTCACAACATGCATGGTATACACGTGCTAAAGCTTGTGTACGTGGTATATATATACGTACTGCCTGTGCTAGCTAGCACATGAAAAAGGATGGGCTAAATATAAAAGGAAAAGCTATATCTCACCTGGGTGATTTTTCCATCCTCCTCACTCGAATTTTCAGCCGTCCGATTTGTGTCGAACGTGTTCTGCCTGTCCGTCTGTTCTATCTCTTATCCTGTGTGCTTGTGTTTTGTTTGTGTCTCTGACAGGTGGGTCCACTCGTGCGGAACTGTTCATTTCGCTCATCTTTTTTCCAGACGCTTCTGCTTTCATTTTGCGCCGTCTTCTTCTCTGCCACTTCCTCTACCTGGCGACTCCGACGATTCTAGGGCTCCCTGTGTGTCTCCCCGTGAGGATCGAGCTCGTCACCCCCCCTCGGTCTGATCTCGCCTCTGTCATGGTGAGTTTGCCGTAGTCCCTTCCATTCCCTTTGGTAGTCTTCCATTCCTTTTGATTTGATCCCGTAGTTCGATCCGACTGATGATAGCGCGCGATTTGGTGTGAATTTGTTTGATAGTTTTGTCGGGAGTTTGCCATGTATCTGTATTATTCAATTTTCCCCTCGTTGTAGTGCATCACTAGGTTCCTGATCATTGGGGAATTTTTCTCCGATTTTTTTGTTGATTATTTCCTCCCTGCCTGGTTGTCTTATGTCTTCCCCTTCACAATTTGCTTTCTTATGTGCGTGTGTTGGTCCGCCTTGTTGTTCGATTTCAACAATATTTCTTTAGGTCAACGGATTTCACCATAGTTTTTTCTCTTATTTGGGCCATTTGCATCATGGTGATGTGCTAGAATATGGGTTGTTTGATATAGATTTGGTCTCACCTTCCCTGTTATTAGCTGATTCTTTTGTCTTGATATAACATTCCCCACTCTATGTAGTTGTCTGAGCTTTAGTTATTTAGGTTAAACTTCATTTGTTTAGTTTTTATTAATGTAATCGCATTATTTATATAATGCAATATCACTATTTATATGTAGTCGAAAGAATGTCTAGTTCTGTTCTGAGGAAATTTAGGCTAGGTTTACTGTACATGTGTTATAGAGTCTAGGATTTCTGCTTCTTCCTTCAATATGTACGTCACTAACAGTGCTGCTTTGCTTTCTGGTAGACAAAGAAGAGACCATCTACTGATTTCATGGAAATGATTCAAAAGGATGTCGACCCAAGCATGAGGGATATTTTGATAGATTTGTTTGTGGAAGTAAGCTTTTCTGCTAAATATAATCATAGGCCTAGATATCAATATTGTTTAACCTTCCACTGTACATTTGTACTCATGATTTTCCCTTGAACAGGTTGCTGAAGAATATTTTCTTGTTTCTGATACCCTGTACCTGACAGTTAACTACATGGACCGATAACTTTCTGGCAACGAAATCAATCGCCAAAGGCTGCAATTACATGTTGTTTCTTGCACGCTTATAGCTGCGTCAGATTCTGTTAGTTCTCATTACATTTATTTTTTTCAGTTACCCTCTGTTATCTTTACACCTTTACACTGTCGTCATACTGATTTTGACATGTTGGAAACTTCAAATTCAGAAAATACGAGGAGATATGTGCACCACAAGTAGAATAATTCTGCCACATATGTGATACTTCAGAGACGAGGTATGTGATATATTACTTCCGATCGTTCCTTGTTTTTTTTAATCTATTAGACCATATCCAATAGTCTCTTGTGATTGTCATGCTCTAACCTGTACATTTAACAGGTTTTAGAAATGGAAGCTTCTGTATTGAATTACTTGAAGTTTGAAATGACTGCACCTACATCAAAATGCTTTTTGAGGTCCTTTCCTGTTCTGTCATTTCAGTAAAATCAATGACTGTCATACGATTTGAACTTGACTAACTTGTTTTCTTGCTTATGGTAGGAGATTTGCTCATGCTGCGCAAGCATGTGATTAGGTAGTGCTATATAGTTAGTTTCTTATTAATTTGACCAACTACCTAGTTTACTTATGTAGCATTGTGCTGACAGTTACTTTTCTTCATACAGGATCCAGATTTGCATCTTGAGTTCCTAGCCAATTACATCTCTGATCACTTCTGGAGTATAGCCTACTCTCATACCCTCCATCACTAATAGCTGCCTCAACTATTTAGTTTATTGCGCTCTAGTTTATTTGACTGATGCATTTAGTTTATTTCAAGTCATAGCTTTTAAATTTAAATAGGAATGTAGGTCTTTTCAATATTGTGTGTGAGCAACACTCGATTTTCCTTTTTGTCATTGACAAAGCAGTGCTTTAGTTGACTTACATATGAAACTTATTAGAATGACAGTTTTAGCTATGATGTAATGAACGTGTAAATAAAATGTAACTCTTATTTTTTTTGTTCCTTTTAACTTCTAGGTTTTGATTTTGCATTTTTTGGGGTTTCCCAAATAGTCTTTATGTTAGCAATTCATAGAAATAATATAAAGACTTTGATTTGTAAATTTGCATTTGTGGGGTTTTATTGATCACCCTAAAATTTTCTATCTATATTTCATAGAAACATTCTAAAGAATTTAAACTTTGTGTTTGTTTTGGGGTTTCAGTAATGGTCCAATAAGTTTCTCTTTGTAATCCATAAAAATAATATGAAGAACTTGTATTAATTAATTTGCATTTACCTTTTGAATCATAACACTTTAAATATAGTCCCAAGTACTAGATTACAGTGTTTTACTTACTGTATTTTCCGTCTAATGTAACTATCATCACTAGGTAGATGGGATGTCATATTCTGGCATTAGCATGTTCATCAAGTCATTGTCTAAGTATTCTTTTTTGTCTAATAGTTTAATATGTTACAAATCTATATATCTTCACCGGTGAACAGCAGTCCCCGTGAACATGCGCTCTCTAGTGCTTGGAGACTGGAGTTACTTTTCTGTTTGAAAAAGGGGACACAGTAGTTCAAACAAAACCAATGCATCAATATTCAGTAAGACAACATGCCCTGCTCATTAGAGGTAGATACTTCTTTTCTTATTACTTCTTCTGACTTGGAACCATGCTTTACTTTTTCCTTGGATGGATGGTTTGTTGAATAGCTAACTAAATTGTTCGAATATAAATCTGTTGAACAGTATTTTAGAGGCCTGTAATATTTTTTTGTTTCACCATGGTCCACCTGAGTGGTTAGGATCAGATTAGGAAATGCATGAATGCTTGTAAGTTCTGATGCACGATTGCACGAATGCTTGTGGGTTCTAATGCTGACCAAATTAGCTCGTCCAAAACTGGTGTATGACCATCTGTTCTAGCTATATGTTAGTTGGAACACTGAATTTTTTCTTATGTATTTAGAATACAAGTGTAAATATGGCCAGATGCTTACTCCTCTTATGTTGTCATTCTCACTCCTTTCTACTATGCATGATACTCTGGTTTCTCAATCACAAATAGCTTGTCCCTCTGATCTGCCCCGTCCTCTGCTTGTTTTTTGCTTTGCTGATTTGTGGACCCATTCATCATTGAAGCAAACCATCTCAGTGCCGATGACTTCCCGAAGCGTGTCCTTTGTGGCTAGTTCTGCATTCTCTGTCAATTATCTTAGTGACAGTATAAAATGTATCCAATGACTCTAACGATTGTGCTGTCAGTTGCATTACATTTTATTGTAAACAATACTGGTATGCCTCTCTCAGAGATTTTGTCCGCACTCTTACATTTTGAATCTGATGGGTTCGTATCAGCAGTCCTGAATATTATTATTTTGCTTTCCATATAAAATATTTGTTATTCTTTATATTTGCTTATGATTGCCCTTAACGTTTGCATCTGCGCGGTTTCAATATGTACCAAACTAATTTTGTTGTTTGACTACCATATTTTTGTCTTTGTGGATCTGCCATTTCATGTTTGAATTTCCATTTGTGGGGTTGCACTCGCTTCCCCAAGCTTTGCAATTCTGTAATCCATAGATAAATTTTGTTATTTTGCCTTTTGCTTTTGATTTTGATTATCCGCATCTGCTTTTGCCTCCTTTGGTTTTGCGTCTTCCATTTTCGGGGCGAAATGTGTGAACTGTCTGTGCTCCAGCCTTTCGGGTTCTGTGCTCGCGTCCATTGATTTAGGTTAACTCAACCATTTCATCGGCCCTTCGATCCTTCTAATTTATTTTTAAGGTAAAGGAGCCCTTTGGTTTGGTTTCATGTGTAGAAAATGTCTTTCCCCCCTTTTTGATAGCGAGGTTTTTTTGTTTTGCCAGTGCAATTTTTTTTATCTATGGCTGCTCCTTTCCAAATCGAACAAATTGAATGGTCTTTTGAAGCTTTCTTTTGTTTTCTACACTTAAGTTTGGGACTTACACTCTTATTATCCTTTGTCTTGTTATCAGTGACTTTTGTACATATGAGTTATTTATTACGCCTGTTCTTTTGTCTAGAGAAATGGGTATGCATAGTTTTTAATGACCAATGTTATCAGTTTATCACTATTGTTCGCTTGTGATTAATTCTGTTATAATCTAAATTTGGACTGCCCTTCTGTTTGCTGACGAGCAGAGCAAGCTGGGGCTGGATGAGAGCACGACGAGGCAAGCAATGCAACTTTTCAAGGAGACGAAGAACATCCTAAAGTCCAGCATGTCTTCCTTGGGCGGTGGATCAGTAACTTTGCATTTCTTAATACCTAATTCTATTAGTGCTTCTTGTATCTAATTTCAGAATTCAGGACTATGGTGTACAGCTAAAACATTTGTTTCTGTTACCTATTGGATTTGTGTGCTTGTATTACTTCTTTTTTTTTACTTTTCCTCATATTTAAATTTCTAGTTTTAGTTACAGTTCATATTAATTGATATGACAGTGCATATTGACTGTAATTTTTGTGTAAGGTAATTGTCATATGCTTACATGCTGCTTTTGGGGTTTTAATTAGTGTGTAAACTGATCTTACTACATGATATGATCATTAACATATCAATAGGAATTCTGAACTTCGCTTTGATTGTAGTACTCTGCATTAGACCTTCTGCATTTCCATTTGAGGGGTTCCTCTCGATATCCCAAACATTTGAATATTTGTAGACCATAGAAATAATCTGTAACTCTGAAATTTGATTGTCACTCTGCAATTGTTTTTGCTCTCTGCTTTCCTGGCATTTGCATTTGGGAGGTTACTCTTGATTCGCAAAAATTTTGAATATTTGTAATCCATAGCAATATTTTGAGGATCTGTAGCTTGCAAAAATTTCTTGTTTCATTTGGTTTATTTAGATTTGATTTTCAGATTGCCTTTTGGGTTTGCATCTACGGGGTTCCTCGTGATTCCACTAAAATTTGATTATTTGTAATCCATAGTAATTTTCTGATTTTCTGTAATTTGCTAATTTTACTTGTTTCATTTTGTATGTAGATTTTTTTATTATTAAGTCTGTCTTTTGAGTTTGCATCTGTGGGGTTCCTCTTGATTCACCTAAATTTTGAGTTTTTGTAATCCATAGAAATATTTTGAATATCATGTAGTTTGTAAATTTATTTGTTTCATTTGGTTTGTACATATTTGATTTTTGATTATTCTGTTTGAATTTTAATTTTCCATCTATGGGGTTCCCCTTGATTACCGTAAAATTTGAAGTTCTGTAATCCATAGCAATTTTTTGAAGATTTGTCCTTTGTTAGTTTGGCTTGTTTCATTTGGTATGTACAGGTTTGCCTTTCTTTTTTTTAGTTTGCCTTTGTGTATTTCTTTTTACGAACCCAATTTTTATAATTTTGGTAATCCATAGGCTATATTTGAATAAATATGTCCATATGCATCCAAATAAATTATTAATTGACTATCTATTTCCATAGAAATATTTTGACTATCTGTTTCCATAGAAATACATGCTCAAATAATTTAAATGACAGTATCACTGTATTGAACTTATAATGAAGTTCGTACTGTAAGTTCAGTACAATTGCCATGTATTTTTTTATAGGTCGTTTCTACTTATTATAAGTTGTTTGTAGTTTGGATTAGTTCTAAAATTCTGCATATGTCCATATGACATTTGCATATGTTGGATTCCTCTTGATGACCCTGAATTTTGATTATTTGCAATACATAGCAATATTATGGGGATTTGTTCTTTTAAACTTTGACTTGTTCATTTGGTCTGCATCTCTTGTATCTTAGCCTGATTTCAATTTCATCCGATATAATAGCTTCTAATTTATTCATTGGATTTTTTTTTGTCCGGTTGAATATGATCTATGCTAGACTTTTGATCTGATGCAAGATGGACTCCCAGAAGTTTCAATCTCAAATGGATTTTGTTTCAGATTTTATATCTTATTTTCAGGCCTGCAGTTGTTTAACATTTCAGTTCTAATTAGTCTCTGTACCTATAGTACTTCAGTTTGTAAGTAGTGATCTGTGTTAACAATCAGCTGGTTGCTTTTGGCAGTGTTCGTGCTTTTGTTTGCATCTGCTAGTATCTTTGATGAATTTATCATATGAATATTCTCTAATGTTTTACTTTGATATGTTTTATTTGCCAATATCTTTGTTTTCTCAAATTTGGGTGAAAGTTCCCCAAATTCCACTTGCATCTTTTTCCTTAGGTTTTTGGGTAATTTGTTATATTCCTGTCACCTGGGTGAGCAATATGTATATTTCACCCAAATATGAACTTGTTTGAAATTTGGGTGAAATAGACCTTTTTCTCACCTAGGTGAGGAATCCTTGAATTTCACCCAAGCAGGGCATAGACAGATCCTAACTTTTAATTCGTTGAGTTTGGAAATGTGAAAACCATATGAATAGGTTTGTCTTGAAAAGTATTTTTATAAAAGTATATATATATTATATTTTAATAAATATTTTTGGAAAAATAATAAGTCAAAGTTACATTTTGGAGACCGTGTCGTTGTCCAAAAACGACTTCTATTTCAATATGGAGGGAGTACGTTTTTCATCGAGACGAAGAGATAACTGACATGATTTAGTACAAACCTCTTTTAATTATGGTTGAAGTACAAGTGATGTTTCGGTGAATCAAAAGTCACTTGCAGCTTTGTTAGGTTACTGAATAACGAAATTTGGAACGCTGCACATACACAATTTATATTAGAATGTAGATTTGACGTTTTTAGATTTTCTTCATGTAAAACTTTTCTAGACATTTGCAATGAGATAAAAAAGACACTAGGATTTTGATAAGTAGTATAAAATAATGATGCAAGGTGCTAAGTGTAAGGGGCTTGTGCCCCCTTCTCCCTCAGCTACCCCTAGTTGTCTTTGAGTTTGTAGTGCCACGCACTTTAACTATCCCAATGCCGTGGCAACTAAGTGCCCGTAAAATAAATGTCTATGAGACAACTCTTAACGGTTGCGATGTTGCTCGGATTATGACCTAACTTAACATTACTTTAGGAGCCAATTATTTGAACTTGGGAGAAATTTTTTTAAATAAGATTGATGGTCAATTGTTATGAGAAAAAATAATCCATGACAAACTTGGGATGGAGGGAATATTAACCTTTAGAAGTTTAAGCTTTTTAAAGCGCTGCAGATTGAGATATTTGAGACCGGGCCCAAAGGAGGAAGGCAGCAATCATGGAATCAGGGTCCATGTATATGCATGCGAGGGCCTATGGTTGCTGCAGCAGAGCATCATAAGTCTCTGGGCCTTTTCTCGCTATTGCTCTCGGGCCAACTTGTTTCATCTCTTTCCTGCCAGACGGGCCGTGATTAAGATCTGGGCCCTTACATGGTACGGGCCATAGGAGGTCGCTCCTTACACCGGCCAGACGGGCCTGACTCCTGAGTCCGCTCGGGCCGTTTCCATCACGGCGCAGAGGCAAAGGCAACGCTGATCGCTGACCAAAGAAGGGGCGCCGGAGCCGAGGAGCACGGCGAGCAGAGGGCGCTAGGAAAGAGACGGAACGTAGCGGTTGGCCGCCGCGTACTCCTCTCTCTCTCTAAAGCGAACGTATGGAACCGGAAGAAAGACAAGTTCGCGGCGCCCTCCGCCTGGCGAGTCGCTGTACGAGGAGCAGTGACCGATCGCAAGGCCTATCGGCCATTGCTCTCCACGTCCATTTTCGCCATGTCAAGCTCGTGCCTGAACGGACATGTTGGTGGCTAAGGGCCTCAGCATACACACATGATTGAGCTAACGCCATGGCTGTACTACCTGTACGCATCTCCAATAATTCCGGCCGTCGCACGCCGTATTTGAATGGAGGACGCTCTGGACAGATTTGTTGCATCGGGGCACGCGAATGGGTAGGCAAACGCTCGGTATCAGATTACTAATAGCAAAGTTGATGATGGTGTATTGGTGGTGCTAGCAGCAATTTGTCTTCTCCAAATTTCAGATTTCAGTAAGCGTGATGATACGTGTGTTGAATTAGATCTCTATGGAAATGGTACCGAACGTCGTCTCTGTATCTATATATGGCACCATGCATGCATAGCAATGCTGACTAGGTTAGGTTATTAGGTGGATCATTCCTCGTTCCAACCTCATTGCTGATTGCACTTAATTGTAAGAGAATCTCGTCGTTGATTCTTTCAGCGACTATAAAAAATGTCACAATAATAACAAGTACATATAAATGTCCTAATTCGTTTGTTATCGACGGTTTCTTGGATCTACTAGTAATATACTCTCTCTTAGTCCACACATTATTTTTTTTCAAAATATAATTAATCTCAGAGAGAATTCAAATAATACGATCAAACAAAAAAAAAACTTCTGGAAGAATGGTGTTGACGCAGAAATCAGGTCAACACACGAGAGCGCTAGATCGCGCGGTACGTCAACGATAAACTCGCAGCTCCTCTGCGCAGACCGGTCAGACCGATCAGGGAAACCGGTCAGACGGGTTCCTGCAGAGAAGATGGGAGCAAATCTTAAAAACGCCTCCCGGAAGGATCCGTCAGGGAGAACGTGATCAGGGGTGCCCTAGGGTCGGCAGGCCATCTAGGACGCCTTCAAACGTCGCGGAGACGCGGGAAGAACAGCATATGGGGTTGGAAAAGTTAGGGTTGAAGGGTACAAAAAGTAAAGGTAAATAGTAGATTTGATAGATTCGATTGGGTTGCCCTCAATCGGCCGAATCCCCTTATATTTATAGGGAGGGTAGGTCTTGTCCCGCAAGGAAACCAAGTTACAACTCGTTACAACCTCGGAATCCTAAATCTAAGAGTCCTAGTCGGATTACAGGGTAACCGGTCTGACCGGTTCCCCAAACCGGTCAGACCGGTCTGGGCGTGGCTTTGCCTCTTGCATCATCTTCTGTCTTGATTCTTGTGCCGAGTTCTGCAATCCTTCTGGTCATTGATGAAGTGTCAATTTTGGTTGTCAACAAATGGTTTCAGTACCATACTCGAATCGAATCTGTAGTATAGGGATTGAAGCAAAGAGGGTAGATGTGGGCATCCTGAACGAAGAAAATGATGTGGTATATCCTGTTAGCGGACACTGGCCATCTTACGTACCATGCAGAGATCGTGGCATGTCATAGGCTCATAGCTGCAGACAAAAAGGGACACCGGCCCCTTGCCCCTTGGTATGTTGAGTGTTGCTGTCCCCGTTTAATAATTGTCCTGACCCAATCTTCCTCTTCAAATAATTGAGGCCGAAATACACCAAAAGATGCGTTATTTTTGCAATGCAAATAATATTTTCAGTGTTAACACACAGCTCAAACTACTCCTAGTTAACTTTTACAGCGTTAATAACTTACCTGCGGGACAGTGTCAAATGCAGGAATCAATAGTAGGGGGCTGAGCTCCTTTCTTTCCCTCTATCTTCATTTTTTTCTTACTCTCCTTCTACTTTCTCTTTGTCTTCTTATTTTTCCATTGTTGTATTAGTGTAGGGGGGCTAGAGCCCCCTCAGCCCCCCCATGTGGCTACGCCACTGCTGCGGGAGAAACTCTAACTCTGCCCATTATCGTCTAATATATACTATGTTTGTACACTCTATAAGATTAAAAATTGAACTAGTATTTACTCTTGTGCAGAGAAAGCATACCATTTATCCGTTTTTCCCACGCAAATTAAAGTCTGCATGTAACATCGTATACTTTATCTTACCATCTCTCTTCTATCTCTCACTATTATAGTGTGCAAGTACTTGATTATGCCGTTTAATTCTATTTGAATGGACGCTTGCTTTTTTTCATTATAATTATAAACAATAAATCAGTCATCCTCTTTTATTGGATCTTAGCTATTTTCTTTGATTTTGCCCGGCTAGCTATGTTTGTCTTTAGTTATTGCATTTACATCAAGTGCTCATGTGAATCGCATTTTTGCCACTCACCACGTAAGAGTGGCAAATAGTTAATTTCACCTCTTAAAGGCATATAGAGTGCAACAAACTTATGCATGAACTAAATCTCTTGTTGATAGTTGTCTTTATTTTCTAGTAATAGCAGATAATAGAGAAGCAGGTTTTGGTTATTTTTTAATTGTAGTAGTGAGTAGTGAATGTATTTGTTTTTTTCTTCAATCGATTTTGTAGTATGTAGGATTGTAGGCCTCACAAGAGAACGTGAGGACTTCTTACATTGGCCAAATACTTTTCTAGCGTACTATATATACTAATGGAAAAGTGTGTAGATTGCTAGCAATTGCAAATTTGCATCACTTTTATTAGCTACAAGAACGGTCCCAAAATTGCTTGATCTACGACATTTTTCATGAAAAGAGGTATGCAGAGTTATATATATATTCCAACTTTATCGACCGGACAATCGATCAACAAATTAAATAGAACTGCCACAGAAAACATCTGAAAGTTAGATTATCATGTTTGTTGAGTTATGTTCCAAATTCACAGATAAAAGGCTAACTTCTGACGGAGCGTAGCGGAGGCCCGTCGCCGGAGGCTTGGGCCGTCGACGGTACATCTTATATACCCTGTGTTAGGGTTTCCACCATAGAGTTCGATCCATATTCTTGTAAGCCGCCGCCGTTGGCGTTGTAACCTGACTCTCGACATAGTAAAGTTCTTGCTGGCTGGCGTCCGTGGTTTTTCCCTTCCACATTGGTTGGGTTTTCCACGTTAAATCTCGTGTCCCCTTTGCGGTTTGATTTGCTTGTTCCATCGATTTCTTCGCCATCATTTATAACAAGTGGTATCAGAGCTGGTGTTTCAGATTACGGTTCCACGATGTCGTCGTCGATGAAGTATGATCTACCGCTGTTGGATCGCAATACGAGGTTCTCGCTGTGGCAAGTCAAGATGCGGGCTGTTCTGGCGCAAACTCATGACCTAGATGAGGCGCTGGAAAACTTCGGGAAGAAGTCGGTCAAGGATTTGACCGATGAGGAGAAGCGCAAGGATCGTAAGGCTCTGTCCCTAATTCAGCTTCATCTATCTAATGATATCTTGCAAGAAGTGCTGTAGGAAAAGACTGCTGCATCACTGTGGCTCAAACTGGAATCGATCTGCATGTCGAAAGATCTTACCAGTAAGATGCATATGAAGATGAAGTTGTTCACTCTTAAGATGGAGGAGGGTGGTTCGGTGTTGAACCACATATCTGTTTTCAAGGAGATCGTTGCCGACCTAGTGTCGATGGAGGTGGAGTATGATGATGAGGATTTAGGCCTATTACTATTATGCTCTCTGCCCAGTTCGTTTGCTGGTTTTCGTGACACCATACTTCTAAGCCGTGATGAACTAACCGTTTCGGATGTTTATGAGGCACTCCAATCCAGGGAGAAGATGAGAGGCATGGTGCACTCTGATGGGTCGTCCTCCAAGGGCGATGCATTGCATGTGAGAGGCAGAACCGAGCAGAGGTCCTCCAATGATAGCTACGATCGTTCCAAGAACCAAGAAAGTAGAGGCCGTTCAAAGTCCGAAACGCCCAAGAAGTTCTGTAAGTATTGTAAGAAGAAAACTCATTTTATTGAGGATTATTTCAAGCTTAAGAACAAGGAGGCGAAGAAAAATTCAGATGGTAAGGTATCTGTTGCTTCTGGTGCTACTTCGGATTCAGGAGATTGTCTGGCTGTTCTTGCTGGTTGTGTTACGGGTCATGATGAATGGATACTTGATTCTGCATGTTCATTTCATATATGCACTAACAGAGATTGGTTTAGTTCCTATGAACCTATGCAGAAGGGAGATGTGGTGCGTATGGGAGACGATAACCCGTGTGAGATTGTGGGCATCAGCTCTGTTCAGATCAAGGCTCATGATGGCATGACACGTACGCTGCAAAATGTAAGGCACATACCAGCGATGACCAGAAATCTTATATCGATCAGCACTCTTGATGCAGAAGGTTTTAAATACTCCGGCTCTAATGGAGTATTGAAGGTATCAAAAGGTTCTCTTGTCTGTTTAGTTGGTGATATGAATTCTGTTAAGTTATATGTCCTTAGAGGAAGTACTTTACTAATGCTGCTGCTGTTACTAATGCTGAACCTAGTAAGACTAACCTTTGGCATATGCGTCTTGGACATATGAGTGAACTTGGTATGGCAGAATTGATGAAAAGGAAGTTGCTGGATGGTTGTACTTTGAGTAGCAGGAAGTTCTGCGAGCATTGTATTTTTGGGAAGCATAAGAGGGTAAAATTCAATACCTCAGTTCATACCACCAAAGGTACTCTTGATTATGTACATGCTGACTTATGGGGTCCTTCTCGTAAGCCTTCTCTTGGTGGTGCTCGTTATATGCTTACCATTATTGATGATTACTCTAGAAAAGTATGGCCTTACTTTCTGAAAACTAAAGATGATACTTTTGCTGCATTTAAAGATTGGAAAGTGATGATAGAAAGGCAAACTGAAAAGAAGGTGAAGGTGCTTCGTACTGACAATGGTGGAGAATTTTGTTCTGCTGTTTTTAATAATTATTGCAGGCAAGAAGGCATTGTCAGGCATCACACCATACCGTATACTCCACAGCAAAACGGTGTGGCTGAGCGCATGAACAGAACCATCATCTCCAAGGCTCGTTGTATGCTGTCCAATGCGCGTATGAGCAAGCGTTTTTGGGTTGAAGCTGCTAACACCGCATGCTACTTGATAAACAGGTCGCCTTCTATCCCACTTGATAAGAAAACTCCTGTTGAGGTATGGTCTGGTACACCTGCTGATTATTCACAGTTGAAAGTTTTTGGCTGCACTGCTTATGCTCATGTTGATAATGGAAAATTAGAGCCTAGAGCTATTAAATGTCTTTTTCTTGGTTATGGTTCGGGAGTCAAAGGATATAAGTTGTGGAATCCCGAAACAGGAAAGACTTTCATGAGCAGGAGTGTTGTTTTCAATGAATCTGTGATGTTTACTGACAGCTCGTCCTCAGATTGTGTCCCAGATAATGTTGATAAAGAAATACAGCATATCAGTGTGCAGGTGGAGCATGTTGATGATGTGCAGGAGGAGCAGTATGTACATGATGATGGTGGCGTGCAGGTGGAGCCACCAGTTGATGATCAGAAATTGATGTTGTGGATGATGAGGCTCATGATGATGATGTTCAGCACTTACCTCCTATTTTGCAGCCAGAGGAGGATGTTCCTATTGCTCATCGCAGACCAAAGAGGGGTTGTGGACCTAGACCCCGTCTTATTGAAGAATGTAATATGATTCATTATGCTTTGAGTTGTGCTGAACAGGTGGATAGCAGCTATGAGCCTGCAACATACTCTGAAGCCATTGCCTGTGTTGATCGCGAGAAGTGGATTGCAGCTATGCAGGATGAGATGCAGTCTCTCGAGAAGAACTGCACATGGGAGGTTGTGCCCTTGCCAAAGGGGAAGAAGCCTGTTCGCTGCAAGTGGATCTACAAGAGAAAGGAGGGTTTATCTCCTAGCGAGCCTCCAAAGTTTAAGGGAAGGTTAGTGGCAAAAGATTTCAGTCAAATTCCTGGTGTTGATTATACTGATGTGTTCTCTCCGGTTGTAAAGCATAGCTCAATTCGCACATTTCTTAGTATTGTTGCTTCACATGATCTTGAGCTTGAGCAGTTAGATGTGAAAACTGCATTCTTACATGGAGAGCTTGAGGAGGAAATTTACATGGACCAGCCTGAAGGGTTTATAGTGCCTGGCAAGGAGAATTATGTTTGCAAGTTGAAAAGGTCCTTGTATGGTTTGAAACAGTCCCCTCGTCAGTGGTATAAAAGGTTTGATTCATTTATGTTGTCACATGGTTTTAAGAGGTCAAAATATGATAGCTGTGTTTACATGAAGCATGTTAATGGATCACCTATATACTTGCTGTTATATGTTGATGACATGTTGATTGCTGCCAAGAGCAGGAAAGATATCACTACATTGAAGAAATTGTTGAGTAGTGAGTTCGACATGAAGGATCTTGGTGCTGCTAAGAAAATTCTAGGTATGGAAATTACTAGAGACAGAAAATCTGGTTCATTGTTTCTTAGTCAGCATAGTTACATTGAGAAGGTTCTTCATCGTTTCAACATGTATGATGCAAAGCCTGTTAGTACTCCTATTGCACCGCATTTTAAATTGTCAGATAAGCAGTGTGCTAGTTCAGATGAGGATATTGAGTACATGTCAAAGGTTCCTTATTCCAGTGCTGTTGGTTCTTTGATGTATGCTATGATTTGCTCTCGTCCGGATTTATCTTATGCTATGAGTTTGGTTAGCAGATATATGTCTAATCCTGGTAAAGAACACTGGAGGGCAGTTCAGTGGATTTTCAGGTATCTCAGAGGGACGGCAGATTATTGTTTGAAGTTTGGCAGAACTGAAAAGGGACTTATTGGTTATGTTGACTCAGATTATGCTGGTGATTTGGATAAGCGAAGGTCTCTCACAGATTATGTGTTCACTGTTGGCAGTTGTGCTGTGAGTTGGAAGGCTGTGTTGCAGCCTGTCGTTGCTTTATCTACCACTGAGGCGGAGTATATGGCTATTGCCTGAAGCTACCAAGGAGTTGATTTGGTTGAAAGGATTGTTTGCAGAGCTTTGTGGAGTTGAATCTTGCATTAACCTATTTTCTGACAGTCAAAGTGCTATTTGTCTCACCAAAGATCAGGTGTTTCATGAGAGGACAAAGCACATTGAGGTCAAGTACCATTATGTTCGTGATGAGATCGAAAAGGGTAAGCTGAAGGTATGCAAGATTAGTACTCATGATAATCCTGCTGATATGTTGACAAAGCCTGTTCCTGTTGCTAAGTTTGAGCTTTGCTCAAGCTTAGTTGGCTTGATGGATTAGCCCAAGAGGCTGTTTGGCGCCAGAAGTATTTTGTTTCTTTGATGTGTTCAGGATGAAGGTGTTGATTTATGCTACAAGATGGAATTTGTCTCAAGGTGGAGTTTGTTGAGTTATGTTCCAAATTCACAGATAAAAGGCTAACTTCTGACGGAGCGTAGCGGAGGCCCGTCGCCGGAGGCTTGGGCCGTCGACGGTACATGTTATATACCCTGTGTTAGGGTTTCCACCAGAGAGTTCGATCCATATTCTTGTAAGCCGCCGCCGTTGGCGTTGTAACCTGACTCTCGACATAGTAAAGTTCTTGCTGGCTGGCGCCCGTGGTTTTTTCCTTCCGTATTGGTTGGGTTTTCCACGTTAAATCGTGTCCTCTTTGCGGTTTGATTTGCTTGTTTCATCGATTTCTTCGCCATCATTTATAACAATGTTCCAGGGCCAAAGAGTCGTTTTAGTCCCGTTTACAAAACTGATCATTTAGTCCTAAATTCGTGGTCCCGGTTAGAGAACTAGCACTAATAGCATTTCCTAACCAAAGATTATTGATGAATTCTTTGCTAGGGTAAAGAACCTCATTTGGCCATACTATTTCCCAAGGGAAACTCATATCTTTTGAAGCATCAATATATGTACCGACCTCTTTTCTAAGAACATAACAAACACAGCAGGGTACCTGATTCCAAGCAACTGATGCTATCTACGGAGTATATAACATGTGGTACGCGATCGTCGTGTCCGACTCTCCGTGGCCACGTTTTTTTCTTCTTCTTTTTGTCCAAGTCAAGACTGGTAGCTGGCTAGCTGCCAGCCAGATACATCGGCCCATCTTGTATCTGGACTAGTTTATTACCAGGACGAGGGAGAGAAATAAAAAGAAACTGTCTTCTAAAATATCAAAAAATTGCATATAGAAGCAAAATAATTAACAGAGGCTGACCGACCATGGACCTGATTGTGGACAAAATTGATTCAACCTGTCGTTTTCAGAAACGAGAATTTGAGTCCCTGTCTGTCTGTGTGATGATCCAATCCATGGATGCTTTGCTAGGTTGTAGGTCTGTTTCATGGGAAACTGCTTGGGATGTGGATCTAGCAGCGAGGGACGTGCCGTGTTTCTTGTCTTGTGGACCATGATTCCTTTTGCCTATGACTATGTGATGCATAATACATGTAGGCTTGGCCCCTGCGAATTCGCCAAAGAGGAAATGCGAAGAGCCGAAGACATATAGACCAGGGGGCAGAGCATAGAGAGCAAGCCTGAGCAGAGGCGGACCTATGTTGGTGTGAGTGAGGAGGGCACAGACCCTCACTCAAAATTTTGATACAAGGATTCCTAATTTAGATGTGCGTGTGACTGACGGCCCGGGCCAACACCGCATCAACAGCGCACACTGTTACCCGCTGTGTCAGCATCCCCCGGCACATTACGACATGTATGTGCATTGCGGCGTACACTGCCGAACGGTACGGTCTAGGAAACCAGATCCAGGACCATGAACTCAGGCCAATCAGCGTTACCAACCTATTCGATGGCCAAAGAAAAAAAAATCTCGCTTCCGAATCTTCGTTTATAATTTTTGGAGCAACCGAATGTTCATATGTAACGAAACTCTTTTTTCTAATAAATATATGAAAGAGAGTCTTAGTTGTTGCTGTCAAGATCAAAGAAAAAAAAAGAAGGCGGAACTGCACGTGTTGATCAACGTTCTCCGGCTTGCAACTTCCTACTGCTTCAAGTGTTCCTCAGTCCTCACCAGTCACCACCGCAGGCCCTTTCAATTTGTGGCAAATCGCTGTCACACAATACTATATACTAGTAACTAGTATCTTGCTAGCACGCATGCAGGAAATTGAAGAACTGACGCTAAAAAAGCAAAGTCTGAAGCAAACTCATCTCCTTCAACAATCAGTAGGTTTGCTTCGTTTAGTTCTCCTCGGAATTGAGAGGTGAGAAGACTCCTGACGGCTGACGCAGTGACGCCAAGAAATCACAAGTAGGACAAATGCCAGCGAGGATGTGAAGCCGGTAAACCCAGGCCACTGACGCAGCCGGGGCAGCAGCACTTTTTTAACAATCCATCAATTTACGGCTATGTTCTTAATAAAGTCTCTTATTATCAGACTTTGGTGTCTTGTGGTTTATTTGTCACGGTCACCATGATAGGTCTTCTGCTGAAATGTTGTAATAACCAGTTATTTTATTTAAAAAACAAAATTATAGTTTACTACAAATTTACAATGATCGAGCAACCTCAAGGAGACCTCGAGCGAGCTCTCCTCAAGCTTGAGCTTGTTAGAGCACCGAGTCGAGCTCGATCCGAGCCTTAAAATCATTTGAGCCTACAACTTGACTCAAGCTTGGCTGGTTTCTAAATCGAACCGATCTTGAGTCGAGTTTATAGCGAGCTATACACAAATAGTTCACAAGTCTTGGGTTTTGTCTATCGTAAACCCATTTGATCAAAGTCTATACACCAATTAGACTTGACTTGTTATATTATTTTTATAATTTGGAGATTTATAGAATGCATTTAGATAAGAAATTAGAATATATGTATCCACCTCACAAAATCATACCAAGCAGTAATGGACCAGCTTACTCGGACTTTTCGATCTCGAGCTCGAAAAGCTCAGAGCTTTAGGTCAAGCTTGAGCTTGGCTCGTTTAGTTTTACCGGTTTTACGCAGCCACGCAGGTAATCCAAGGGGACCAAGGCGACGGTGTCCAACCAGGTAGAATCTTCCGCCCCCGCCACGCGAGCCCATCGCCTCCGCGCTCCGCAGCCGCAAGTGCCGTCCCCGCCGCAACCGCGAGCAAATTAACCACTTGTCTCTTCTTCCTCCCTCGCCTCGCCAAGCCGCGGTCCGCGCCGCTATAAATACGACTCTCCCGGCGGGTCTTCCGCCCGCCTGCCTCTTGTCTAGGCCAGCAGCACGACAGCCGCAGCTGCTCGCGCCATTGCACGCCTACGGCCGGCCGGCCGCCGCCGCCGCACATCTGGCCTCCTCCCCGCACTGCCTGTGCCTCGTCCTACATACGTGTTAGTGATCTCTGCTCTCTGGCCCTCCGCACGTGCCATCTACCCGCTCACGCACACGGCATGGCTGCACGCTCGGATGCGCATCTTTCCCACTTCTAAATTCTGGGTCCTAAATTCTGAATCTTCCTCTGTGCTGCAGAAGGTGTTTGGCTGCAGGTTTGGCGCGTCCGTGCAGGTGTGTGCTTGTGTTTGCTGATGTTCATCTAATTCTATCCCTGGGGGAAGAAAGGGTAATTGTCCACGCGGAGAAGGCAAATAATTGAAGGGAGAGATTGAAGGCCATCAATCACGGTGAGTTGCTCCATTCAATTCCTTCGCTGGGTGCTCTCTGCTCTGTCTGTTTGCTGTTCATGGCGCTCCGCTTGCTGCCTTGTTTACCGCTTTGCCTCCGCTCGTCTCATCCGACAATTGAGATCTTACGGAGAAACGCTAGACCAGAACGTGCTCTGATGTCTGAGATCGAACCAGAGCTCGAGAGGCAAGATGTTCAAGTTGTTTCTAGCTGCTTCAGCTTCTCGTCTGCATGCTAATTTGGCTGCAGCTTCTGAAACCGAAGCAAAAACAATGTGTCTATGCTTATGCTTTGCATCCTCATCATCTCTTTCTTGCCTTCTCCATGAATTCCTTGCCCCAACGAACTTCCAAGGTCCTGACATGAGGAAGAGAACACATCTTGCCTTTTTGTCATCTCAAAACAAAAGAGAGCGATCGAGCGAAGTTACTTCCAGTTCTAAAGGACAAGTTCAAGTTCTCTAGCTTAGCCTCCTATCGCTTCCGTGTCCTATACGGGGCTTCTCTGGCAAAGGCCAAAGGGACCATGATTCTGGTGCCACGTCAGATGCTGGCCCCGTCTCATTTGCGACCAGCTGGCTTATCAACTTGGAGCTTATTGCATACACATGGCCTGGCCTGGCCTGGTGACCAGTCAATTTTTACTGATGCCGATCCATCCTCATTTCTCTTGTTCCGCTGTTACCACTTGGCACGTTTTTTTTATCCTACTGTAATGTAAACAAATGTTTGGTAAAACCGTAAAAATCAGTGTATTAAGTTTGATTCCCTTCTCCCTATCGTTAATTTTCCCACCATTGAAATGTGTCTCCTTGTCATTGTTGGGCGTTGGCTATTTAAAATTTGATGGGCTTGACTGGGTTCAGTATGGCCACCCGTTCTCCCCTACCAGGTCTCGTTCATGTTTCGCTCTCTCTGGCTCTCTGCACCAACAGGTCAGGGCCACGACTCGTCGATTTCGAGATCGCAAGGTCGCCATGCGTAGCTCTAGCTCATCGTGGATCACACAAATCAAGCATTACCATTCGGCCCTTTCACTGGGACCCAGCTTCCGCGCTTGTGGGTCCACCCGTCCGATCTGGACAACGGGACCGGCCCTTCCCACCCACCGTTCGTCGTTCCCCTCCCTCCCAGGTCCTTGATCGCCGGTCGCCGCCGTGCCTCGGCGCGGGGGCATGGGGCCTTCGGGCCTACCCTAACCCTAGCACGCGCTTCCGTTCACATGCGTCAGCGCATCATGCGACGCCTCGGCGCTGGGTGAGAACTGGGAAGCGCGCCGCCCCTTGCAAGCGCCGCCGTGCCTTCAGTCGTGACCGGCTCTCGGCCCCGCATCGGCGTGCTCCGGAGAGGCGGAGACATCTGCAGCCAGCCAAGCAGAGGCCTGCCAAGCGGCAGGCTGCAGATGTCTCCGGTACCGCCCCCGCCCCCCACACGTGGGGACTGGGGTGGCCCGCTGAGGTCCGTAGACCTCGCGCACCCATTGGCCATTGGCCAGTGTTGAAAGGTAGAACCCCAACATGGTTTGAGCTCATTTTTTAGTGTTTTAATCTGAAAGCCTTTTAATCTTCGATTGGAAAGTCGAAATTTGGAGTTGAATTGAAGTGCCCGGCATGAGTTGACACCAACTGTAAACTTATCCCATCAAATGAAAATAAGCCTTCTATTGACTGACTTTAAAATCATTTGGCCGTACTCGACCTACAACGGCCTTTGTATTATTTTAGCTCCCCTTGCAATCTAACCCCAAGAAGATACTCATCGATGATGGCTTACACTATTTTGTACGGCATTAGTGAAGGTCGAAGGAATAGAAAACACTGGACATGGATGGTGTGTGATTAGCAACCATTATTTGGGTATTTGTTTTGACTAAGCAGGCTGAACTGTGTGGGTGCATACCGAATGGTTAGCTAAACTTTAGTCTTACATCGTTGTCTTTCCTATCGCTGTACACTTGTACTGCAAGGCAACTACCAGCTCGATAGAAGCATATAAGCAGGCTTACTGATCAATAATTGCAAAAAGGTTGCTTTCATCAAGTCTGCTTATGCAATTACAAGTATAGTATTCTTTCCTCTCTTCTTTTCCTTGAAAAGGAGTCAAAAGGACCTAAGCTAGAATATCATTATAGTGTAAATCATACAGTGGTATCTTTCCCTCCCTTGTGCCATGTTGTCTAATTCTTTACCTTCAGCTCAGAATCAGCTATTGAAGCGGCAAGATGGTTAATTTTGGAAAGAAGTTGATGGCGGATCAAGTAGAAGAATGGAAAGGGTATGGATTTTATTTTGTTACTTACTGAAAAGGACAATTCCTCTATCTTTTTCAGGATTTACTCCCTGGAACTGTTTCAATCTGTTCAGTTTACCCCCTAATGACATTTGTACATTGACACACCAAACTAATTACAGTTAAATGAAACAAATTCTAGCAGTTATCCAATTGCAAGGTTGCTCTACAATGATGAAGTCATTACCTGCTAATGCAAGCTAGTTTCTCTCTATGTAAGAATTTAGTAGAAATCTTATCAGCTTTCATTTTGGTCTTGCTTCTGCTAGATACTATATCAATTACAAATTGTTGAAGAAAATGTTAAGGCGATATGTTGAACAGACCCAACATGGTGGGAAAGATCGTGAACAAGTTCTTAAAGAGTTTTCAAGGATTCTTGATGACCAGGTATACAAAGAAAGCTTTCTTTTGAAATAACCATAGCAGAAGGTTTTGAGCATCATGTTCATTTTGTCAGTAGTCATTTGCAGTTAGCTAGGGACTGAAACAATGCCATATGACAAAACATAAGGGTCTTAGAGAAATGGCATAAATTGTCTTAGTATTGGGCTAAATGCACGTTTGTTTCCAGATTGAAAGGATTGTGCTTTTTCTGCTACAACAACAAGGCCATCTTGCCAGTAGGATCGAGGAACTGGGAGGACGCCGCAGTGCTCTTCTGGAACAGTATGATATATCAGAAGTTTCTCAGCTATATGATGCATACAGAGAAGTTGGGTTGGATCTTATAAAGCTTCTCCGCTTTGTTGATATTAATGCTACTGGTGTACGGAAGATACTAAAGAAATTTGATAAGCGCTTTGGCTACAAGTTTACAGATTATTATGTCACCACTCGTGCAAACCATCCTTATTCTCAACTTCAGCAAGTCTTTAAGCAAGTGGTAATTTTCCATTGCTCTGCCCCCCTTCCTTCATGTGGCGTGTAATTTAGCATACCTTTTATTTATCTTGCACTCCACAACACAGGGAATTGTTGCTGTTGTAGGTGCATTATCACGCAACCTTGAATATCTGCAACATCATGAAGGAAGCTTTGTATCCATCTATGACCATCCAGCAGTTACCTTGAAGGTATCATATCTTCACTATTCCATTCTCGGTTGAAAGCTCTTTCTGATAATAAGTACATCTTCACTATTCCATTCCCGGTTGAAAACTCTTTCTGATATTAAGTTTTTATAATGAGGTGCCCTTTCTAACCTATGAACTGGATGACACTTATTTTTTATGATATTCAGGACCCTATTATAGACCAAGTAAACCATGCAGTACAGAAACTTACGCATGCCACAAATTTTATGCAATTCTTGGGACAACACTCACTTATTGTCCAGGAAGATGCACCAAGCGGCTCGGAGGATCTTGTTGATGATCAGAGCTACCATTTCATGTCTCTGATGCTTAATCTAGCGAACACATTCCTTTACATGGTGAATACATATATCATTGTGCCGACTGCCGATGACTATGCAGTAAGCCTTGGGGCGGCTGCGACTGTCTGTGGTATAATTATTGGATCAATGGCAGTCGCTCAAGTGTTCTCCTCAGTCTACTTCAGTGCCTGGTCAAATAAGTCCTACTTCAGACCTCTTGTATTCAGTAGTATTATGCTCTTTCTTGGAAACCTTCTATATGCATTGGCATATGATCTGAATTCACTTGTAGTTCTCCTCATTGGACGACTACTATGCGGGTATGCAATTTCGCAATCCACTGCTCTGTACCACTTAATTTACGTTTCACCTTTGTAAGCTAGCATTGACCTAGTTGAAAAGTACTAGCATGGTAAATGCTGGTTGACGATCCTTAAGCTGAGATGGGGCATATTCTAGAGTATTTATATTGCTACATAGTGATGGACCTAGGAATTTTCACATTAGGAGGGCCAAAGAGAAAGATCTAAACCACAAATGATGCTAAGTGGTAGTTTTTATCTTCTTTACTTAAGTAGATTTACTCAAGCATTGGGCTGCCATGTCTTCCCTTTGTCCCTCTGTCGCCTCTGTCCCTGTTGCTGCATAAAAACATAATGGAAATTGTCTAGCTTTCGAGGAGGTATAGTATTTTAAAGCTCAAGACTGGCATTCAAAATGTCTGCTCTTTCATCTCCTTTATAGCACTTGACTAGCTGTCCCTACTTCCAAGTCTCCAACTGTGCTAGCGTTGTATTTTTCGCTGTCTTAAGGCTCTAGATTTCTGATGATGCCTCTATGATTGAACTGGCAATATGCAATGTGCAGGTTAGGCTCTGCAAGAGCAGTGAACCGTCGCTATATCAGTGACTGCGTGCCTCTCAAGATGAGACTGCAAGCCTCTGCTGGATTCGTTAGTGCCAGTGCTCTTGGCATGGCATGTGGCCCTGCTCTTGCTGGTTTTCTCCAGATTAAATTCAGTATATACTCGCTCACTTTTAATCAGAGCACATTGCCTGGATGGGTCATGTGCATTGCTTGGCTTATTTACTTGGTGTGGCTGTGGCTTACATTCAAGGAGCCGGAACACTTTACCAAAATTTTGGTCAATGAACAGTCATCAGAATCTGGTAAACTCTCAACCCACTGACATGGCAACATGTTTTGTAAATTCATGAATTATACTTGAATCTTGCAATGTCATACAATCAGGGTCTGTACGCTGCCACTAGTGCTAGTTTTACTAGTATCAGGAACTGTTCTGACTTGATGTTTGTTTCTTTATGAAAATAGGTCACCAAGGAAATGCTAACTTGGAGGAAGGTCTAGCCCAACCATTGCTTATAGATACAGAAGGAAGGCAGGATGAGAACTCAGAGGATAATGACGACAGTGAAGTAACCTCGGAAAGTTCTCATGGACCAGCAACGTCAATTGCTTCAGCATACAGATTGCTGACTCCATCTGTCAAGGTTTCCTACCCACCCTCCTCCCAATTATCAATTTATTTTGTCATGTTGTGCATTCAAAAATTTGAAAGAAACAAGCGTGCAGTCTAAAACTCACTCAACATGAGGTGCTTTTAAGAATGGTAAACTAATTGCCTAGCAGTATGCCTGTATAATATAAGAGAATTGTACTGGTAACTGGGATTCTGGGAAGTACATTCCAGTTACTAGAAATTGCACTGCATGACATGCAAGCAATGAAGCAAACGTAACTGTATCACTATTTTTCTTCAAAACAACACATGCCATGTCAAATCAATGTAAAGCTTGCATGTGTTTACTCTTTTCTTTGAACCATTGCATGCTGAGTTGCCCTTGTCCTCTTTCAATATTTGTTGGAACTACTTCTGTACTTGCCTTTTCATATCTTTACAAGAGTGGTTATTTTTCAGACCCAGCTATTGATATACTTCATGCTCAAGTATGCTATGGAAATATTACTTTCTGAATCAAGCGTTGTCACCACATACTACTTTAGCTGGTCTACGAGTGCTGTGGCTATCTTTCTAGCGATTCTTGGGTTAACGGTTCTTCCAGTAAATGCCATTGTTGGAAGCTACATTACAAATTTGTTTGAGGACAGGTAAGTTCTATGCTCTACAAAACATACTACAGGAAATTTTTTATCTTCTCTAGACATTCTTTCTCTATTGTTGAAATTTAGTTTGATCACATTCTTTGCATGCTATCAAGGGATCCTATTCGATTATTTGCAGTTTCAGAACAGTAGATCATAAAGCATAGTGAACAGATGCTGACGTAGTCCTTCTCATTTGCAGGCAAATTTTGTTGGCATCTGAAGTCATGGTTCTTATCGGTATAATCATGAGCTTTCGTTTCACCCCTCACTACTCCATTCCACAATACGTCATCTCAGCTCTCATCACATTTGTATTTTCTGAGGTGCTTGAAGGTATGTATGCGTGTACACGTTCAGCGCAATCATCTCAAAGCGTTAATTATGTGTAGCAAAACCTGAATCAATCAATCCGCTGTTGCTATTACCATCACGCAATGATGCGACTTCTGATGTCGAGCAATGCACGCAGGAGTGAATCTGTCCCTGCTCTCACGAGTAATGTCGTCGAGGCTCTCCCGAGGGACCTACAATGGCGGACTCCTCTCGACAGAGGCCGGGACGTTGGCCCGTGTGGTTGCAGACGCCACGATCACCGCGGCCGGTTACCTAGGCACGGACCTCCTCCTCAACGTCACCCTTCTGCCACCTCTTGTGATCTGCATAGCCTCCATCGCCGCAACATTCTACACGTACAACACGCTCTACTGAAGAAGAAAGGTTTCTTTCAGGCGTGCGATTGCCCACATTGGGCCGTGTGCTTGTACAAGCATTTTATACAAGTTTGTAGAACATTTGGCGAAGTGTATCCTTTTGTAGTATGACGAACTATGTAAATGTCGTTCCTGTAGTGACTTATGAGCCGCGATTGCCGGCAGGTCTATGCAAATGCATTTATGTTCTGTTTGGATGATTTAAGAGTTTACACCTGTAGATGCATTACATGTGCAATTTGTTGCGCACAAGCCTTTTCTTATTTATAAGTACTCCGGACCGGGACGGCCGAGGTGAAGTCACCAGCTGTTTCGGCGGTTCGGTCCTTGGACCTACTACCCCTTTCTTTCCCCACGCTCATGGCATGGCCGCAGCCAGCGGCGACCGAGTGTGGTGTGGGGGCAGCGGCCACCAGCGAGTGATCGAGCCGGCAGCGTGGAAGCGAGGCGATTTACTCTGGGGGCACGACTTCGGCGTTGGGACCTGCCGCGTTGTTGCAAACAGAAAGAAAATGATGGCGCTGTAACGTGCGGGTACGACCAGGCACCGGTTTATTCAGACAAAAAAAAACGACCAGGCACCGCCGCACCGGTGGACATTTGACCTCGTTTTGTGGCCGCCGTGCCCGGCAATCTTTTTGCCTCGGTTGATCTCGAGAGGAGTACGAGATCGGGTCGTGGGGACCAGGTTGGACGAAAAGCTCGTGACTCGTTAGTTCACTTGGCTCATGGCAAACTTGGCTTGGTTTGGCTCAGCTCAATTTATTAATGAGTCAGCTCGAACAATCATCTCAGCTTGTTAGTATAACGAGCGAGTTCGAGCTGCTCGCGAGCTGACTCGCGAGCCAAATGAGCTGCAAGCCTACTCATGTGGTGGTTGTGTACTTGTGTTTATTTGCATACTTACATGTTAGACTTTATATGTACCATATGGATGATTGTGTACTTGTGTTTAACGAGCCGAGCCGAGCTCGTTATCCAGCCCTAGTTGGGACCAAGCAGAGAATAGAGATCAATCCCATCTCTGCAGCAACTTTAGCTCAGATGAGATACGAGGAGGAATTCAATTTCTAAGCACGCGCCACAGTCGTGTGAATTTGCATGACTGCAGTGCTAGCTCACTAGTGCACAGCCAACAACTCACCAAGATCCAATGCAACAACCAGTGACAAGCACTACGGCCCTGTTTGAAACGGCTGAAACTTTTCGAAAAGGAAAAGCTATGCCTCACCTGGGTGATTTGAAGCCCTCTCTCACCCAAATTGTTGTCCGTTGGATCTCTTCCGCATCAGAGCTCAGCCGTCTCTTCTCTGTCACATGCCTCTTTGAGGCTGTTCGGCTGGTAGAATGAACAGTGCTCGGCTGGTAGAATGAATAGTATTGTGTGAGAGGAAATAAGCCGAAACATGCCAGCCGAGCACTGTTCATCTGCCAGCCGAACAGGGCCTTTGTCTTTTTCCCCTCGTCTGTGGGTCCCGCTTGTCAGATCATGGTTGTATTTGCCCTGCCCATCGTTTGGTGCTTCTCAACTAGTATTCCACTCCACCTTCTCGTGCTTGGAGTCGGAGCTCTCCGCGCCGCCGCGTGAGTCCGGGAGGCCGGCGAGCCTCGCCTGGGCAGCAGCCACCCCGCGGGCTCTGGAGCGAGCGCGCCGCCGCCTGATGGAGATCTCGGTCTCCACCTGCAGTGCGCCCCCGCCCGAGGCGGCCTGCGCTGCTTGAAGCTGAGCGAGCCCTCGATGAGCAGCTTGCCGGAGCCAACGCCTTGAGGATTGCCGTCTCCTCGGCCTGTCCTCCACGTACAACGAGCCGTGGTGTCTTCCCGAGCAGTTCGCCTTCATCGCAGGCAACCGAGGGAGGTGAGGCCATTATCTAGGGTTCTTCGTAGTCTATTTCCATGCCATTTCTGCCCGTAAGTCTCCTAGATCTCGTTCTGCTGCTTGCTTGCGATGTGATTCGTGGTCGATTTCATCTGTATCATTATGGATTTGGGGTAATTTCATTCATTTCCCACGATTTGTTCGGTCTACATTCTGAGGCAGTTCTGATGGCGAGGGAGGAGTATGTTCTTCTCGGATCTGCTCTAGATTTTTAGGTTTGTTCAATGGTTTGGAAATGGGGGGAGTTTGGTATGTGATGTAGTGTGTGTTCTGTGGGAAATGGAAATGGGATTATTACAACAAGTTGTTTGTGGTTGTGAGAAATAAAAATGGGATTTACAGCTAGCTGTTGGCAATGGTTGAAAAACAGACGAGTTTGCTATGTGTGTGTTGTGTGGGAAATGGAAGTGAGATTATTATAGCGAGCTGTTGGTGACTATTGCAATACTAGCATGTTGTCCCTTACTCAGTGCCCTTGTTTCTACTTGCTGAAGATTCTGTGCAGCTTATGAAATTTTTGCAGATGTTATAGAGTCTAGGATTTCTGCTTCTTCCTTTTGAAAAATTTGTATTAATAATATGAAAGAATTTGTATTAATAATATGAAGAATTTGTATTAATTAATTTGCATTTACCTTTTGAATCATAACACTTAAAATATAGCCCCAAGTACTAGATTTGACAGTGTTTTACTCACTATATTTTTCATAAAATGTAACTGTCATCACTAGGTAGATGGGATGTCATATTCTGGCATTAGCATGTTCATCAAGTCATTGTCTAAGTATTCTTTTTTGTCTAATAGTTTAATAAGTTCTAAATGTATTTATCTTCATCAGTGAACAGCAGTCCTGTGAACATGCGCTCTCTAGTGGTTGGAGACTGGAGTTACTTTTCTGTTTGAAAAATGGACACAATAGTTCAAACAAAACCATCAGTATTCAGTAGGACAACATGCCCTACTCATTAGAGGTAGATACTTCTTTTTTTTATTACTTCTTCTGACTTGAAACCATGCTTTACTTTCTCCCTGGATGGATGGTTTGTTGATTAGCTAACTAAGTTGTTGTAATATAAATCTGTTGAACACTATTTTAGAGGCCTTTAATATTTTTTTTTGTTTCACCATGGTCCACCTGAGTGGTTAGGATCAGATTAGGAAATGCCCGAATACTTGTAGGTTCTGATGCACGAATGCATGTAGGTTCTGATGCTGACCAAATTAGCCTATCCAAAACTGGTGCATGGCCATCTGTTCTAGCTATATGCTTGTTGGAATACTAAATTTTTTTTCTTATGTATGTAGAATACAAGTGTATATATGGCCAGCTGCTCGAGTTTCTAATATACTCCACTTATGTAGTCATTTTCACTCCTTTCTAATATGCACGATACTCTGATTTCTCAATCACAAATAGCTTGTCCCTCTGATCTGCCCTGTCCTCTGCTTGTTTTTTGCTTGGCTGATTTGTGGACCCATCCATCATTGAAGCAAACCACCTCAGTGCTGATGACTTCCCGAAGCGTGTCCTCTATGGCTAGTTCTGCATTCTATGTCAATTATCTTAGTGACAGCATAAAATGTATTCGATGACAGTGACGATTGTACTATCAGTTGCATTACATTTTCTTGTAAACAAAACTGGTATGCCTCTCTCAGAGATTTTGTCTACATACTTTTTGAATCTGATGTATCAGAAAACCTGAATATTTTTATTTTGCTCTCCATAAAAAAATATTTGTTATTCTTTAAATTTGCCTATGATTGTCCTTATCATTTTCATATGCGGGGTTTCTATACATACCGAACTAATTTTGTTGTTTGACTAACATTTTTTTGCCTGTGTGGATCTGCCTTTTCATGTTTGAATTTCCTTTTGTGGGGTTGCACTCGCTTCCCCAAGCTTTGTAATTCTGTAATCCATAGATAAATTTTTTTTATTTTGCCTTTTGCTTTTAATTTTGATTATCTGCATGACTGCATCTACTTTTGCCTCCTTTGGTTTTACGTCTTCCATTTTCGGGGTGAAATGGGTGAACTTTGCTGTCTGTGCTCCAGCTTTTTGGTTCCGTGCTCTCATCCATTGATTTAGGTTAACTCAACCATTTCATCGGCACTTCAATCCTTCTAATTTATTTTTAAGGTAAAGGAGCCTTTCCAATCCTTTATTCGGTATTGGTTTCATGTGTAGAAAAATATGTCTTCATATTTAAATTTCTAGTTTCAGTTATAGTTCATATTAATTGATATGACAGTGCATATTGACTATAATTTGTGTGTAAGGTAATTGTCATTTGCTTACATTGCTAATTGAGGGGTTTAATTGGTGTGTAAACTGATCTTACTACATGATATGATCATTAAGATATCACTTTGAATTTTGAACTTTGCTTTGATTGTAATACTCTGCATTAGACCTTCTGCATTTCCATTTGAGGGGTTCCTCTAGATAACCCAACATTTGAATATTTGTAGACCATAGGAATAATGTGTAACTCTGAAATTTGATCATTGATTTGATTGTCACTCAACAATTGTTTTTGCCCTCTGCTTTCCTGGCACTTGCATTTGGGAGGTTTAACTGTTCCCAACATCTGCAGTTTTGTAATCCATAGAAAATATTTGATTAATTTTGATTTTTTCTTCTGCATTTTAAGCATTTGCAATTGTGGGGTTTAGTTGTCTCCCCAACATCTGTAGGGGTTTGCACTTTCTCCTATTGTCTACATTATTTATCCTATTTTCTCCTATTTACAGGCTGAGTTACAGTGAACATTAATGAAATGACAATTATAATTTGACTGTAAATTTTGTGTTTTCATCATGTAATTTTGTTTAATTATAGTTTTGAGATATTTGTATTATTTTATAGGATATTTATTCTGTGCAAGAACATCCATGTACCCAATTTGTTCAAATTTGATTTCTACGATTTAGTGATTTTGAACTTTTTGTTGATCTTGTATTTTTCTTCTATTTTTGCCTATGGATTTGAATCATTTCCTCTTTCTGCTCCATATTTTTCTTAGTATTTGATATGTTTCTGCAGGTGCTGGCATTTGGGCTCAAGCAAATGAACCTTCCAAGTTCACTACTAATCTTATAATTATAAATATAACTACAGTAGATGACATGTTAATTTTGATAAATCAAGATTATATATGTATACTCGAACACTTCTTTGCCTGTTTTGGTTTTGTTCTCGCCATAGGTGCAAATTGTTTCTGAACATCTGCTTTGCACCATCTTGTCTTTTGAGTTTGCATCTGCGGGTTCCTCTTGATTACCCTAAATTTTGAATATTTGTAATCCATAGCAATATTTTGAGGTTCTGTCCTTTGTAAATTGGACTTGTTTCATTTGGTCTGTACAGATTTGCCTTTTGAATTTTTGGTTTGCCTTTGTGGGTTTCATCTTAGGAACCCAAAACTTTGAATATTTGTAATCCATAGAATAATTTTGAAACAATATGTCCATATACATTTGATTTTGCCTCTAGCACTTTGACTCTGCTTATGTGGGGCTTTATCCAATTCCATTATTATTTGACTATCTGTTTCCATAGAAATATTTTGTCTACATGTTTTTTGCCTTTTCAATTCTTTGTGAATTACACAAATTTTTAGCTGATATAATATTATGCATGGATCCTTATCTTGTGATTCAAAAGCTATTCTGGTATGGTTGTAGGTCAAAAAAATGTCATTCTTTTTTAGTTTGAAACCATAATTGCATTTATTTTGTTAGAATGTTAAATATTGAGCCAGCTTACATGCTGAAATAATTTAAATGACAGTATCAGTTTAATGAACTTCTAATGTAGTTCATACTGTAAGTTTAGTATAATTGTCATGTAATGATTGTATAGGTCATTTGTACAGATGATAAGTTGTTTGTATTTTGATTTATTTGTAAAATTCTTCACATGTCCCTATGACATTTGCATCTGTGGGGTTCCTCATTACCCTAAATTTTGATTATTTGTGATCCATAGCAATATTTTGAGAATATGTCCTTTGTAAATTTGACTTGTTTCATTTGGTCTGCATCTCATTTTATGTATCTTAGCCTGATTTCAATAGCATATGATATAATAGCTTTTAACTATGTTTGAATTTTTTGTCAGGTTGAATATGATATATGGTACTTTTGATCTGATGCAAAATGGACTCCCAGAAGTTTCAATATCAGAGGGAATTTGTTTTAGATTTTCTATCTTATTTTCAGGCCTGCAGCAGTTAGTTTATTGTTTCACTTCTAATTAGTTTCATTAGCTAAAGTACTTTAGTTTGGAGTTGTGATCTTTGTGAACAATAGGTTCTTTGCTTTAATTGGCTGTGTTCATACTTTTATTTGCATCTGCTAGTAGCTGTGATGAATTTATGATATGAATGTTCTGTATTGTTTTACTTTGATTTGTTTTATTTGCAAATATGTTTGATTTCTCAAATTTGGGTGAAAGTTCCTTACATTTCACTCGAATCTGTTTTCTTTGGTTTTTGGGTGATTTGTTATGTTCGTGTCACATAGGTGAAGATTCTGTATATTTCACCCAAATCTGAACTTGTTTGGAATTTGGGTGAAATAGGCCCTTTTCTCACTCAGGTGAGGAATCCCTGAATTTCACCCAAGCATGGCATAGACAGATCCTTTCGAAAAGTCAGCTTATGGCTGGTTGCCCTGAAAAGCTGCTTTCTGAAGAAGGTGCTGCCTGAATAAGATGAGTGTTTGCAATCTGACTTTTTGATGGACTGGAGAGATGCCGTAGATTACCAAATGTCTGAAATACCTCTGATTGTTCTGAAAGTTGTATAAGTAACATAATGGGCTTTCCCGTGTTTGTAAATTATGAAATATAAAATGTAATAACACTAATAATATATGTATTAATATATTCTTGATATATATATACACATTATTTTCCATTGCAATACATTTTTGGACCAAAAGAACTAACAAAAAAGCTTAGTTAGTGGCCACTATCATGCATGTCCCGCCAAACCAGCTGCAGTGGTATTTCGTAGCACGCCCATGTCCCCATCGTCCATGACATCTCCTTCATGAACATGCTGCTGCACATCCCCATCAACATATGTCTCGTCTGTCTCAAGCACATCAAAATGGGCATCACGCAGCTGGCTGTCTTTAATGAAATTGTGTAGCGCCATGCAAACAATTATGATTTTCTTTTGCTTCTCCATTGGGTAGCTCGGCAAATTTAGAAGAATGCGCCATTTCATCTTAAGAACACCAAATGAGCGCTCAATTACATTGCCAAGGGAAGATGAGCATGATTGAACACCTCTTTCAATCCAATTGGCCGGCCACTATTTTGGAATTGTGATATGTGGTACCTTTGACCCTTGTATGGTGCCAGATAACCTTTCCTATTTGATACCCAGGGTCAACAAGATAGTACTTCCCTACATGACAAAAAATTATTAACACGTGTGAGAAAGTCTAATAACTGAAGAAATTTTAAATTGAAGTACCTTCGGTTAATAGACTTTGGTTCTCACACATATAAGTACACTGTGTTAATAATTCTTTGTCACGTGGAGAAGTACTATATTGTTGACGCTGGGTATCCAAATAGAAAAGATTATCTGGCACCATACAAGGGTCAAAGGTACCACATATCACAATTCCAAAATAGTGGCCGGCCAATTGGATTAAAAGAGGTGTTCAATCATGCTCATTCTTCCCTTCACAATGTAATTGAGCACTCATTTGGTGTTCTTAAGATGAAATGGTGCATTCTTCTAAATTTGCCAAGCTACCCAATGGAGAAGCAAAATAAAACCATAATTGCTTGCATGGCGCTACACAATTTCATTAGAGACAGCCAGCTGCATGATGCCCATTTTGATGTGCTTGAGACACACGAGACATGTTGATGGGGATGTGCAGCAGCATGTTCATGAAGGAGATGTCATGGACGATGGGGACATGAGCGTGCTACGAGATACTATTGGCTATTGCAGCTGGTTTGGCGGGACATGCGTGATAGTGGCCACTAACTAAGCTCTTCTGTTAGTTCTTTGGTCCGCAAAATGTATTGTAATGAAAAATAATGTATATATATATAATATATATGAAGAATATATTAATACATATATTATTAGTGTTATTACATTTCATATTTCATAATTTATAAACATGGGAAAATTCATTATGTTACTTACACAACTTTCAGAACAATCAGAGGTATTTCAGACATTTAGTAATCTACGGCATCTCTCCAGTCCATCAAAAAGTCAGATTACCAAACACTCTTCGGGCAGCACTTCCTTCAGCCAGCAGTTTTTCAGGGCAGCCAGCCATAAGCCGACATTTCCAAAAGTTTCAGCCGTTACAAACAGGGCCACGTGCTCTGCTCACTATATAGAGACGCAAAGCACCTCGCAGTTGCCCACACGCAGTTACCTGATCAGCTCATCCTAGGCCGGTCACAGCTTACAGCCCCAATGGCAGCCGATCAGCTCTTCGCACGAACACTGGCCGCCATTGTCGCCACAAGCTTCTCTGCACTCCTCTGCAGCTTGCCGCCAGGTGGCATTTTTTTTTCTTTCTCCGTTTACTAGCTGGTTCCGATCGGCCACTCACCGTATATGCATGTGTGCTTAAATAAATGCAGTACGGGGCGTGGACTACCCGTTCATGAAGGACGCGACGCAGGCGCCGGACGTGTCCTACTACGACTACATCATCATCGGCGGCGGCACGGCCGGGTGCCCGCTGGCGGCGACGCTGTCGGAGCGCTTCCGCGTGCTCCTGCTGGAGCGCGGGGGCTCGCCGTACGACGACGAGCGCATCGGGGACATGACCCGCTTCGCGGACACGCTGGCCGACACCTCCCCGGGCTCCCCCGCGCAGCGGTTCGTGTCCGAGGACGGCGTCATCAACTCGCGCCCCCGGGTGCTGGGCGGCGGCAGCTGCATCAACGCCGGCTTCTACACGCGGGCCGCCGACGACTACGTGCGGAACGTCGGGTGGGACCCGGAGGCCACCCAGGCGGCGTACCGGTGGGTGGAGGACGTGGTGGCGTTCCAGCCGGAGCTGGGCCCCTGGCAGGCCGCGCTGCAGAGCGGCCTGCTCGAGTCCGGGGTCGTGCCGGACAACGGCTTCACGTTTGACCACCTCGACGGCACAAAGGTCGGCGGGTCCATCTTCGACGCCGAAGGGCGGCGGCACACGGCCGCGGACCTGCTCCGGTACGCGCGCGCCGATGGGCTCGACTTGCTGCTCCGTGCAAGAGTCGCCAAAATCCTGTTCAATGTCAGAGGTCAGAACTCGAGCAAAATGTTCGGCATTTTTTTACAGCTTGGCGAATGGGCGACATGCTCGCAGCCACCAAATTTACCCTGCCATCGTGTACCGGCCGAGCTGACTGGCGGTTACTTGATTTCACGCACTTTTGGCGCCAGGGAGACGGCCAGTGGCGCGCGGCGTGGTGTTCCACGACTCCGAGGGGCGGATGCACAAGGCGTACCTCAGGCCGGGCCGCGGCAACGAGATCATCCTCTCGGCGGGCGCCCTGGGCAGCCCCCAGCTGCTGATGCTCAGCGGCGTCGGCCCGGCCGACCACCTCAGATCGTTCGGCATCACCCTCGTCCACGACCAGCCTGAGGTCGGCCAGGGGATGTCCGACAACCCCATGAACGCCATCTACGTGCCGTCGCCTTCCCCGGTCGAGATCTCGCTCATCCAGGTCGTCGGCATCACCCAGGCCGGGAGCTACATCGAGGGCTCCAGCGGGTCCAACTGGGGCGTCCGGCTCTCCGCCGCCCGCCGCCGCAACTTCGGCATGTTCTCTCCACAGGTACAAGGTTCTTGCCACGTGGATGCTTCGCGAATCTGAAGTCCATGGGCAGCTACAGCTTGCCAGTTTCGTGACTACCGCTGTTCTTGCAGACGGGGCAGCTGGCCACGGTGCCCCCGAAGCAGCGCACGCCGGAGGCGATCGCGCGCGCGGCGGAGTCCATGAGGCAGCTCGACGACTCCGTCTTCCGCGGCGGCTTCATCCTGGAGAAGGTCCTCGGCCCGCTGTCCACGGGCCACCTAGAGCTCCGCAACCGCAACCCCGACGACAACCCGTCGGTGACGTTCAACTACTTCTCGCACCCGGAGGACCTCCGCCGCTGCGTCGCCGGCCTGACGGTCATCGAGCGCGTCATCCACTCCAAGGCATTCGAGAACTTCACGTACCCCTACTTCTCCATGGAGACGCTGCTCAACATGTCGACCGGGTTCCCGGTGAACCTGCTGCCCCGGCACGACAACGACTCCACGTCGCTGGAGATGTTCTGCAGGGACACCGTCATGACCATCTGGCACTACCACGGCGGCTGCCAGGTCGGCAGGGTCGTCGACGCCGAGTACCGAGTGCTCGGCGTCGACGCGCTGCGCGTCATCGACGGCTCCACTTTCAACGCCTCGCCGGGAACCAACCCGCAGGCCACTGTCATGATGCTCGGCAGGTAACGTAATCCCTCGTGCAGACACCTCTGCGATATTTTATCGTGCACTTTGAGCACTTTCCAGGCAGGTCCTAGTGGTACTGATTCTGTCTCCAAGGTTGCGATTTTAGGTCGAATCCTACCAATCTTCCAATAAATGATTATGTCTCAAACTTGACAGGTACATGGGCGTCAAAATCCAAAGTGAGAGACTGAAAGCTGAAGGATCAGAGGGGACAAAACTGTAATCCTTCCATCCAAGTTAGCGGAACATGAAGTATTCGAATTGTAGTATGTGATGCCGGATACAATGTTGACGGTGTGATTCTGATAGTTGCACATATTGTCGGAACTGTACCATGTTGTGCTTTATTACGTACTATTATAAGGTGAAATCTGCATCTTAGCTTCAGAACACGTATTCTTGCTCAGAACAGAAACATTCGTGAGGCACAATCACTAATTTTATTGTGTGGTCAAGTATTCTACCCACCCATCTTTTTCACTAAGAAAAATGAAAACCACCGACAGTAAGTGCCTTGTGCCTATTGCCAATTGCCAAGGAAGAGTCTCGAATGGGAAAGAGAATCCGAAAGAGACATAACCATGGAGGCAAAAAGGAAAGGGAGATGTTGGATGCCAAGAGGATATCCATGGTTTAAAACCCTCTGAAAACTCCAGCTCGCATATGCTTTTTAAAGGATATGTGTTCCCTATATAAATAAACCTTGCGCTGCCGCAGGCCCACAGAGGAGAGAACAACAATACCAAGATAAGAAGGAAGAAAAAAGAATGTTCAAGAAGTGGAATTCCTAAGCTGTCCAGTTTCAGGGCTTCTCTTTCTTGGCAGGGAGAGCATCTGAAGCTGTAGGCTGTAGCTCTGTTCATTCAACCCTCTGCCAAAGGAGAGTTGCCCTGTAACAGGACCCAGCTTAAGGTTCACGATTCTAGGGACCATTGATTATAGTTTCAAGCTTTCAGCGACACTGCAATATAGTGCTATGGCTGCCAATGGTGATGCAAAGGTTCGGATGCTTTGAATTACTGGGTTTACATGTTTGTGTTCGAGCAGCTGAGGAAGTTGATTGTTTTTGTGACTTCCTTTGTGGCCTACTCTTTGACGAGTATTTGAATTAGATCATCTTGGTTCACTGCTTTTTTTTGTTTAACAAAGGGTTCACTGCTACCCTGTAAGAAGAGTTTTATTATATGGATGAAGAATGGTCATCCACAACTCAGTGCCATCTGTTTTTGCTAACTTCTGAATTTTGTTGGTGAAATTGGTGTGATGACTCTGTTATTTATAATTCAGTAATTCTTTTGAATAAATAGTTCAGTAATCTAATTGGAATCTTTCTACAAGACATTGTATTGGAATCTGAAATTATAGTTTTGGACCATCCATTGGTCAAGATTCAGTGTCAAGATCTAACATGGTTACCTAATAGGTTACCCATAAGCATTAATTTGGAAATATTGGCATGTCAGTTTAGCATGCCATTAAGGGAGTATCAAAATTCTACATTCGTGTTACATTTTTACATGATATTATAACCAAATTGCTTGCTGAAGGACATGATGCCAAATGGAATAGGTTTCTTTGATGCCAAATGGAATAGGTTTCTTTTACTTTTGAGACGGACTGGACTGGAGTGGACTCTGTAACTGTAACTATGTCACTCCTCAAGTACCATAACAAAAAGTGCTCACCTCCAAATACTATGACCTTAACAGAGTTCTAAACAGCGGGCTATAGCACCGCTATAGCTCCGCTATAGCGTTTTTAAAGGGTCGCCGTTACGCTATCGCCAATTGTTTCGCTAATGCCGCTAAAGACGCTTTAGCATCGCTAAACACTGCTATTTGGCTTAGCCGCAAAATCATTTAGCTCCGCTAATCCTATTTTCAGTATGTGGACCAAGATTGCTTCATTTTTTTCACAGTAGATGTTTAGAAACCCCTTAGTTAGGGGCTAAAAAAGATGCATGTAGCACAAAGTTCTAACTGTAATTCTAATTATGAAATAATGGGCGTGGAGACATATACATATAGAATCATGAGCATATATTTAAATATTTGTGTTTATAAAAAAATACTTAGATATATTTTGTGTGCATATAATTACTGAAAAATTTCATACATTTTACAAACCGCTAAATGAATAGCTTCCGCTATATCCCGCTATAGCGTTTTATAGCTTTTGAAAGATCCCTCCGCTAAACGGCATAGCCCGCTATTTAAAACATTGGACCTTAAAGAAAGAAATCATAATCCGTAATACCTTCGATTGCTTCCATTGGAATCTTGAAGTCAAGTTCAACGCGATTGCAAATTGGTTGCCAGCTTTCTAGATTTTGGTCCTAAAATGGAAGAGAAAAGTTCTGTTAAAATATGTATAGGTCTGTTGCCTCAGAAAAACTTTCGGTTGCGTGGAAAAAGCCTTCTCAGTCTGGAACACGGTAAACAGATACAGACCGTCTGTACTATGAGACAGTTAGCTAGAAACTACTCCTACATGAATTGATCATACACAGGAATAAAATGATCTGTAAACAGTAATCAACTAGTGCGGTAGTTGCTAAGCTGCACAATGACCATACAAATCACACAACGATGCATGGGTACCATTACTGATCTCTGAATTCAGTAAGTAACTATAGCAGACATAATCATATCTATATACCACGCTCGGGAGTTCAAACTTCAACACAATCAGCATACAAATCAGTTGCAGTAAACAAACCATGATATCTCATAGTCACATATCAATTTTGGTCACAACATACGGCGATAATGGTGTCCTGACACTAACCAAACAGAGGCACCACAACACTTAAAATATTATAAGTGAGATTTGGATAAGTGAGAATTTGCAAGTGGAAGTCCACGACCATATCATGCCTAAGCTATGAATGAAGTTTGAGGCCATAAGGAGATAAATCTGCAACATTAAAGAAGTCTTGTCAAAGAGGTGCAGTACTAGTAGATACTAGATAGTAATGCACTGTCACTTGAGACGTACTACGTATCAAGGTAGAAACGTATACTCATATTGCCGCTCCAAGTTAACCCACACGAGCTCGCTGAGAAGAATGCAGCAAATCTACACGCGCTTCCCGAAAAGATCGAATTCGTTGCAATTGCAAGGCGCCGTACACAATGAGAGAACACAATTACTAGGGTCTAGGGACCAGATCAGGGTACTACCTAGCCACGCACAGTAAGTGAGATGGACGAGACCACGACTCCACGAGGGTGGCGTAAGGAGAAGTTGGGGGATGAACGGCATTGGATCGGCGGAAGAAGAAGTCGGCGAGAGGGACGAACTGATGTAGTCTGAGATGTAGCGGTGGGCGTGGTCATGGAGACGGTGGCGACGTCACTATCACAGGGGGAGAAGGAAGGCGGCGGAGCGGGACGGCGCCGGGGCGGACGAGCAACTGCCGGACTAGACTCAGGAGGCTGACACGTAGTTTTTTTTTTGAGAAAAAGGAGGCTGACACGTAGTAGGTCCTCTATTCAGAGCTTAACAGTAACTCAAGTAAACGCGAAGTCTGTAGGGTAGGCCCAACGGATCATCTGGGCCACACGGCGCGTTGGCGGTCACGGGCCTTCGTATCTTTGGGCCGTGTGAGAGAATGCCTTGTACGGGGCCGTTGCTCGATTGCGTCAAGCCTGAGCTCGATGATGCTGATGTTTCTCGAGGACGCTCGAGAAGTTTGTGGCAACTGGCAACCTGTGCGATTCTCTGAAGGAAACGGCAGCCAAGTTCAAGTTCAGAACGAAAACTTGCAGCATCGCTAGTCAACCAACCGCGATTCCCCATCCAACCCAACCAACACCCACGCACACCGCCGCGGGAAGCAGAAGATACCGGTAGAGGCTACAAAAAGCTAGGGGCGCACCGCAACGCAGCATGGTGGGCTTCCTCCGGGCCTTCGCCGCCGCCTCCGCTGTGCCCGCAGCAGCTGCCGCGGCCTACGCCCTCTCCTCCTCCGCCTCCGGCCCCTCCACCTCCAAGCTCCGCTTCCCTCTGCCTGCCTCCTTCCTTTCAGCCGCCGCCTCCTCCTCGACCTCCTCCGGGCGCGCGCCCAAAGCCGTACCTCCGATGGCCGCCCCCGCCGCCGCCGCCGCGGCGGCCACAGCCACGGCCGATCTCTCGGTGACCGATAAGGTTTGGTCCCTTGCTCGCGTCGTCGCCAGTAATTTGCTCGCCTCTCCTGAGCTCTGCGGCTTCTCTGAGACTGACCTTGTGTGTGGTGTTCTGGTGTGTTGCCGCTGCAGGAGTCGGCGCTTCCGGAGCTCACGGTAGGTTCTCTCTGACTAGATCATTTTGGTTTTTAACCTGCGATGCTATACCTGGATAGAGAGGTAATTGCGAGAACCTGAATTAGTTTTTTAGGATTAGATGCTGGATTGGATTGTTGGTTGATAAGTGGGCAATTGAATACAGGAATTCTCAATCTAGGTTTAAATAGCAGACGATTTGGTCGAGTGCTATTGTGTTATGTTCAATTGCCTGATTACTGCTTAATTGCCTGGCTAGATTGTTCTTCTGGCTTTAGTTAGTGGGTATTTTGCACTTTGTAGAACTGGTAATCCACTACTGAGTACTGGGTATTAGCGCCACCATATCATCTGACCTAGCTATTTACAAGATGGATTGCATCAGTGCATTTTGGATGTGCGTGTAGATGTTGTGCTAGAGCCTATTTGTCTTCATGCTGCGTCAAGTTATCTGATGTATTGAAGCAGTAATAATCTACCTTTCATTTCATTTCTTCCTGTTGTTAGAAGATGCCTTCAAGGGGATAACTAAACCCTGTATATGGGACTAATGGGAGGACTAGGAGGAGCCACCATCTGATCTTCTGAAGTTCAGATAGTTCCTTTGAGAGAGAGGGATACTGGGATAGTCAGTTTTAGTGCGAAGTATATTATGGCAGTTAAAATGGATAAGTAGTTTTACATGACCTGTACAGAAGGGAGACGGCAAAATTTGAGCATGAAAGTTCAGATGGTAGGTAGCATAATTCAACCAAAGTTCCAAACGCTTGTATTTTTCTTGGACATGTGATAAATTATTCAGATTGTACAAGGTATCAGTTCCAAATTGCTTTAGATGATCTGTAATATTCATAAAGAGCCACTACTTAGCACCAGTGACTACCAAGACATTGTAATTTCCTTCTAATAAGCTAAGCTCTCATCTGCAAGGCTAATGTAATGATAATATTACTTTGGTAGCCCAGGAACTAGGTTCTGTAGTTCTAAAGCCTACCCCAAAAGGTGTTTGTTCCATACTGAAAAAAAGTATATAAGGTAGGTTAGGGATTTTTTGACTGGGAATGCTTGTGAACTCCACGAATTAGACCTTTTTCAAGAGTGGTTGTTAGCATTATCTTAAGTAATCCCATGTTCTCATGTACTGTATATTTAACTCGAATGCAATCTAGAAAGGCAAGGCTGCCTTTTTTTAGTTATATGAATTAGGCAATCTTTAGTCTTTCTGGCCCAACAGACTATTTTGGGATTTGTTTCTTTGCACGCTATTTAAACAGAAACATTAAGCTGTGGTTCACTTCGCGATTCATTATGCGTTTTCTTGAGATATTATTTAATTTCTCAATGCAAAGAGTTGTTAAATAATCTTGTGCCTTATATGATCTGAAGACGGAATTCATGGTGGACATGAAATGTGAGGGCTGTGTAACAGCTGTGAGAAACAAGCTGCAAACACTTGAAGGTATGGGGCCATATCATTTAATTCTCAATTGATCAGATGAAACTTTGAGCATGCTTTCTCTTTCAATCATTTCTGTTTGGTTTATGGAGTCCTTTTGCTACAGGAATAAAAAACATTGAAGTGGACTTGCCTAACCAAGTTGTTAGGGTTCTTGGGTCTCTTCCAGTGAAGACAATGTTAGATGCCCTGCATCAAACAGGCCGTGATGCACGTCTGATTGGCCAAGGGAACCCAAATGGTTTGTGTTCATTCATATACTCAGCATGTTTTTTATCAAAATTATTTCGTATTAACTTGGGTATTTGTCCTTAAATCATGTTATATTGAATTTGATGTTCATTATGGTAACCGTAGAGGTTAACGATGGGCGAATCATGATACTGGTTACATCCTATGACATGTGAATTATTGTAGCAATGAGCTTTAGTTATGTGGTGTATGTGTCCTCTCCTTCATATTGGAAGACATTGAAATCGTGAAAACCTTTAAAGTGCTATTCTAGTCTCTAATTATGTCTTTGAAATGCTTGCAAGCTGCACCAGGTCTTATTGAGCTCATTTATTTATTTGATGGAGCAACAGTTTTAAATTGGCACATATTGTGAAGATTGCTTGCTTGTTCTATTTTGCTAATGTGCATAGTTTTTTTAATGAGGAATAATTATGTGCTCCTAACACTGCAGATTTCTTGGTGTCCGCTGCTGTAGCTGAGTTTAAAGGGCCAGTTGTATTCGGTGTTGTTCGTCTGGCCCAAGTTAACATGGAGTTGGCTAGAGTTGAAGCCACGTTTAGTGGTTTATCACCTGGTAAACATGGATGGTCAATAAATGAGTTTGGGGATTTGACAAGAGGGGCGGAAAGCACTGGCAAAGTATATAATCCACCAGATTATGTGTCCGATAAGGTAATTTTCCGACACTTGAAATCATCAGAACACGGTCATAAAATGAGTTAAACCATGATAACATGTTGGTAAATGGAGAGGCAAAGGGATTCTCTTACGTTATTTTCATTTATGTAGGAGATAATCTAGCTTCATAATCATTTATCTTTTACCATGATACGATACTCTATTTCAAAGGCAAGCCGAGCATACAGTTTATCCTATAGATTTCTTTGTGCTCTGTATAACTTGCTCTATCAGAGTCGCATCCATGCAAGTTATAGCCTATACAGATGGTATAATGACTTGCTATATGTCAAGAGCTCACACAAAATCTCTTATGTCTCTTTCATTTACAGTCCCCTGTGACCTGTAGACAGTTAGACACTGGTTATTGTAGCATGAATACAAATTTTAAATTCTGCCAAATTGAATAGGTTAGCTTGCTTGTATGGTCTGAAGCATGTGTATATTAAGCATATACTTATGGAGACTAAACATACTCTCCCACTTATGACCATGAGCCATGATATTTGTATGTGGTCAGTGGTCACTACTTGCAATAACCACTCGTAGTAATTTGCGTATACTAGATTTGTTATTTATGTTTCCTCTGTAGTGCCCCCGTGATCTACCGATCTACTCTACTACAAAGCATTCATTGTGTCTTAAATACAACGACCAAATTCACCAAACCAAATAGTTTCTGCAAATATTTAGATGGCTCCTGAAAAATTTTTCAGGGTAATAAATGCATCTTTGACCACTAATTAGGGGTATTAAATAATGTCAGTTTACAAAACTACCTCCACAACCTCTAGTAAATTTCCGAGAAGAATCTAATGAGGCCTTTGACCGCATGATTAGAGGATGATTAGAAGATGGTTACTGTAGCATCACTGTAGCAAATCATGGATTAATTAGGCTCATTAGATTCGTCTCGGAAAGTTACGCTCATCCGTGGCTGGGTTTTGCAAATAGACTTCATTTAGTACTCCATGCAAAAAAGATTCCCTTTTGCAAAATTTTGCAAAGGGCATCTAAACACGGCCTATGAGCAAGGCACTGGCCTGCCTGTTTCTGTTTTGCATTGCTGCATCACATGTGTTGTCAGAACATAGCAGATTTGGAATCGAGCAACTGTAGTTCACCACTTCACCTCATCTGTGGGGCTGGTCGCGTGGGCTGCCTTTTACTGCTTGCATCTGTTACACTTGATTTGCATAGCATAAATTTTACCAAGTGCACGTCTTCATGAAAGATAAGCTGTGGCTGATGGTCTTGAGAAATGGCGGTGTAAACTGGAGGAACATAGTTTCAACTTTCAACAGCAAAATCATGTCCTTTTGAACCCTGATCAAAACATGATAGTCAAGTGTGGTGCTTTTATCTAATTAAAACACTTGATTTTGTGCATAATCCCTTCAAAGTAGCTTCAGCTTTCAACAGCAAAATCATGTCCTTTTGAACCCTGATCAAAGCATGATAATCAACTGTAATGCACTAATGCTTTTACTGATTAAAACACTTGATTTTGTCATTTTATGCATAATACCTTCAAATTTCAAAGCATATCCCTTTTAAATCAAAATTGTACCCTCTTATTTTTTTGCATTCATGAAACAGGCTCTTGGTGACCTGGGAACACTAGAAGCTGGAGAGAACGGGGAAGCCAATTTCTCAGGATCAAAAGAGAAATTGAGAGTTGTTGACTTGATTGGCCGCTCGATCGCATTGTATGGAACCGAGGACAGATCGGACCCTGGCATTGCAGCAGCTGTGATTGCACGAAGTGCTGGTGTAGGAGAGAATTACAAGAAGCTCTGCACCTGTGATGGTGTCACCATCTGGGAATCAAGCTGAACCTGCTACAGCGAATTTTCCAAACTATTTGCTCACATATGTTGTCGTACACACATTAATGTAGAAACAATCAAACCAGCAACGGAACATTTGGAATAAGCATGGATACAACATTGAGGAATAAAGCCTGTTCTGACTGGAGCTTGACAGTATTTTGCGTCGGTTAGTGGACTCGCTGTTTTGCTGCTGTTGCTGCTACACAACCGATATTTGGCTTGATTGGCCGCAGAGGTTCCTGCTCCATTGCTTGACTAAATGCACAGTAGACAAACGAAGCTCACATTGGTGGCAGCCATGTGAGGACGAGGGGGCTCCGGACGATGTGGACGCCGTCACTCCATGACAGCGCCCCGAACTCCGGCGCCTTCTGGGCTGCCTTGGTTGTCATCGTCACCTTGTAGGTCAGCTTCTGGTTCGAGCTTGTGAAGTGCAGGGTGCTCGGTTCGATGACAATGTCTGCGCCTTTGAACTCAGAGACCTTCACATGGTATGTCGAAGACGGAGGTCCGACGTTCGTCACGGTGCGGCGAACCGTCAGCGCTACGGACGGCTGCTCAGTGAAGACGGCGGAGATGGCCGGGTAGTTGAGGTCGCCCGGCGAGGTGAAGGCGTGCTTGCATGTCTTGCTTGAGTTCTTGGTGAAGGCCCTGAGCTGCATCGGCGTCAGGTTCTCCACGCAGAGGAACTCCAGGTAGTCGTCCTGGCCGATGTCGTAGACCAGGCCAGGGTTGAGAGCACGCAGCGGGTGTATGTGCCCGGCTCCGTGGTCGAACGGCGTGGACGCCTTGCCGGTGGCCGCGTCCTTCAGCGACCGGTACGTGTTGTCGTGGACGTAGGCGGTGGTCATCAGCGCCGACTTGATCTTCGCGGGGCTCCAGTCCGGGTGGCTGGCCTTGATCAGCGCGGCCACGCCGGCGACGTGCGGGCACGACATGGACGTCCCCGACAGGATGTTGAACCCGACGCGGCGGCGGTCGGTGGACAAGCTCGACGGGCTGGCGTCGCCGCTCCATGCCGCCAGGATGTTCACCCCGGGCGCAATGACGTCCGGCTTGAGGATCTCCAGGGTCAGGAAGTTCGGCCCCCGGGACGAGAACGCGGCGACCACCGGCGATGGGCGGATCCCGAGCTTGGTTCCGTCGAAGCTGAGCGTCGCGGTTGGTTGGGGGGCGGTTTTGCTGTACTTCTTGGCGGCGATGCCTTCGGACTCCCCAACGGCCACTGCAGGCAGCAGGTGGCTGTCGGCGACAAGCTCCTCGCCGTTCGCCGGAGTGTTGGCGAGTATCATGCCCATGCCGCCGGCGTTCTTGACAACCTGGCCCTTCTGCACCCGGGGACTGATGCCGCGGTCGCATATCACGATCTTTCCAGCGACATCGTGCTGCTGTAGTGTCCCCTCCAGGCAGAGGGACCTGGGGTCCGGGATGCTCGAGTTGCCGCCCATGTACACCAACGGGTACTTCTCCTGGGACGAGAGATTTCGCCGGCCTTTGTAGAGCGAAACGCCGGTGATGTTGGCGCCATTGCCTAGCGTCACCGTGGCTGGGAAGTCTCGGTCCATGGTGCTCGCGCCCACCGTGGTTATCCACGGCGACAGATTGGTGAGGCTTATGGGGTCCGGGCCGGCGTTGCCGCCCGAGCAGGCGACGAACACGCCCATCTGCATGGCGCCGAAGGACGCGATGGCCAGGCTGTCGCGGTAGTAGGGGGAGGAGCCGCCGCCGAGCGAGATGGAGAGCACGTCTACGCCGTCGGCCACGGCGCGGTCGACGGCCGCCAGGATGTCGGAGCTGAAGCAGCCCCCCGCCCAGCACACCTTGTACGCCGCGACGCGGGCGCGGGGCGCCATGCCGCGGGCGACGCCGCTGGCGTAGCCGAAGAGGTTGGCGTCCGGCACAGGCGCGCCCGCGGCGGTGGCCGCGGTGTGGGTGCCGTGGCCGTCCTGGTCCCGCGGGGACTTGAGCTCGGTCGTCTCGTTGATGGGGCCCGACGAGGCCTCGTAGCCGTTGTAGAAGATGCGCGCGCCGATGATCTTGCGGTTGCAGTTGGCCGTGGTGAAGCCGCGCCCCGTCTGGCACAGGCCCTTCCACTTGGCCGGCACGGGGCCGAGGCCTTTGTCGCTGAAGCTGGGGCTCTCGGGCCAAATGCCGGTGTCGAGCACGCCCACGACGACGTCGTGGTCGGCGAGGCCGGCGGACCAGATGCTGTTGCTGATCTCCGGGCTGATGCCCAGGAAGTCGGGGCTCCTGGTGGTGTGCAGCTGCAAGACCGTCTCCGGGAGCACGGTGACCACGCCGTCCGCCTCGGCCATCCGCTCGGCCTCCTCCTCGTCCAGCCTCGCCGCGAAGCCATGGAACGCCGTCTCGTAGTTGTAGACGATCCTCGCGTACGGGTCGTCCGCCTGGTCCTCATCTTCTTCCAGCTGCACTGAACTCACGGATTTCACAGTGGAGGCGTACCATTCGTGATGGAAATCGAACGAGCTCGGCATCTCGGACGCAGCCATCTGAACGATGTACGTCTTGGGCGCCGCCGCGCCCGCACAGAGCCACGCTTGCAGAGCCATAAGAGCAAGGCACAGCGGCAGAGCCCTCCATCTCGCGCTGCCAAACTCCATGGAGGACGAGCCGAAGCTGACCGAGAAGATGGGTGGAGAGAAATTTCAGGGCTGCAAGGTGCAGAAGCCCTGTGGCCCTGCCTTATGTTATGCCGCTGCTCGAACAGTGTCCTGGCCCTGTTGAGGCCGTGTTTAATGCACATTTTTCTCCTCCGTGACACGCTTTTTCCTCTATGTGACAGGCAACCTAATAAAAAAACACTATGCGTAACAACAACTAAACACCCCCTGAGTTCTAGAGATAAGTTTACAAAATTTACTGTAGCAAAACTAAATCGAAGATTAGGACTAAACATGATCTAATTATAAAACTAATTACACGGATGGACGGAAAATCGCGAGACGAATCTATTAAGCCTAATTAATCTGTCATTAGAGATTGTTTACTGTAGCACGACGTTGTCTAATCATGGCCTAATTAGGCTCATTAGATTCGTCTCGCAAAGTTACCCGGGTTGTGAAATGGGTTTTGTCAGTTATCCACATTTAATACTCCTAATTAGTATCTAAACATTCAAATTTACTGTAGCAAAACTTATCTCGTGGAACTAAGGGCTTGTTTAGTTGGAATAGTAAAGTTTGCTAACTTTACTGTAGCAATTTTAAACCAAAGATTAGGAAAACTAAACATGATCTAATTATAAAACTAATTACACGGATGGACGGGAAATCGCGAGACGAATCTATTAAGCCTAATTAAGCCATCATTATAGATTGTTTACTGTAGCACGATGTTGTCTAATCATGGCCTAATTAGGCTCATTAGATTCGTCTCGCAAAGTTACCCGGGGGTTATGGAATGAGTTTTGTCATTAACACACGTTTACTACTCCATGCATGTAAGATTTCTTTTGGTAAAAAATTTTGGTGAAAATTTAAAAAAATTTGAAAAGTTAGAGGAACTAAACATAGCCTAAACAAGGCCTGAAAAGCTGGAGGAGGGTAAAGACGGTGGTGGTTGCTGCTGGCGTGCTCATTGAAGTGTGAATTTACTTCAGTCGGGGGTGTGCGGTGGGGCTTGTTTTGCGAGAGCCGTTGTTTGGTGGCGCTCATGGCATTCCGCCATTACTCCCTTGGAGATATTTTGTGTGGGCCATTGGCCCTTGTGTTCTCTGCTGCTTCTTCTTCCTGCAAGGGCCTGTTTAGATTTATTACATTTTTTTAACTTTACTATTTATTAAAAAATTTTTACATATATAGAGTATTAAACGTGTGTTAATAATAAAACTCATTCCATAACCCCCTTCGGTAACTTTGCGAGACGAATCTAATGAGCCTAATTTGGCAATGATTAGACAACGTCGTGCTACAGTAAACAATCTCTAATGACGGATTAATTAGGCTTAATAGATTCGTCTCGCGATTTTCCGTCCATTCGTGTATTTAGTTTTATAATTAGATCGTGTTTAGTCCTCCTAATCTTCGATTTAGTATTGCTACAGTAAATTTCGCAAACTTTCTTTTCGAACTAAACAGACCCAAGTTTAGATTCGATAATTTTATTTTAGGGGATGTTTAAATCTTGTGAAAAATTTTGTGAAATTTACTGTAGTAATTTTAAACCGAAGATTAGAAGGACTAAACATGGTCTAATTATAAAACTAATTACATGGATGGACGGAAAATCACGAGACGAATCTATTAAGGGCCTGTTTAGTTCAGAAAGTTGCCAAAAAAAAGTAGCCATTGGGAAACGTGTTCTGTGAGAGTGGGCACGGTTGTCAGTGTGAAAAAAGTTGTCATTTTTTGGCAACTTGCCACAATCTAAACAGGACCTAAGCCTAATTAATTCGTCATTAGAGATTATCGACATTGTCTAATCGTGGCCTAATTAGACTTAATAAATTCGTCTCGCAATTTCACCGGGGGTTATGAAATGGGTTTTATCAGTTATCCATATTTAATACTCCTAATTAGTATCAAACATTCGAATTACTGTAGCGATGAAAAAGTTGGCGAAATTAAACAGGTATTTTTTGGAAGCGGTGCATCGGAACGGCACATGGCGCTTACCGCTTTGAGAGTATAACAAGAGGCTCTAAGTGGGCTGAATGTTGAGGTGAAGGAGAGAGGAGAGGAGAGAGAAGGGAAGCAGACTGTAAGTTTACAGTCCGCTAAGGCATAAGAACCAAGAAAGTTTGTGAGAGTGACAAGTGGGCCATGTAAGGGTCTGTTTGGTAGAGTTCCACCTGATTCTGCTTCTCTATAGGAGCTGATTCTTCGAGAGAAGTGATTTTGTGGCTGAAAGTGATTCTCTTTGATTCTCTAGCAAAAACTCTCAAAATCAGGATGGAGAATCGCTTCACGAAATCAGGAGAAGCTATTTTTTCAGCTCCTAGCCCCTTAGTTCATTTCAGAGAATCACTTCATAGAATCAGCTGAGAATCACTTCTCTCAGAAAAACTGTTTGACAGAGCTCCTGCTGGATTCAGCCGAGAATCAGTTCTGGGAGCTCTGCCAAACGGGGCCTAATAATAGTGAAGACTTAACCACTATATGGGTAGGTTGAGAGATGGGTTGTAAATATCCATATAGCTAGCAACAGGCTAAATTATTAGGCCCTGTTTAGTTCGCCGATTTTTTCGTCGCAACGGTAAATTCGAATGTTTGGATACTAATTAGGTGTATTAAATGTGGATAACTGACAAAACCCATTTCATAACCCCGTGTGAAATTGTGAGACGAATCTATTAAACCTAATTAGACCATGATTAGACAATGTTTACTGTAACACGACATTATCTAATTAAGCCTAATTAGATGGATGGATGGATGGGAAATCGCGAGATGAATCTATTAAGACTAATTAATCCGTCATTGTCTAATCATTGTCGTGTAATTAGGCAATTTTCCATCCATTTGTGTAATTAGTTTTATAATTAAATCATGTTTAGTCCTCCTAATCTTTGGTTTAAAATTGTTACAGTAAATTTCGTAAAGTTTCTCACCGATCTAAACAAGCCCTTAGCCTTGCTCTGACGGGGTGAATCGCATTGATTTGTCACCATGGATGGTTTAGGGGGTGTTTAAATCCGACAACTTTTTCATCGCTACAGTAAATTCGATTGTTAAAATACTAATTAGGAGTATTAAATGTGGATAACTGACAAAACCCATTTCATAACCTCCGGGTGAAATTGTGAGACGAATCTATTAAGCCTAATTATGCCATGATTAGACAATGTCGTGCTACAGTAAACAATCTCTAATGACGGATTAATTAGGTTTAATAGATTCGTCTCGTGATTTCCCATCCATCCGTGTAATTAGTTTTATAATTAGATCATGTTTAGTCCTCCTAATTTTTAGTTTAAAATTGCTATAGTAAATTTCGGAAAGTTTTTCTGAATTTAAACAGGGCCGTATTTGCTCGGGTTCGTGAAAACAATTCATGTGCGTGCTCATCACTGCTACTGGTAACGTCAGTGACGGACGCGGCGGTACGGCAAGGAGATCGCCGGTGACGGTGACATCAGGTAATCAAGAGAAGAACGTTGCTAATGGTAGCGGGTACGCTTGCATCAAATGTGGGTGGATCGTACGAGGAATACGGAAATCTGGAGCGAAGGAGCTGCCGTTTCTGCTTTCCTTGCAGAGAAATGCCTGCCTTCTTGAGCTTCCATCCAGTCCTCCAATGGATTTTCTGCCGTGGTGGCCCATCCAAGTTGCATGAAAATGTTGGATTAACTCTTTATTGGACGATACGGGGAATAGTTAAGGGAAGAGCTGATCTGAAGACAGTTTTAAAGAAACGCATGAACAACAGGGACATAACAGTTGGTTTGTGAATCTTAGGTATTTAAATCCGATGAATTGGTGAAAAATGGTGAATAGTTTTGACATTGAGAAGCGTGTTCTATGAGAAGTACGGTTATAAGTGTGAAAACTTTTGGTGACTTTTGAAAAACTATATAGGCCCTTATCGGTTATGTCACTAGGATTTATTTCGCTGTGTGAGTGTGTCCCTGTATGGGTGGACATAACCTAGCAGAACGATGTCACAATCTGATCTTGACAGCGATGTCACAATCTGATCTTGACAGAACTATGATCATTCTTCTTCAGGACCTTAAACCCATGATTTTTAACATGCTGTTGTGGTTTGCTATTTTTTTTAGGTGCTCGTTTTTTTGTTTTGATATTTGCAATGTAGGGCTCCTATAGGCAGTCGATACTATAATTGACAAAGATGGACCATTGATCATCGGGGAATGCACATGTTAGTGTCACAGCGACAGATCTCACTCCCTTGCAGTGGGCCAAGCCAGCATCAAAATGAAGGTGGCATCACCCATTAAGCTTCAAGAAATATACATTTTATTTGTGATATATGGTAAATATCAGCTACTTAACGGCCTAGGGTTTAGGCCTGCGCCGGCGTGGTGACTCTGGTGCGACTCAAGCCACCGCTGTGCACCGGCGGGTGGTTGCTGCGAGGTTCTCCTCGCTGTTTTGTCCAGCGGCAGCCCTGCTAGGGTTTGTTGCGTGGAGAGTCCGGGCGGAGGACGACAGTCTTCGGCGTCGGCGCTTCCTGCCATCTGGGCGGGCGATTTTTCCCGTGATCAACAGGGTCTCTGGATTACAACTCCTACAAGGCAGGCGTGGCCTGATCGCATCTGCTGTTAAAGTTTCCCAGGGTTTGCCCGGCTCTCATCTCTCTGCTCCGTTGTTTTGCCCTAACTCGACCTGTTCTCGATCTGATACTGCGGTGGGGGTGATAAGGGATCTCCGGTGAGGAGGTTGCCCACCCGAAGCCCGGTGTTACGATCCCTGCGAACAGGTGAGCAATGGCTGGCAGCATGAGCACTAGAGGTGACGAAGCAGACCCGACGGCGCCCCAGAAGTTGAAGGATGATGGCGCCATGGCGGCGCCCTTGGGTGAGCATGGATCAGGACATTCGGAGCAGAACCTGGTGGATGGAGACGCAGGCTCCGAGGCAACAGGGGACCAAGAATCGGATGGTCCACATGGTGTTAGGGATCTCGTCCTCCACCACACAGCAAGGGAAGGTGAGGACACTGAGGAGGAAGAATACGCTTTTGAGGAGGAGGAACTTGGTGAGACTGCCAAGTACAAGTGGCTAGCAGTAGCCAGGTTCTACTCTGGACGTGAATTTCGCTGGAGAATTGTGTTCTCTGAGCTATGCCAAGTTTGGGGCTTGAAGGGCAAGGTGGAATCCAGAGAGCTAGGAGAGAACAGATTCTTGCTGGAATTCGACGCAGAGCAAAGCCTCAACTATGTTCTGCGGGGCGGCCCTTGGAAAATTAGGGGAGATGCCTTGCTGATGGTGCGCTATGATGGTTTTTCAAGACTTTCAGAGGTGACAATTGAGTCCATACCATTATGGGTGCGTATATATGATATCCCGGTTGGGATGATGACGCCGGGTTTTGTGAAAGTGCTGGGTACCAAAATTGGTAAAGTCATGGAGATTGGCGATGCGATCAAAGACTTCAAGAGGATTCGCATTGAGTTTTCTCTAGCGGATGCTCTGAAGCCAAGCATCCAGGTGAAGGTAAAGGGACGCGGCATAATGGAGTTCATGGTGAAATATGAAGGTGTGCCGCACTTCTGCTTTTGTTGCGGGCGCATTGGGCATGCTGAAAGGGAGTGCCCAGAGGAGCTTGAGGAGGGAGGAGCTAGGTTTGGGACGGAGCTGCGTGCCTCGCCTCACAAACGAGAGGCGGGGAGAGTCTGGTCCTTTCAAGCGGATCCCGCTGCAAAGAGAGGCATCAATTTCAGTGGTCCGCAGAAGGAAAAGGTGATTTCTAGCCCTAGGGCTTCTGCCTCGCAAGGCGGCTCGACAACCAAGAAAGCGGATACTGGCATCCCTGTGTCTGGGAAGAGAGCTCGAACACCTGACACAGGGAACGTAAAGGAGAAGGGGGAATCTGTCAAGGGGAAACCTACTGCGAGTTCCTCCCTTAACCCAGAGACAGAGGAAGCCCTAGCGAAGGATGTCCAGAAGATGGTGGTGGAGGAGAACCCCCGGGTGATCCATTACGCCCACCAGGCTTCTGCTATGGAGGAGGAGGTTTTGAAGAGTGATATGCACGAAAGGGTATCTGGGATTAATTCTTTTGCTGATTCCAGTGCTGGTTCCTTGTTCACAAGCACTACTCTCTCAGATGGAAAGGCACCACCGGCCAGCATTCATGATAGGTTGCAGAAGGCAAAAGAAAGAGCTGCGTCCTCGCTTGAGAAAAAGAATCCCAAGAGTCCGGGCGGGATGCGGGATTTTGATAAGCAGAAGAAGTTCAAAAAGCCGGCTAAGCCAGGGATGATAGCAAAATCAATTCTTGATCTGCAACAGAGTGGCTTGAAGGTGGATGGAAGCCTGGGTACTACTGCGCTTTGTCCGGAGCAGGAGCTGCCGGTGCCAATGGAGGAACAGGTGGGGGTTGGCATGGCTTCTCCCATGAAGCGATGCAAGGTGGACACTTCTTTCAGATATGGTGACGGACACCCTGGTGGGCGCTCAAGGCGAGCCCCACCAGGCGCAATGAATGCTCTAAGCTGGAACTGTAGAGGGATCGGGCTCTCTCATACAGTTCAAGATTTGTTGGCGCTTGTACGTGCCAAAAGCCCGCTTTTAGTTTTCCTTTGTGAAACTCGTAATTCAGGTAGCAGAGTCGGTAATTTAAGATGGAGATTAGGTTTAAAAAATTGTATCACGGTTGATAGCGATGGCAGGAGTGGAGGCCTCTAAAAGTGCATCTAGGCCCCCATGTGGGTTTTGGTGAATTGTATGACAAAACGATTAAAGGACTAACTTGTTTGCTTGAGACTATGAGCAGGTTTTTATTTGTACATTTATGTTGTGATGTTGAATTATATATGAAATGAATGTTCTTTGGCTCATAATGAGAAAGGCAAGCAAGTGTGTGATCTCTTTGTGCATAAATTGAAGAATGACAAGCATGAGTGTTGATATATTTTGGATAAGTCAATAAAGGTTTATCTATGTGGTTCCAATCTATGAGAAAGCTTGTTGATATATGAAGGGATCATTCAAAGTGGAAATTGCAAGGCTTCATGCATTTACACCAAAGGGACATATACTTATGTGATATACGTTGGTCTCATTGTTGGAAGCTTGCAATGGTTTGAATGTTCTTTGTCAATCAAGAACAAGCATTTGAAGAGTTCTTTCAAATGGGATTTCAAAATGATGAAGCAAAGCTAAACTCAATGTGGCAAGGGTAAGTGGTGAAGAAATCAACCGAGATGACTAGAGCGAGGGACTAAGCAAGCTTTGGCTAAGCGACGGCTTTCCATGTGTGCAAATTGCTAAGGTGAAGTATCTAGGTCCGTGGGGTTTTGAAGAACCATATCCAAGCTTTGTTGAGGGAAGCAATGCAAAGTATCAATTAGTTGTGATTGATAAAATGGAGTGACTTAAGGATTCAAATACACTTTGTCAATGGATGATGAAAAATCCTAAGTCACTAGCTCAAGTATGGAATTGCTCAAGAAAGTTAGCAATGTTGAAAGCCCTCAAGTTGACAACTGTCAAAGCATGGCATTGATCAAAACTTGGAAACTCAAGAGGATGTCTTTGTGTTTATATTTATCCTTGAGTATAGGTACGCCGTACTATCAAGAGGGATGCAACATTTGCTTATTGACAAATATCAAAAGTGCTCAATAGTTGACACATGTGAGAATAGCCTTGAGAGAGACACAGAGTGTGCTAACAAATCCCAGATCATCTAATATTGTGTGGTTTTATCCTTGGATGAAACCTTGAGCTATTTTGAGGGGTTTTTGGGACACACTCAGCCTGACCGGTCTGACCGGTCAAGGAGACCGGTCTGACCGGTGTAAAGCTCTAACGGCTAGTTTTTCGAATCAGCTCTGTCTGACCGGTCTGACCGGTCAGGGTGACCGGTCTGACCGGTCACGACAGATTCTCCAACGGCTAGTTTTTGTGTGATGGGGTATTTATACCCCTCAGCCCCCCTCTTGGTGGGCTGCTGCTTCCATACTTCATTCAGACATTTTAGTAGCCAGAAAAGCCTCCCCAACCTCTATTTGTGAGATTTGTGTGATATTTGTGATATCTTTGAGTTGGGTTGAGTGAGCAAGATTGAGTGAGCATTAGAGAGCAAAACAAGAGCAATCATAGCTTGAGCACTTCGATTCGCTGTCAAGAAAGCAATTTGAAGCATTTGTTACTCTTGGAGGTTCTTCCTCCTAGATGGCAAGGCGTCGCCCGGTGAGCTACCAAAGTGTGTGGTGAGCCTCGGGATTGTTTGTGCAGGTTGTGCTTCACCTCCGAAAGGGAAGAAGCAAAATAGTGGAAGGAGGAGATAGCTTGACCTAAGTGGTGGTCGCATAAGCTTCCTCAACGGAGAGTAGGATTCACCGTACCTTGGTGGTTGCTTGGTGCGAGCGGTGAATCTGAACTTCGGGAAAACAACTCCTTGTGTCTCCGTTGTGGTTTGCCTCACTTGTTGATTTCTAGCATATTTTGTGCTTCCGCTTTGATCTACTTGGGTGTGCTTATATTGTGTACAGGGATAGCTTTGCCTTGCTGAATATCACCTACAGAAGCAACTCACCAAGTTTGGTTCGTGCTAGAAGTCAAGAAGAAGCTCGAGCTGCTGTTGGGGGAGTTCACTGCACGTCACCGGTCTGACCGGTGTGGAGCACCGGTCTGACCGGTCACGCCCTGGCAGCTAGAGCAAAAAGGGGAAAAGTTTGATTTTGCGGTATATCGCCTATTCACCCCCCCCTCTAGGCGACATCAAGGTCCTTTCAGCCTCGCTCTCTTTTGGCATGAGTCGGTTGATGTCATCTTAATGGAGAAGAATTTTCGCTATATTGATGTTCGTACTCGTGCGGGTGTGAATGAACCTTGGTTTAGAATCACCTTCGTCTATGGTGAACCTAGGGTGGAGAACCGACATCGTATGTGGGACGCCCTGCGCCACCTACGTCCAGTGTCTGATCTTCCCTGGCTAGTCATGGGAGATTTCAACGAAACTTTGTGGGGTTTTGAACACTTCTCCTCTTGTGATCGCCCTGAGCGGCAAATGGCTTTATTCCGTGATGTTTTATCTGACTGCGACCTAGTTGATTTGGGTTTTGTAGGTTTGCCATATACGTATGACAATGGAAGATCAGGGGATGCAAATGTCAAGGTTTGGCTTGACAGAGCGGTTGCTGACCCCAACTGGAGGGATTTGTTTGCAGATGCTATGCTGCACCACTTGGTGTCTTCGCGGTCTGATCACTGCCCTTTGCTCTTAGAAATAAAGAAAGAGAGCTGGGAACGCCATAAAGTGCGAGTCTTTCGGTATGAAATCATGTGGGAGAGGCTAGAATCACTTGCAAACGAAATCAAGGAGGCCTGGTGCACTGCTCCCAACAGAGAAGGGCTGGACGGGGTGGCGGCAGCACTCCGGAAAGTGCAGTCTGCGCTCCGTTCCTGGAGCAAGCAGAATTTTGTCTGTTACGTCTGAACTTGAAGCTTTGCGTGCTCAGCTAGAAGAGCTAAAAAGTGATCCAACAGTAGAGAGAATTCAGCTGCGGCAAGTCACAGATCGGATGGATGAATTGCTTTACAGAGAAGAGATGATGTGGCTTCAACGTTCTCGGATTGCCTGGCTGAAGGAGGGGGACAGGAATACGAGCTATTTCCATCGCCAGGCCGTCTGGAGAGCACGCAAAAACCGGATCAAAAAACTCAAACGAGCATATGGCTCTTGGTCCGAGGATCCGCTTGAAATGAAAGGAATGGCAGAAAGTTTTTTCAAAAAGCTGTTTGAAGCAGATCCTGGAGTTCTTCCTGGTGAGCTCCTGGACCTAATAGAGCCAAAAATTACAGAAGCAATGAATGAAACCCTATGTAAGGAGCTGTCGGATAAGGAGATAGCCGATGCCTTGTTTCAAATGGGTCCCCTAAAGGCGCCTGGGCCAGACGGGTTCCCTGCCAGGTTCTTCCAGAGGCATTGGGACACACTAAAAGTGGATGTGACAAATGCAGTAAAATCCTTTTTTGCAGATGGAATTATGCCACCAGGAATTAATGAAACGGCAATTGTCCTCATTCCAAAAGGTAATAATCCGAAAGAGCTATCACAATTCAGACCCATAAGTTTATGCAATATCATTTATAAAATCATCTCCAAGTGCATTGTGAATAGACTACGGCCATTATTAGGAGATATAATCTCAGAGGAACAAAGTGCTTTTGTTCCGGGACGGATGATTACAGATAATGCCTTAATTGCTTTTGAGTGCATCCATGCCATTCAGAGGGGTACAGGTGACAAGGGAGATTTCTGCGCATATAAGTTGGATTTATCGAAGGCGTATGATCGTGTGGATTGGGGTTATCTAAAAAGTTTGTTGTTGAAGCTAGGCTTTCAAAGTCGATGGGTACAGTGGGTCATGACTTGTGTGACCACGGTGTGCTACTCAGTTCGCTTCAATGGGGTGCCGTCCGCATCCTTTGCCCCGTCACGTGGCCTACGACAAGGTGATCCGCTTTCGCCATATCTCTTCCTTTTAGTCGCTGATGGCCTGTCTGTCTTGTTGAAGCACTATGAAAGACTAGGGCTTGTGGAGGGTATTAAGGTGTGCAGGAGGGCGTCGAGTGTTTCTCATCTGCTATTCGCGGACGACAGCCTGCTGTTCTTCCGTGTATCAGAGAGTCAGGCGAACAGTATACGTTCGGCAATTGCTATTTTTGAGAAGAATTCAGGTCAGCTACTAAGTCCTAGCAAGTGTTCGCTGCTTGTCAGGGAGGGTAGGAATGATGTTTGTGCCCAACGCATCCGTGAGATCTTGGGTGTAGAAAGACTGGATTTCGAGGAGAAATATTTAGGTCTTCCTACCCCAAATGGGCGTGTCAAAAGAGGCACTTTTCAACCGCTTGAAGCAAGGTTTTTCAAACGGATGTCAGCTTGGAGAGAAAAGGACTTGTCTGCGGCAGGAAAGGAAATTCAAATTAAATCCATTGCGCGGGCACTCCCCAACTATGTAATGAGCGTTTTCAAACTCTCAGGTGGCTTATGCGAGGAGCTCATGAAAAGCATTCGAGCTTATTGGTGGGGTTCTGAAAAGGGCAAAAGGAAAATGCAGTGGATATCATGGAAAACTCTATTATTGCCTAAAGGCTTTGGTGGAATGGGGTTTAAGGATTTGAAGCTCTTTAACCAGGCGCTTCTTGCTCGTCAGGGATGGAGACTCCTGGCCTTCCCTGACAGCTTGTGTGCTCGAGTGCTAAAGGCCAAATACTTTCCAGCAGGCTGCTTGTTAGACACCGCTCCAGCGAGTGAGGCCTCTCAAACCTGGAGAGCAATAGAATACGGTCTTGAGCTCCTGAAAAAGGGAGTAATTTGGCGAATTGGAAACGGCAGCAATACTCGCATATGGAGAGACAATTGGCTACCACGCCCCCTGGGTATGAAGCCAATAGGCAGCACCAGAACGTGCAGGCTTCGCAGGGTGTCCCATCTCATCGACCCAGTTTCCAGATGCTGGGATGAAGCTCAGGTAAGGAGATTTTTCTATCCCTGTGACGTTTCGGAAATTCTTCAGATCAGGCTCCCGGACACTACTTGTGATGACTGGATTGCATGGAGTGGTGAGAAGTCTGGATGCTTCTCGGTCCGGAGTGCTTATCGACTAGCCATGCGGTGGGAGCACGACCTGGGAAGCGAAGGAACAAGCTCTAGTACGGATGGAAGTAGAGCCCTGTGGAAAGCAATCTGGTCTGCTCCAGTTCCCTCAAAGGTACGTGTTTTCGCCTGGAAACTTGCTCGAAATGGCTTAGCTACGAAAGCGAATAAGCATTACAGGCATTTAGCTGCGGATAGTGCTTGTGACTTGTGCGGTCATCCATTTGAGGACGGGTTCCATGCCATGATCACCTGTCCTCATGCTCGTGCTTTGAGGCAAGAACTGAGGGCTCACCTATGGTTACCAGAAGAGGAAGCTCTGAAGAATACAGGCCCGGATTGGCTACTGTTGCTCACGGACAGGTATGATACGGAACCTATTTCAAATCTTTTGATGTTAATGTGGCGCTGCTGGCATGTCAGGAACAGCATTCTTCAAGCCGGAGAGCGTATCCCTGTTGTGGCGTCGGTTGTTTTCATCACACGTTATGCAGAGTCACTGTTGCGGATCCGGCAACCAACAGTGGACGTTGAGCGGGGGAAACAGAAGGAGGGGGTGCCGAGTAAACATGTGAATTTGCACAGCGTCCCGAGGAGAGCGAGCAATTGGCATTCCCCTACGGGTGAAACTCTAAAGATTAATGTTGATGGTGCTTTCATCGCAGATACAGGGGAGGCAGCAGTTGGGGTGATCATCAGGGATGCCTACGGACAAGCTCTTCTGTCATCCTGGCGATGGCTGCGTCCACTGCCGCGACGCGGAAGAAGCGGAGGCTATGGCTTGCCTAGAAGGGGTCAAGCTTGCTGCGCGATGGCCAGAGCGCCACATGATCCTGGAAGGTGACAACTCTTCAGTCATTCAAAAATTATCGCTGGGCGGCTTGGACCGTTCGATTGTGGCACCCATCATCCATGATACGCTTCATGAAGCAAGGCATCTGAAGAGCATCGTCTTTACCAAGATCGGGAGAGAGCAAAATAAAGTAGCTCATGAGTTAGCTCATCTAGCTATTCGTTCCAAACAATGTAAAGTATCGTTTACTTCTGTTCCGAACTGTGTCGCTTCGCTGGTTAGCGAGGACACGCCTTAAGTAATAAAGCTCTCTCCTTTCGCAAAAAAAATATCAGCTACTTAACTAACGTTTTATAAGGTGACGTCGCACCTGCCCTCTTGTACTCAGGGGCAGGGGCTCCTCCAGTTAGCCACTTAACTAACGTTTTATTGGCCGTGTCCGGATGGTTTGGAACAAAAAATTGTCTCAAGAAATCTTGCATGCATGGAGTACTAAATAAAGTCTATTTACAAAACCTTTTCACAGATGAGTGCAACTTTTCACGACGAATTTAATGAGCCTAATTAATCTATAATTTGCTATAGTAATGCTACAGTAATCATTCTCTAATCGTGCGGTCAAAGGCCTCATTAGATTCGTCTCGCGAATTTGCCAGAGTTGTGAAGGTAGTTTTGTAAACTGACTTTATTTAATATCTCTAATTAGTGGTCAAAGTAGGATAACATTTGTCTCTCCATAACACGGTAAAGGTGACCTCGCACCTGCCCTCTTGTACGCAGGGGCAGGGGCTCCAGTAAGCCGCACTCCAGAATCCAAACTGTTGTTTAATATTCTGTCCGTTTTAAATTACTTGACACTCTAACTTTGTTCTAAATTAAAATTTTCAAACTTTTATCAAGTTTATAGAAAAAATTGTAACATGTACAATGTGAAATTAGTTTCATTGAATTCATCATATATAAAATATACTTCGATAGTGGATTTATTTATTATTATTGTATGTTAAACTATTTTTCAATTAACATGACCAAAGATAGAAAAAATGATTTAGGATAAAGCTAAAATGACCAACAATTTAAAATAAAGAAAATATTAGCCATTGATTATTGCTCTTAGCCCGCCGGTCAGTGGTTATATGACCTTCAAGACGAGACGAGCACTTGAGGAGGATCTATATTAAGTCGCAGCGTAGGTCTACAAATATGGCGTTGGGAAAACTTGCAAGTTTTTTTTTTAAATTAAAGCAGGAGCACTGCTATTCATTTAAAAGAGAAAGAAGTTGACGGTCGATATTACATAAATAAAAGCACTCGGAAAGACGAACTAAGGGCCTGTTTAGTTCGGGAAAAAAGTTTGCGAAATTTACTGTAGCAATTCTAAATCGAAGATTAGAGACTAAACATGATCTAATTATAAAACTAAATACACGAATGGACGGAAAATCGCGAGACGAATCTATTAAGCCTAATTAATCCGTCATTAGAGATTGTTTACTGTAGCACGACGTTGTCTAATCATGGCCAAATTAGGCTCATTAGATTCGTCTCGCAAAGTTACCGGGGGTTATGGAATGGGTTTTGTCATTAACACACGTTTAATACTCCATGCATGTAAAATTCCCTTTGATGAGCAGTGAAGTTTGATGAACAGTGAAGTTTAGAGTGGGAACGGCCTAATCAGGAAAAACTTGCAAGTTGAATATTCACATGGTCACATCAAAACAAATGCCAGGTTTGGCTAGAGCCCCACTAGATGCATCTCTGACTCTCTGAGCCCTTTGTAGCCGTCGTTCTTTCCCTCGAGCAAATCACGGACCACGCAGGCAGAGGCAGCCGCTGTCCCCCGGACGTCGACGTCACCGCCTCACCGGGACACCCGCCCGCTCTGGATAGCAGAATAGGCGAAAGCATCCGAAGCACCGTTTGGTTCCAACGTGAGCGACGCGTCCTCCTCGTGTCAGGCGGCGCACACTGCCATGCCAAGCGGCCAACGTGCTGGCTCGGCCCCCGTGCCCGGGCCTCTCGTCTTTTCGCGCGTCGGAAGCCAGCCGGTGTTCACCGCCCCCGTTACCGCGCGGTTACGCGTCCTCTCCTCCGGGGGAGGGGCGCCCGCGCCGATGACATCCGCGCGGCGAGCGCATGGGCGCCACCACGGCGCGTCTCGCGGCTTGGGTTAGGCCATGTACGCGTCCTCGTCTTTGTTCTGTCACTCTGCACGCCGGGAGGGAGGGATGGTCTCGTCTCCAGCTCAGGCGGCACGTGGTATTGTCTTGGGCTGTGCTTGCTAGTACTGCCACCGGCAGCAGTCCACCGCAGCCGGCACGGACGACATGGCCGCCAAGATGTTAGCCCGGGGGAGGGGACTAAAGGAGGGACGGAAACGCCAAAGAGAAATGTCCTAATCGACGGGAACGCCGTGTGGCCAATAGTAGTATTCTTTTTTTGAAGAGCAATTTTTCAATTATTTGGATGCGCTGCTGTCTTGTCATCCTCCGTCTCTGGGGATTGGTAGGGACCAGAGGAAACAATACCAATGTTTAGGCCCTGTTTAGTTCAGGGTGAAACTTTCTTTCACCCTGAAACTTCACTATTCATCAAAGAGAATCTTACATGCATGGAGTATTAAACGTGTGTTAATGACAAAACCCATTCCATAACCTCCCGGTAACTTTGCGAGACGAATCTAATGAGCCTAATTTGGCCATGATTAGACAACGTCGTGCTACAGTAAACAATCTCTAATGACGATTAATTAGGCTTAATAGATTCGTCTCGCGATTTCCCGTCCATCCGTGTATTTAGTTTTATAATTAGATCATGTTTAGTCCTTCTAATCTTCGATTTAGAATTGAAAACTTTCTTTCACAAATTTTCTTTCCAATTCAAACAGGCCCTTACATGCTCCGAGTTAACGTCCATGGAGTTCCCAGGAGGGGGGGTCGAGCAATCTTCAATCGGAGCCAGGACGAAGAGCAGGGAAGGCTGCCGCTCAATGCAGTGAGCTACGGCTTCCAACCTTCAGCTCTGAATTCTAACCGGATCTGAACCTGCGAAATGCAACGTAACTGCACTTGAATTTGAATCGCGCTTAGGCTCTGTTTAGATGAGCAAGTTTTTACTATTAACGAGTCACATCGGATATGGTGCCACTAATTAGGATTATCAAACGTAGATTATTGACAAAACTCGTTCCATAACCACTGGGTAAATTCGCGAAACGAATCTATTGAGCCTAATTAGACCATGATTAGACAATGTGGTGCTACAGTAAACAATCTCTAATAATAGATTAATTATGCTTAATAGATTCATCTCGTGATTTTCCATCTGTAATTAGTTTTATAATTAGATTATGTTTAGTCCTTCTAATTAACATCCTCAAACTTGATGTGACATTTTCGACAAGTTTCTACTCCCAACTAAGAGCCTGTTTAGTTTGGAAAGAAAGTTTTCAATTCTAAATCGAAGATTAGGAGGACTAAACATGATCTAATTATAAAACTAAATACACGGATGGACGGGAAATCGCGAGACGAATCTATTAAGCCTAATTAATCCATCATTAGAGATTGTTTACTGTAGCACGACATTGTCTAATCATGGCCTAATTAGGCTCATTAGATTCGTCTCGCAAAGTTACCGGGGGGTTATGGAATGGGTTTTGTCATTAACACACGTTTAATACTCCATGCATGTAAGATTCTCTTTGATAAATAGTGAAGTTTCAAAGTTTTAAAAGTGTGGTCATCTAAACAGGCCCTAAATAAGTTTAACTTTAACCGTGCCAAAATGCACACACAATTCACAACAGAGAACTTTTCTCTCTCCCTTTAGAGTGTAGTACACTCCACTACTAGTTATTTGAGGTACTTTTATTAATAACAAGTGCCATGCCGATAACACGACGTCAGAAGGTGGCATCACATCACTCGCGCTTCCCTGCCGTGGTATGGAGGCGGCGGCCATCATGTACGCCCTGTTTTTTTTTTTAATAGAGAATAGGTTTCCCCGCTTTGTTAAACAAACAAAGCAATTCAAGTCTCTTGTACGTCCTGATTAGATTCGCGAAAAGGCATCAATTCAATCAAAAAGGCACCACATTGAACTACGTGTTCTCTCTCTACTTTTTCAATTCTGAATGTATCTCCAATCATTGAATTCAATCGAATTCACCCCATCTAAACAAGGCCGCAGTGCAAGGTGCAACGGCCAGCCACCGGCCTCGGCCTGCCATGCCATGCCATCCGGTGGGGTCCGCCCGGCCGCCGGCGCGCACCTGTAGCGGCGCACATTGTCTCCTCCGCTCCACTCGCGCCTCTGACACGGTCGCTGAATCCACTTCAATGCATCCCATGCCGGCTCCACCGGATGGCCGCCCTGCTTTGCATGCGGATCGCCTTGCCCGCTCCATGATCACTTCCTCAGGCCCGCGCCAGAGCCGCCGCGGCTCCCTGGAAAAATCATCGGTGGCGCATAGTGCAGCGGCCATCACATGCGGGCGCCGGATCTACAGGCTACAGGCTTGGCCCCCGCCGACAGGCCGAACGCTGCAGCGACTGACAACGAAGACGAGCGGGACCTGCCGGGCACGGGCAGGGAGAGGTTGTCCGGCCTGCAGTTGGCCCAATGCGGCAGCCTTCCAGCAAAATCGTGGGCTGGGCTATAGAATTTTTGTATATGGGCCGTCAATTTTCTTAGGTACATGAGCTTCGATGCGGTTCTTTCTCGGGTTCAAGTCTTTTTTTTAATGCTTTGTCATCGAGTAAGAAAATCTGGTACATGCACTTTGCCTACTCAGCCATTTAGCCAGTTTACACGCCGTGTAAATGCTATACACTGACTAGCTGTGTCCGTTTAATCAACCGTTTAGCCCGTATAATGACCATTTAACCCGTTTAAATGACCATTTAGTCTGAATAAAGAGCTAAACGGTAGATGACCGAGTGTTTAGCGTTTACCGTTTAGGGTAACATTGGGTACATGAATGATGTCCACCTCCGAAAGATATTTAATTAATAAGAGAGTATAAGATAAATAATTTATATGTGGAACTATGAAATTTTAACACTCATGTTTTTTAAATTATTAGCCCATGTAAAACACAAGTTGATAGACTAGTATAATTAAATACCATGTATCAAGAATATTTCTTAACCTATATAACCGAGCCACAAGCTGGCAAAGCAGATAGAATTATGCACCTATCAGGTAACTTCACAAAGCTATAGTATATCTATATCTCAAATCGACACGGCTCGCGCCATATATGCCGTGATGAAGAAAACGCGTGAAGATAGGAAATAGCGAATTTGAACCCGATGCAACGGTCTGGAATGACGGTTGATGGATATCTCAAAATCTCAATCGACTGACACCCATACAGTTCCAGAAAAAAATGAGACAGGTAGATACAAATTCTCACACTCAATAAGCACTTAAAAACAAGGAAATATCATAGTGCAGGCCCGGACAATCCCTGCTTCTTTTGAGATTGATTAGAACCGTATGTCATTCATGCCTTGATGGCCTCAACAAACATGTCAAAGTTGTCATGCGAGGAGCCCCCTTTCTTGACGCTCTCATGCGCAACCTTCTTCATGGCCTCCACCCTCTCCCTCATGCCCGTGTCGCCCATCAGCTCCTGCACCCTGCCAGCGATGTGCTCCTTCGTGATCACCCCAGCTTCATCGGCCTCGGCCCGGAGCCCGACCTTCCAAACGTCACAGATGTACACCTGGTTGACGAACTGGTCGGCGAAGTACGGCCACGACAGGAACGGCACCCCGTTGCGGACGCCCTCCATGGTCGAGTTCCACCCACAGTGCGACACAAAGCACGCCACCGCAGGATGCGCCAGCACCCGCTGCTGCGGCGACCACGCCACCACCATGCCGCGGCCGCTGGCGCTGACCCGGTCGAGGAACCCGTTGGGGTAGTCGTGGACGTCGCCGTGGACGATGTCCGGGCGCACCACCCAGAGGAACGGCCGGCCGCAGAGCTCCAGCCCCAGCGCGAGCTCCTGGAACTGGCGCGTGTCGAACATGGTGAAGCTGCCGAAGGCGACGTACACGACGGACCTCGCCGGCTGCGTGTCCAGCCACGAGATGCACGCGTCGTCCTCGGGCCGCCAGAAGTGCCCCACCGCCTTGCCGCGGCGCTCGCCCGTGAGGAGCGGGCCGATGGGGACCACCTTGGGGAACCGCGCGAAGGTCGCCTGCTCGGCGCCGTGGAAGGAGTTGCAGAGGATGAAGTCGCACTCCTCAACGGCGCGCACGCCGCCGATGAGATACCGGAAGAGGGCCTCCTGCCCCTCATGGTTGCCGATGCAGTTCCACGCGAGGTGGGCCGGATTCATGACGGGCATGTCCGGGGACAGCTGGAACATATCCTGCGTCAGTGCAGACCCTGCGTTGAATTTGTAGCTGTAACACATGTATCTTTGCTTCTTGCATTGCTGCAGAAAATTAATGTCAGTCACTGTAGTTACCATCGTTCGAGTCGATAATGTTGTCCCGAACCAGCTCGTGGATGCCCAGAATGCTCGCCAGCACGGCGGCGGAGGCCGGCCAGATGACCGCCGACTTTATCCTCGTCCTCCGCGCGACGTCGAGCGCCCACGCCCCGAGGTTGTAGTCCGTCACCATGCACGTGATCGGCCCGCCGTCCACGCCCTCGGCCTCGCCATGGCTTCGACGGATGAGCTCCTCCACCCGCGGGGCCATGTGCTCTGCCATGAGCAAGGTCAGCTTGAGGAGGTTGTTCCTGTCCTCCCCTGGCTCCATGCCGTCCGGCACCGCCACGAGCCTGATACGGTCCAACAGCCCCGCGCCGCCGTTCTTCGTCGTGTCCGCCATGGCGGCAACGACGCGGTGGTGGTTGAACTCGGAGTTGGCGAAGGTGACCGTGAAGCCCCTGTCGACGAGCGCGTGCGCGAGCTCCAGGAGCGGGATGACGTGGCCCTGCGCCGGGTAGGGGATGATCAGAGCGTGCGGGGGAGGCGGCATCTCGTACCTTGGTAAGTACAGGAAGCTACTTGTGCGCGTGAAGATGCCAATCATTCGAGTGATTGCATGTACATTTATACATCATTCGAGCGATTGCATTTCTTGTTGCTTGAGGGATGCCACCAATCAATTGCGTTTGTCGTGAGCTTGTAGCATGTCAAATCAACATGTCAATTCTTATGATCTCGTTTTCGGTGACCTTGTAGCATTGCTTTGGATTCATGGGTCTCTCTCGTGATTGTCGCTGCATAGTGTTGAGAAACATCCGAGGAGAAGCACTTGGCAAGTTGCATGCGACTCCATTTGCTTGGAAGTGAGATCCGCAGGCAGCTTAATTGGATGCCGGCCTGCACTTACAAGTGAGATCATTATGCAGCTTAGTTGGCTGCAGCCTGCAGGGCCATGTTCCTTTGGGTAAAGCACCAAGAGCGTAATCCAATACGTACATGGACAGAACATAAGCGAAAGCAGACGTACGAGATGCCCTGAAGAAAGAATCCAAACATTGTCTGGCCTGCACCGAGACGCATATGCAGCTACTAGCTACACTGCCGGCCTCTATGCGGCATGTGCGTGCTTTAGCTTCTACTCCCTCCTCCATTCCATTTTAAATTGTAAATCACTAAATTTTGGAAAGTCAAACCATCTCAAGTTTGACTAACTTATATACAAAAAAATATCAGCATTTATGATATCAAATAAGTACATTTGATTCTTCATCAAATATATTTTCATATATCTATTTGGTGCCATAAATCTTTGTAATCCTATATATAGTTTTAGTCAAACTTAAAACAGTTTTGATTCTCCAAGAAAGTTGGAGTGACTTGCAATTTACAATGGTGAGAGTGGAGTTTAATTAAGCAATCAATCCATTAATTATATGTTACTCCCTTCATATCTAAATATTTCTCACCGCTGACCTTTTATTGCAACATTTGACTATTCGTCTTATTTAAATTTATTAATAATATATGAAAAGGTAAGTCATAAAAATACTTAAATAATTTTTTAATAAGATGAATAGTCAAAAGTCGTGACAAAAAGGTAACAGCGACAGATGTTTTGATACAGAGTTACTAATTGATTAATTAATTGTACCAAGCAATGGTCCCCCACACACACATCTATCCATGCTTGGCTAACTGATTAATGTACTTATCTCTAGATGGCTTAAGTAATCGGCCAAACACCATATAAAAAATGTACAGTAGCCAAATTGATTAATCACTTTAAAATTAATAATGAACTAATGCCAGATTACATTTGGTGTCAAATTTGGACATCAATGGCAAAGGATGGATGGATTCAAATCAAGTAGTAATGCATATTCACCGGCTCCTTACTAGGCTGCACGCTCCATTTCATTCAAGTGGATCTGCACGAGCACGACTCTAGCATTTATCTCCGTATATACCGTACAACATATCTGTATCGAGGAAATCACGTTTTTATATATTATAGTAGGGCAACAACAGTAAATATGGATCAAATGGTCTATATATAGGTGGATCCGCACCAGTGCTTTTTGGATGTTGCCATTACCGCAATGTATGATGAATAGGCTACAGAGGTGAGACCCATCAAATAAAACATCTATATTTATCCAGAGGGGGAGGTGAGACACATTTTGAACTATAAAACCGGGTTTCTAGCCCCTCACCTTTGCAAA
>CM014276.1:56278239-56289767 GCA_004135705.1 Alloteropsis semialata
GACATTTTTCTTATGTAAACATATATTTTCACAAATTTTAGTAATGAAGCTAAACAATGAAAAATTTATATGTATCCTTGTAAATAAAAGAGAGAAATCTATGGGTGTAAATTGTCTAGAAAAGGCCTACAAAAATATAAAGTTCTAGTCTCGAGAAGTTCTCATGAGAAATATTCATATAAAGTTCTAGTCTCGAGAAGTTCTCATGAAAATTACTGTTGGGATTTCGGGGAAATCCAACAGGTTGAGATCGAGAGAGAGCGGCGAGAAAGAGAGAGACACACGATAAATGACAGGCTCAATTTATATATTTATATGTGCACGGAATTAGGTTAGAAATCCCAGGCCAACTGCCTCTCAGGGCTCTCCTCCCCTCCTTTTATAGGCCCCTCCGAGTGCCCTTACAACAACTATATTCCCAGCATATCCGAGGGCACAATGGTATTTCCTTCTTTTGTACTGGCCTCTGTGATTCCCGGGTCTTGACGCGCCTATGAAGATGCGCCACGCGTCCCTGCTCATCCGTGCTAGCGGGCCGTCCCTGCCTCCAACCCTGCGTCTGGTCCCGCGTCGAGCGAAGGAGTGGGCGCTCACCCCTTCGCTCCTCTTGCTCTCCCGAGCCCTTCGACTGAGTGACCTGAGTAAGGGAAAAAAGCAAGAAATAATGCTAGTTCAAGCGAAGGGGTAACTTAGACATCCCTTCGCAGCTTTCGGGAGTTAGCCAAATTCAAGACTCCCCAACAATTATGATAAATATTATCGTGCAGAAGTTTCTTAAAAATTTGCCCAAAAAAGTTAAGTCGTGTGAAAACCTCTACTCACAAACATTTGCGTGAAAGTTGTATTGAGCAATTTATTTTGAGAAGTTATACATAGAAATTATATGAATAAATTTATAGTGGTCTAAAATTAAAACGTTACAAAGCTTCTTTAAAAAATAAAAACATGTTGTGGAGGTAATCCATTGCGCCCCCATTTGATGCTCGTCATTGTGAGACATTCGCCAATTTTAGGCAATGGAAAGGGAACACTGCATCCTAAGTGCAATTCCAGACGCAAGACAATGGTGAATGATGGATATAAGTTTGTAAACAAGATTTCATAAAAAAAAAAGTTTGTAAACAAGAGAATACTTCAAGTGCTCCAGCACCTTGTGATGCTCCCGTACTCCAACTCAATGGCAAAGAAAAACGCCTAAATTAGCATCATAAATTCAATATAAAATGAGTTCCCAAAAAAAAATTCAATAGAAAATGTGGATGGATAGATGATGAAATGAGCTATATATGTTCATGCAAAATTTAACACTGGATAAACTTTTGTGTAAGGAGAAATAAAAACGACCAATTGGCATACGAATAGGCACGGAGCACTGTTGGGGATTTCGATTCCCCTAACAGGAGTGGGGAGAGAGAGGAGAGGAGGAGAAAGGCAACTGGAACAAGCAAAGTGAGGAGAGGCCAAAGGGATGCCCCCTGGTGACCCCTTGGGTCCTATTTATAGATGGGAAGGGAGACAGTTTTCTCCTAACCCTTGGTGGGACCAAAAATTACAAAGAGGCCCTTGGGCCATGTACATGGGCTAGGCCTTTCCCCCAACAGTAGCCCCTCAGGCGCTAGGTTTTGGCTGGCACAACAAGGCCTAGCGACTGAAACTCTAGGGAAAGCCCAGTACAACTTAACACTTTGGCCGCGACGGGTGCCTCACGACCTTATCCGTATGTACGCCTCACTAAAAACTCCATCCCAAAAACCCAGTGGGAAAAAAGGGTATGGAGAAAAGAGCGCGTACAACTTGCAGAGCCGGCTATACAATGAAACTAGCTAAAAATAAATCTAAACTATCTTGTAGTAGATCGTGATCTTGATTTATGGAGGCTTCATCCTTCCATTTCAATCTTGGCTTCTCATGTTTGAAGCTCGTTTTTTGCTTCATTTTTTTAGGCTTCGCTTCGTAGCCCAATGTTGTTCTTCATGGCCGAAGTAGATGAAGTAGTGGAAGTCGAGGCGTCGCTTTGAAGCCGAAAGCTCTTCTTCATAGTTGGTGTAGTTGAAGTAGTGGAAGTCGATTGCTGATGCGGCGCCTTCATATCTTCGCTTGCGAGTACTGGGCAAGACCTCTACGGGTGGAATGGTTCTCCATGACACCCTCTATAGCCCCTCTTGGCCGGTGTTCGCGAGCGATTGGTGGAGGCAAACTTCGTACGTAGTCGAAGTAGTCAAGGTAGTTGAAGTAGTCGAACATGCTGTAGTAGTTGCGGTCAATGATTAGCTTCTTTTGCTGAACTTGATGGCAAACCTAGTTGAAGTCGAGGATGATATTGGCGGCGAAGCCCCTAAGCCGATGTAGACGGTGAAGCCTCTGTCGAGGTTGATGGCAAAGCCCCTGAGCCGGTGTAGATGGCGAAGGCTCTGTCGCGGTTTGTGGCGAAGCCCCTAAGCCGATGTAGATGACGAGGGTATTGTCATGGTTGTTGACAGTTTTTCGACGGAGAAACTCTTAAGCTGATGTAGATGGCGAAGACGAGTCGGTGCCGTTGCTTGATGGTGAAGCCCTTTGAGCCGGTGTAGACAACAAATAGTTTGGGCAATCGTTTTTTGAATAGATAAAAACATAGTTGATTTGATTGTTCCTGCAAAGGTTAGTCACTTGGAAACAAGTTTACTTGTGTAAGGATGTTAGTTTTTGGTGAAACAATGGTCAAAAATATTGCAGGGTGTTTTAACTAACCCACAAACAGTTGAGTAATTAAAAAAACATTGCAGAACAGTATTGCAGAAATATGATTCCTTTCTGCTGTCATTTTCCGTGGGAGTTTAAGAAATTTATCAGCTAATAGGATAGAAAACAAGCATCAATATTTTGAAAGTTAGTGCAGCTCTTTGGTATGAGACCTGAAGTTCTGGGTACAAATCCCATCTGCAACCCGCATTTTTTATATTTGGGAGAAGAAAACAAAATGACTTGCCTGAAAGTAATCCACGGGCACTCGAGCAGACCTGTTTTGCCTGGGTTCTCTCCTCGCTGTCGTTGACGAGCTATGAGCCCTCGAAATGTGCGAAGGGGGCAGGCCTGCTTCGCCTGGGTTCTCACCTGCGAAAGGGACAGTCTTTGCGAAGGGAGCAGACCTTGCCTCGCTGCTTGTTCGCGATCGAGCCTGCGGGCAGCGAAGGGTGCGTTCCCGCCTGGAAAGTCGAGGAAGCGAAGGGGTCCTTGCCCTGGAAATCAACGGAGGAGGAGGTCCTCGCCCCGTTTTCTTGCCGCGAAGAATAGCGAAGGGTGTTAGTGTCGGACGGCTTCCGTCGCCAGCAAAAAGTGAGACGGCCGCTTGCAGTTGTGACTTTTTTCTCTCTATTTTTTTCTTCTCTTTCTTTTTTCTTTTTTGACATGAAAGGAATATAGGATTCGAATCAGTGATCCTTGGATGCCATCATAAGTACATGGTTAGTGTACATTGTCTTTTGTATGATGAGTTGTTTAACATCTGTCTAACACAATATGATTCAGAATGTTCGCACCTCGGCGTATGTATCATGAAATGCGTTGTACATAATGTTACCAAAAAACACTTTGGCGCCAAGGGAAAGACATGTTTGCGATTGAAGTGCATGATGTAATTGTATATGGAAAAGGTAATTGCTTACCTTGGGTGAAGTGTGAGCAACCTGCAAAACATAGTCGTTATCCTTCGAATAGAAGGGTTAGTGGAAACATTAAAAATATTACTAAATCTTTAAGCTGAGATAAATATTATCCAAAGGATACCAGCTTGCATCCAAAGAGCAATAATCATCTTAATGAAAGAATTAGCTTTAATCTTAAATTTCAGTGAGATTGAATTAGTACTAACAAGTAAATATTTGCCGAATAAAAAAGTATACTAGTCGGAACTATTATGTAATAGTAAAGGTCTTTGAGCCGAAGTTGGTGTCAAAGACAAACCAAATTAGATGACGAAGCCCCTTAGGGAGTCGATCTTGTCGAAAGCCTCTTGTGTCAGACTGGAAGGTATATGTGAAATGGGTTGCCGAAGTCTGAGGCGAAGCCCCCTGGCGACTTTCAAGTCATCAAGCTTTTCTTTGAGCCGAAGAGAATCTTAGCATGGTTGCCCTACGAAGGTCATTTTTCTTTCCTTGCATAGGTTTGTTTGCATAAGGGTTATATTATTTTACATCAGTGTAATATAAATCACGACAGATACGAGCTTTCTTTGACTAGTGGTCAGAAAATAGCAGCAGGGTTAAGAGACATTGTTAACCTTATTAGTTTGTTTCAGTGTTGCACGCAACCAATACCTGATGCTAGACTGTCTCCTTTTTAGTAAACTATCATCATTTGCCCATCATCATTCGACATCCTACAACTTGAACAGAAAAGGGGCAGCCCCGGCGTAATGCCAAGGTGCCTGCACAAGAATTGTCTATGCCACCAGATGATCTAGTTGGACACAAAAAATGCAGCAGACTCAATTTTAATCGACCCCCAGCACAAGGATGTTATTTTTTTGGTGAAATCATAGTGAAAGATACTGCAGGTCGCTACATCTGGACCATCAATTGATAATTGATTGAAAGAAATACTGCAGAACTATGCTCCCTATGTGCTGTTCCTGCGTCTAGCCAGAGATATGAGAGATTTATTAGTTGCTGGGATTAAAAGAAGGCATAAACCTTTGTGGTTAGTGCAACTCCACGGTAAAGACCAGACGGTCGATGGTACAAATCCTGCGCAGCATGTATTTTTGCAGTTAATTAGAGAGAGAAAAACTTCTTGCCTGCATTATTTCTCGGTACTTGGCCAGGGTGTTCTCGCTTGGTGGCGCCCCGCAAAGCGGGTCTTCAGTCTGAGCGCCAGGCTTTCCTCCGCGGCGATCGTGAAGGGGTCTTCTCGTCTGCAGCACCTTCACCCAGCGAAGGGGTCTTTGCTTTCGATGCGCTGCCAGATGCGGGAAGGGGTGCCTGGGCGCGAAGGGGTTCTCGAGACTTTCTGCTTGGATTTCTTCTTATGGTTCTCCGCGTCCATCATATTCTCTTCCAAGATTTGTTTATATCCCCAACTTTCATTTGATAGGTACGAAGACTTTTGCTTCGATCTGAGCCGTACAATTTTTAAGCAGAGGCCACGCGAGCCTTTTTGACTTGGAATTCTTATGTCCAAGTTTTTGTTTTCAGCAAAGGCCACACGAGCCTTTTGACTTGGAACTTTCTCATGTCCAAGTTTTTATTTTTCTTAGCAACTGGGAGTTTGTTCTGTGAGTCTCAGCTCATCTTTTTACATCCAAAGGCTTTTTCCCTTAGCCTTGGTGCGAGCCTTAGCTCGATCTTTGGTGCAATGAATGCAATATGTTTTATGCATGAATGATGGATGAATGCTCTCGATGCATGAATGATTTTTCATATGGAATGATGCGAAGGGTTACATCATAAGCCAAATGCATTATTTGTGATAATTCCTTGGTCTCGTTGAACCATGATGGGGACGTGGGTGCCCGATCTTCCGTCAGGTGAAGGATAACTCGTTTTTGGGCGGAGGTGACGCACCGATCCGGCTTCAGATCTCAAAGACCCGAACTCCTGCAATCTTAGCACCACGATTCCTCTGGTTATCAACCGTGTCACAACCCGGTTGACCTCGCCACGAAGGCTAGTCCCTACCTGCGAAAACGAAGAACACAAGCAAGAACTCGAAAGGCGCAGCTCAAATATAAAGTGACAAACTGCAGATGAATGATTAAGCACACGAGTTGGGGTTCTACAAACCGACGAACGGCGAAACTGTTCTTGACAGATTAATCTAAGCAAAACCCGCGTCTAAACGATGGCGGCTACTGAGTTTAACAGCCTAGGGGTGCCCTAGGGTTGGGGGCGCACCAGGGTGGGGCGCCCTCAACATGGGCCGAAGGCCCGACACGATACAAAGCCTGAAAAAGCCCAAAATAGGTGATGCAACATATTTTTGTGGTCACATAGACTGATCCACGAGGCTTTTGGAGCTAGGACCAGAACCAAAAGAAGCGTCTCATTGTCACGGTTCCAACGCATCCAAGAATGCCTTGATTGGACGCCGTATGAGGGAGATATCGCCGTTTTGGTGCAGACATGTCGGCTGAATCCGAACCGAAGATGCTGTCCAACTTGGCGACGACTTGTAACTTTGAGATGAGGCCGGCTCATGTGTGTCCAGCGTGGTGATGTCCTCATCATCCTCCTTCTTGAATTGGAGTCGTCCTCGACTCCATCTCAGCATGAAGCCCCTGCAAAAGGTTAGTGACAGACGGATGCACAGCACGAGACATAGTATTACTTGTAGCAAGACACATAGCACGACCAAGCATAGTATAACAAGGAGCATCAGGGTTATCACATAAAGCAGCAGCAGCTGATGTAGTAGCAATAAAAGCACCTCCTTTTAATTTAATCTCATTATTTTTATCAGTAGAAGATGCATCACTAGCAGTTTTATCCTTAACAATTTCAGCAAGCTCCTTAAAATGTTTCCTAATAGCAGCAGGCGATAAAGGAAGGAAGGTAATGTTCTTATCCCTATGCATGAAAGTATATGTATTAGTTCTACCATGGTGTGCAGCATCCTTATCATATTCCCATGGACGTCCTAATAAAAGCGAACATGCTTGCATAGGTACGACATCAAAATCAGCATAATCATGATAAGAGCCAACTGAAAAGTGTATGCGTGCGGAGTGAGTTACCTTTGCCTTACCACTATTATTGAACCATTCAATGTGGTACGGAAAACGTAGTGGTCGAGTGGTTAAACCAAGCTTGCTGACCAAATCCGAACTCACCAAGTTGTTGCAGCTTCCAGTGTCAATAATGGTGAGAACACGTCGCTCCTGGATGACGAGAAACATGTGGAACAAGTTGTTGCGCTGGGCCTTCGTGTCGTCCTCATGTTCCTCCTGTGCGGAGAGCACACGCTGCACAAGAAGGCTAGAAAAACCCGCGGAAGCATCTTCGGAGTTAATGGTGGTCTCCTCCGAACCTGCAGCAATGTTAGCAGCAAAAACCACATCATCTTCAACATCACTAGCACTTACATATCCATCTCCGTCTGGTGAAGCGATGAAAGCATGTGTACTTGGACAGTCCTTCATGACATGGCCCATGCCCTTGCAGCGGTGGCACACGATGTTTGCAGATTTACTCGAAGAGCTCTTGACGGAAGTAGGCTGGGTCTTGTTCTGCTGGGCCTGCACATTAGACACATTGCTTACCTCAGAAGAAAACGCCGTAGCTGGTGGTGATGAACGTGTACTCGCTGGTGGCGTGAAGGTCTTGCTGTAGGTGTTCTTATTCCGTCCCTGCAATTCTTTTTCTGCAAGTATAGTAAGCTGGAACAACTGGTTGGTAGTACTAAAGTCCTTATAGTCAACAATATCCTGAATTTCACGTCTCAAACCACCATAGAAACGACACACTTTATCCTCAGAATCCTCTACTACCCCACAACGAATCATGCCCTTTTGTAACTCTGCATAATAATCCTGAACAGACATATCTCCCTGGTCTAAACGTTGCAATTTCTTACGCAAATCACGCTTATAAGAAGCAGGAATAAAACGATCACGCATTGCTATTTTAAGCCCATCCCAAGAAGCGGGTTGTATGTTTAAAGTAGCACATTCTTGCCACCAGATTATAGCAAAATCTTTAAACTCACTAGTGGCTTGTCTAACCTTATGTTGATCAGGAACAAGATGTGAAGCAAATTTTTGTTCTACTATCATCTCCCAATCTAGATATGCCTCAGCATCATAACGCCCATGAAAAGATGGTATAGTAAATTTAACTTTAGCGTAAGGATCATCATTACCTTGATTGCGTCGAATTCTGTGACCTCCCATACCTCTTGTATTCTTGCGAAGACGTTGACGACGTAACTTCTCGGCGCGGGTCTTAATCAAATCAGGCTCACCATCAGACCCATAGATAACCTCACCATCGTCCTCTAGGTAATCATCCAATGCTTCCTTGAAAGGACCTAGATGTCGCCTAGAGGGGGGTGAATAGGCGAGATGACCGATTAAAACCACCAATTGCAATTTCAGCCAGCTGACAGGGGCAACCCGGTCTAACCGGTATAGCAACCCGGTTAAACCGGTCCTGGACAGTAAGGCTGCACAAGTGGTGCTCGTCCCCCTCTTGTTCTTCTAGCACCAAATGAGCTTGGGGCACTGCTTGTACATATGTTTTTCAGCAGGTTCACAAAGTCCCTGCACGCAGATAGAGCACACCAAAGTAGATCGAAGCGGAAGCAAATATAGAGCTAGAAGTAAACAAATGAGGCAAACCAAAGAGAAGACACAAGAATTTGTTTCCCGAAGTTCAGACCCACTGCATGTCCACCATGACAAGCTCAGTGGTTCCTAATCTCCGTTGAGGAAGCTTATGCGACCACCACCTAGGTCAAGCTATCTCCTCGGCTCCACTAAGTCGATCTTTTCCCACGAAGGAGGCAAGACCAGCCCTTACAAACTTCCAGCCGCTCACCACACAAATGGGAGCTCGCCGGCGACGCCTAGCCGTCTAGGAGGCGAACCTCCAAGAGTAACAAATGCACACAGACTTTCTTGACGCCAACCACAAGTGCTCAAGCTAGTAAATGCTCTCAGATGCTCTCTGATTTCACGATGATTCTCAATGCTCACACACAAAGGCTTCTCTCAACCCAACTCAAGGATTTTCACTCAAATCAAGCAAACTCACAAAGAGGTGTTGGGGAGAGCTTCTCTGCTGTTGGAAACGTGTGTAGGAGGTTTAGGATTCACCCAGAACCAGCAGCCCTCAAAGGAGAGGGCTAAGGGGTATAAATACCCCGGCCATCACAAACTAGCCGTTGGAACCCAGCCAAAGGCGGTTAGACCGCTATCCATACCGGTTAGACCGGTATTTGAACTCAACTAGCCGTTACCCTTGTCAGAGGGTCCATAGAGGTTAAACCGGTCCTTAGACCCGGTTAAACCGCTATTGCCCTGTTAGCACTTTTCACTTATCTCAAGGGTTATCTCTCAAGGCTTTCTCACATAGGTCAACTATTTGAGCACTTTACTGGTGTTTTGTCATTTAACCAATGTGTCGGATATCAATATCCGACCCTCTCACCGACGGGTGGGACCACGCAGTTTCGGGAAGGAGATGGGCATAAGAAAACCCGTAAACAAGAAGAATATCAGATCAGGGGAGGATCGATTTTCCCCTGACTCGACTGACCTGGTTCCGTCCCGGCCGACCTATGAGTCCGCCTCGGCCGACCCCCGTCCTCGGCCGACCCCCGTCCGCCTCGGCCGACCCCCGTCCGCCTCGGCCGACCCACTTCTGTCCTGATCAGCCCTACGCTATCTCACCCGACCTCTCTTCGCCTCGCCCGAATCGGCGTGGGCCCGGGCCGGAGTGGAGTGTCAGGAAGACCTGGCATAAGGACGTGGCGCCACTACGCCGCTCCCCATCAGCATTAATTGGCCTTACCGAGCACTGTCCGGTATGGCTAAAGGATGTGACTCCCACTGTTTTGCCCGTCCGCAGGCGCCGCTCGAGGAGAAGCACGACCCCAACAAGCCCGAACAGCACCCACAGTGTCCCGAACAGCATCCACAGTGTCCCGCAGGCGGCGGGGCTTCTTCAGCAAGTTTCCTATTATTTGTTATTTGTTGAACACGTCTTGTACAGCGTCACCTCCCCTGAGTATAAATAGAAAAATCAAGCCTCAGGAGAGGGGACGAAAACACAACCCCCGAAACACACACGCTCTCTTACAGACACACTCACAGAGACTTGGGAGCCCCTCCCTCTCTCGACCGCTTGTAACCCCTACTACGAGCAACGCGAGTAACACGAGCAGATCGACACTGGACGTAGGGCGTTAGTGCCTGAACCAGTATAACCCCTTGTGTCCTCTCGCGAACCATCCGGAGCCCAGACGCGCAATCCACTAAATTTACTTGTTGGTTATTTCTTACACCGACACAATGTAACATCCCTCTTGATAGTACGGCATACCTATACTCAAGAATAAATATAAATTCAATTCATCCACTTGAGCTTGTATGTCTTCAAACATGTGGAACCAATTAAATTCACAATGTAACATCCCTCTTGATAGGTTTGTAACCAATTAAATATACTCAAGAATTAAATTCAATTCATCCACAATGTAACATCCCTCTTGATAGGTTTGTATCACATTTAGATTCAACAGTAAAAACCAATTCTTGATATACACTATATCCATTTTACTTTGACCGTTCACTTTCTTCAAAGTCATCATATCTTCTATGCAAGCCATTATCCAAATATAGACAAAGAATCAGCTATATCACAATATCTCTTGTCCATTAAACCAAGCTTGCAATATTCAATATTTTTATCCACCATGATCTTAGATACCCCATATATATGTTCAACAAGCCTTCATCAAGTTAGAGACCAATATATCACACATGTCAATATGTCTCTTTCTTTGTTTCACCATAGCTTGCCATTCATCACATTCATGCATAATGGGACCACACACTTGTTCATTTGTGTCACTATGAGCCATACACATTGTATTCAAGCCATGAATAATAGTGTATCATAAAATATACATTTTAATCCCTGCTCATAATCTGTAACAAACACATTAGTTGTAACACCCTAATTTTCATCACAAGAAATTGTAGGAATATTTCTGTAATTTTCTAGGGTTTATTGGAGGCATAAATGAATTTCTTGGAATTAATGGGAATTATCTAGGATTTTATGGAATTAAATAATTCATTAATAGACTCAACAAGTGTATTGTGGCTTTTGTGGTGTTGCTTTTGTTTTTGTTTGGTTGCTTTTCAATTTTGAGTTTAAACTCTTTTAAACTCGAATTTGAATAGCGATTGTTTGAGCTTAGTTTGGTTGTTCGGATTTAAGTCTGGTTTTCCTCCCTTAAGTTTTCCATGGTTCTTATTCTGTCCCTTTACTCTTCCCCGTTGCAGCCCGCCAGCTCCGGTCCATTTCCTCTTCCGGCCCAGTCCATCCCGGCGCCACTCCCTCTCTCGCTGCAGCCGGGCCCCGCATGTCGGGACCTCCTTTCCCACCGAGCTCGGACTCGGCCGAGCACGAGCCCGACGCCGAATCATCCCTCGCCCCGCGCCGTATCCCAACCGCCTGCCCGTGTATCTCGGAGCCCCTAGCCTCTATATAGCTGCGCCGCCAAGTCCCGCGTGCGCCCTACAACCCTAGCCGCCCGCGCCCGCATCTCTCAAGCGCTGCGCCGCCGCTTCTCGAGCAGAAGCACCGCCGCCGTTACGGTTCCGAGCCACGCCGGCCGTCCGTCACTGTCGGGGGTAGACCCCCAGGGGTACCCAGCAGGCGGATTGGCCCAACCATCAAAGGACGGCCCAATCCGAGTACATCTGGATCGGTTTGTCGGACTAGGTGGCCCACCAGTCGGAAGGCCCACTAGTCGGGCGAACCGGATGGGCGCGACGACGCGCGCGGCAAGGAAAGCACACGGCGTATCCCGCAAGAAGATCGGAG
>CM014276.1:56296944-56310565 GCA_004135705.1 Alloteropsis semialata
TATATAGACATTTTTCTTATGTAAACATATATTTTCACAAATTTTAGTAATGAAGCTAAACAATGAAAAATTTATATGTATCCTTGTAAATAAAAGAGAGAAATCTATGGGTGTAAATTGTCTAGAAAAGGCCTACAAAAATATAAAGTTCCAGTCTCGAGAAGTTCTCATGAAAATTATTGTTGGGATTTCGGGGAAATCCAACAGGTTGAGATCGAGAGAGAGCGGCGAGAAAGAGAGAGACACACGATAAATGACAGGCTCAATTTATATATTTATATGTGCACGGAATTAGGTTACAAATCCCAGGCCAACTGCCTCTCAGGGCTCTCCTCCCCTCCTTTTATAGGCCGCCGGAGGGGCCTCGTTTACACTGAGTGCCCTTACAACAACTATATTCCCAGCATATTCGAGGGCACAATGGTATTTCCTTCTTTTGTACTGGCCTCCGTGATTCCCGGGTCTTGACGCGCCTATGAAGATGCGCCACGCGTCCCTGCTCATCCGTGCTAGCGGGCCGTCCCTGCCTCCAACCCTGCGTCTGGTCCCGCGTCGAGCGAAGGGGTGGGCGCTCACCTCTTCGCTCCTCTTGCTCTCCCGAGCCTTTCCACTGAGTGACCCGAGTAAGGGAAAAAGCAAGAAATAATGCTAGTTCAAGCGAAGGGGTAACTTAGCCATCCCTTCGCAGCTTTCGGGAGTTAGCCAAATTCAAGACTCCCCAATAATTATGATAAATATTATCGTGTAGAAGTTTCTTAAAAATTTGCCCAAAAAAGTTAAGTCGTGTGAAAACCTCTACTCACAAACATTTGCGTGAAAGTTGTATTGAGCAATTTATTTTGAGAAGTTATACATAGAAATTATATGAATAAATTTATAGTGGTCTAAAATTAAAACGTTACAAAGCTTCTTTAAAAAATAAAAACATGTTGTGGAGGTAATCCATTGCGCCCCCATTTGATGCTCGTCATTGTGACACACCGTTCCATGCAAGTTAGGATGAGACATTCGCCGATTTTAGGCAATGGAAAGGGAACACTGCATCCTAGGTGCAATTCTAGACGCAAGACAATGGTGAATGATGGATATAAGTTTGTAAACAAGATTTCATAAAAAAAAAAGTTTGTAAACAAGAGAATACTTCAAGTGCTCCAGCACCTTGAGATGCTCCCGTACTCCAACTCAATGGCAAAGAAAAACGCCTAAAGTAGCATCATAAATTCAATATAAAATGAGTTCCCCAAAAAAATTCAATAGAAAATGTGGATGGATAGATGATGAAATGAGCTATATATGTTCATGCAAAATTTAACACTGGATAAACTTTTGTGTAATGAGAAATAAAAACGACCAATTGGCATACGAATAGGCACGGAGCACCCAACTTTTTACGTGCTGATTTTGTCTTTTTGTTTCTTGTTACACAAAAATTTGTTCAATCTCAAACTTTTCATGACATAGAACATTATATCCTTTATCCATATTTATTTTTAGTTGAATTTTACATTGTTTTTTGCTGGAGCTGCGGGGCACCTATGTTTTCTCGTGAAGACAAGGCCATGACGTGTTCATGATGTGCTTCATTGCGAAGGTCGCTCTCCATTCCAAACCAGTCGGTAGTGATGGATCAAATTCAAACACCGTGCTTGGACCGCTTTGTATATTAGTCCGATCCATCATCGAACTGATTTTTTTTAATCGAGCGCATCCACACATTCGTGCGGGCCACACGCATCCACACTTTCCCCCGGCTCCCAGCCCCCTCGCACTGAGACGCCACCGCTCACCGCCGGGCATGGACTCGCCACCGAGCCAACCTGCGCTGCTCGCCCTCTTCCTTGTTCTCCTCCTAGCGCTCTACCTCGCGCGCCGGCGCCGCTCCGGCGGCAAGAACCGGAACTACCCGCCGGTGGCCGGCACCGTGCTGCACCAGCTGTTCAACTTCGGCCGCCTGATGGAGTACCAGACTGAGCTCACCCGCAGGTACCGCACCTTCCGCATGCTCACCCCGACCAGCAACTACATCTACACCGTCGAGCCCGGCAACATAGAGTACATCCTCAAGACCAACTTCGCCAACTACGGCAAAGGGAGCACGCTGCACGCCGTGGCCGAGGAACTCCTCGGCGACGGCATCTTCACCGTGGACGGCGAGAAGTGGCGACACCAGCGGAAGCTCGCCAGCTACGAGTTCTCCACGCGGGTGCTGCGCGACTACAGCAGCGCCGTGTTCCGTGACACGGCCGCGGAGCTCGCCGGCATCGTGGCCGCCGCGGCGCGCGGCGCCGGTGAGAGGCTGGACATCTCGGACCTGCTGATGCGCTCGACGCTGGACGCCATCTTCAAGGTCGGGTTCGGGGTCAACCTGGGCGTGCTGTCCGGATCCAGCGCGGAGGGCGCGGCGTTCGCCAGGGCGTTCGACAACGCCAGCGAGCATGTGCTGCACCGCTTCTTAGATCCGTTCTGGAAGGCCAAGAGGCTCCTCAACTTCTCGTCGGAGGCGGCCATGAAGCGGTGGCTCCGCACCATCGATGACTTCGTCTACGCCGTTATCGACAGGAAGATCGAGCAGATGGGAAGAGACCAACAAGAATTCGTGAGCACTGAGCACTCTGCAGCCTCACCATGCTTGATGCGTGCGCGTTCCTATGCAATTCTATAATTTTCTGACAGAGTGATGTTTCTCTCCGGTAGGCCAAGAAAGAGGACATCTTGTCGAGGTTCCTGCTCGAGAGGGAGCGAGATCCCGGCTGCTTCGACAACAAATACCTGCGGGACATCATCCTCAACTTCGTGACCGCCGGCCGCGACACGACCGCGGGGACTCTGTCGTGGTTCCTTTACGTGCACTGCAGGAACGAGGCCGTCCAGGACAAGATCGCGCAGGAGGTACGCGCCGCCGCCACGGCCGACCGCGACGTCAGTGCCCAGGAGCTCGCCGCGAGCCTGACCGACGACGCCGTCAGCAAGATGCACTACCTGCACGCGGCGCTGACGGAGACCCTCCGGCTCTACCCCGCCGTGCCTGTCGTGAGTTGATCCGTAACTCTGCATATTCCGGGGAAGCATTAGCTCATTACTGATTCCGTTGCCGGTGGCTGCTTGTGTTGCAGGATGTCAAGTGCTGCTTCTCGGACGACACGTTGCCGGACGGCTACGCTGTCAACGAAGGGGACATGGTGCACTACCAGCCCTTCCCCATGGGCAGGATGGAGTTCCTGTGGGGCGCGGACGCCGAGGAGTTCAGGCCGGAGAGGTGGCTCGACGACAACGGCGTCTTCGTCCCCGAGAGCCCCTTCAAGTTCACGGCTTTCCAGGTGAAATTTCATATCCAACCTGCCCGTGATCTTTTTCAAATCCAGCTACGACCATCTGCACTGCATGGTCCGTGACCGACCATGATCTTCAGCCATGTGACATGTTTTGCCTATTTGTCTGTTACACAGGCGGGTCCTCGCGTCTGTCTGGGAAAGGAATTCGCATACAGGCAGATGAAGATCTTCGCGGCTGTGCTTCTCTACCTCTTCAGGTTCGAGATGTGGGATCCTGACGCCGCCATAGGTTACCGGGCTATGCTCACTCTCAAGATGGATCGCCCGCTGTATGTCCATGCGTCGCCCCGGCGATGATAACATCATGTGGGGGCGGCTTTGCCTGATGTAAAGAGGTCAAGCACGTTTGTGCATGTCCCCATCCTCTTTACGTTGAAAAGCAGGATTTGAAAAATGCCATATTTTTGCCACTTTATGACATACTACAATGTGTAGGCGTGTAGCTCGTTAGTTGTGCATATATTATATTTCTTGTGATAAGATTGTGTATATGGCCCTGTTTAGTTTGCAAACTTGTTACATCAAATATTAGGACACTAATTAAAGGTATTAAACGTAGATTAATGACAAAACCCATTCCATAACCTCGGGTAACTTCGCGAGACGAATCTAATGAGCCTAATTTGGCCATGATTAGACAACGTCGTGCTACAGTAAACAATCTCTAATGACGGATTAATTAGGCTTAATAGATTCGTCTCGCGATTTTTCGTCCATCTGTGTATTTAGTTTTATAATTAGATCATGTTCAGTCCTCCTAATCTTTGGTTTAACATTGCTACAGTAAATTTCGCAAACTTTCTCACCGAACTAAACAAGTCCTATATTATATTGGATTTATTTCACGAGGGTGGAGCAAGCTGATCTTACTCAGTACGCAAATAGAACTGTCAGCATTAATTGTTGTACAATCCTCAATGCCCATTAATAAAAATCTCAAATGTGAGCATTTCTTCCTATATCCAAGAGATATGGCATTCAGCCTGTTTCCTGAGTACCTAGCTGCTATGTGCATTAGCGATATAGGAGTACTACATAGCAGCTAAACAGTGGAGTATGAGATTTCTAAAGGAATGTCAATTCCACTGGATCTGAATCCTACGATAACATTCTGCAGATGACTGAAACTGATGAAAATCTTTCAGAGTGCAGGAATAAAATAGGTAAAGGAGAAATACCTGATCTCAAACCTCGAATGGGTCTGGAGTGTGATAACTGTGACTTTGAATTTGTTTTCCACATCAACTGTCAATTCCTGTGAGTCTGTGACACAAGCATTGCTATATTGTTTTTCTTCAAATTCCATTTTCTTTGACAGGAAAGAAAATAGGGATAGCAGATGGCACCTCGGATCCTGGAAACCAACCTGCATTGCTCGTACACAAGACAACTCAGTAGGAGCAAAATCGACGCAAGAGGTTATTGGGACGAAGAAGAGATTGAATACCTGTTGATATCTTTGAACTCAGCCCAACAGGCAACACTTACATAGTAGAAGGACAGGACAGGCACAAAAAAAAGGATGGCTCTAGGAAGAGTGATGCTGATTTTTTTCCATCAGCTAGCTCACAGTTGAAGATGCTGATAAAGAGCAGCAATCTTCTCTCTGCAAACGCACAATGTTTGGTGCAGAGAAAATTAATACACTCAGTCAAGAACTCTTGAGCGCTCTGAAAAGATTGGTGAATATGCCTAAGCAAACTGCAAGCAAAGATGATGAGGACACAATCAGATTCACAAAATCAAGACATGCTCAAGCAAAATGATTATGTCATTTTTTTTAATTTTGGTTGTTTCTAAAATTTGTACATGCTCAAGCCTCAAGGTAACTTAGGTAAGGTACTGGGAAGTTTTTTTTATAAAAAAAACACAGCAAACTGGATTCTGAGGGTCTCCATGTCATGGGTCTACAACCTGATGGGCCGCATCATGTCGCTGGGCCTCCGATTTGGGCTGAATCCTAAGCACCGCACTTTAGAGCACTTGATCGAGATTCAACTCCTCGAGTCTCCAGGTAGTCGCCGGCTCGTCGCCGTCCGTCGCTCACAGCCAGGCCTCCGCATCCGGGCGGTCGCCGTCGGCGTTGGTGCTATGGCAAGGAGATGGATCGGAGCTGCACTTGCATTGCCTGCGGCAGTCGGTTCCTCGGTTGGGTAAGGTCCGAATCCGATCCCCTGGAACTTACTTATACTACCACAGATAGCACCATTCAAAGCGCCCTCTTCACCAGCGGTTCGCAAGTGGGTGGCTCAACTAGCCATTGGAACCGTTGGTGATGGGTACCCTTCACTAACGGTTCGCTTCACTAGCGGTTCGTAATTATTTTTTAGTTTTATATTATTTTTTTATATTTTTTCTTTATCTAGGAGCATTGAACGGACAACCACAAAAAATTACAGCCTGATCGGACTTTAGTTGTGGCCTCTAAAAATTTATAAAGATTCAGAGAGGTTAATATAAATAGAATGCATCCCCTGTTCAATCACAAGTGATGGTATGGTACAGTGGTTAGGTGAGTCAAGTGCAAAAAATTCTGGTGTTCCAAGGGGAGGATAGCTGGTCCCTTAAGGGGCCTCTCCTATTAAAATATATTTTTTTGCTATCATTTAATATTTTTTTACGCTATTTTTAGTGTGTTTTTTAAATTATCTTCGCCAGCGGTTTGTAATACGAACCGCGGCAATACCAACGGTTTGTAATACGAACCGTTGGTGATGCTAGGGGCAACACCAGCGATTTTAAAACAGGCGGTGAAACCCAGAGTTTTCACAAGCGCTTTTTCAGCAGCACTTCCAGAACCGCTGGTGAAGACCCCTTACGAACCGCTGGTGATGGCCCTTGCTGTAATAGTGTAGTATACTGTATATGTATATATGCCGAGTCATAGTAAGCTTCGTACCAGTATATACACGTGGACATGAATATTAGTAACAGGCATAAACCATATCTTATTGTACAGCTAACATCCAGAATTGATATAGACCGTTAAGTCTATTATAAAAAACACTTCCATATAGTATATAGTTGTAATAAAAATTCTACATGGTTTATGTCTAATTGATATTTCAATGGTGGAAAACGTACCATTAACAGCAAAGCGGTTTGAACTTTGAAGACGTCCATAGATGTGTTTTTATTTTTACTAGGCAAACATGCCCGTGCGTTGCTACGGGCGAATATCGGTGATGGCCGGCTTCGTTACCATGAGCGAGCGAGCGGCCACACAGGCAACGTCGGCATGCCAGCCTCCGATCCTCACATCTATTTGGCTTCCTTTAGATATTGATCTGTATTTTTTTTCTTGTCCGGGTTCTTAAGCGAGAGCTTGAAAGTCAAATTTTTTAAAACCTTAACGGAATCAGTTATAACTCTAGCCCGATGAGAAAACAAATATCAAGAGTTAAAGCCCTAGTTGAGTTCGACATACGAGGTGGGATTGAGAGACCCACATGTCAGGTTAAAGCCTAACCTGGCTTCCTCCTGGGTGTAAGTTGGATCTGAAATTACATTGAAGTCCATTTATAAGCCCTGCCTTGCGTCCACTATCTCTATTTCAAATTTCCTTTTTTTTCCCACAAGAGCCAAAGCCATCTCTCTTTTTTACACAAGAGGCGAAGCGTTATCTGCACGTCAACTGAATTCTTCATCTTCTTTCTTCTCTCTTTTCTGTTCTTTTATGTTCATTTTCTTGTCAAGCTTTCTGGGCGGCGTTCTTCATCCGTGTGCCATCTTCTTTCTTCTCTCTTGTATCCTTCTATGTTCGTTTTCTTGTTAATCATGCTGAGCGGCATGGGGAGAGCAACAGGCAGCAATGACGCCCACGCGGAGGACGCTAGAAGGAAAGCTGGTTCCAGCGCGGGCAGCTCCTGCGTCCAGAGACCAGGGGAAGGAAGAGAGGATGAGGTGACGCTGGCGCATGCATGCTCAATGCGCACCGATGGGCCTAAGGACACTGGCTCTCGATGTGGTCCTCGGACCTCGGTTGGTGTGGTGCGTGCAGCTCATCTTCCCCTTGCTCTGTTTTGAACAATGGATTAACGTTATTTATTCAATTACTCATTATGGTTTCATTTGAGTCATCATAGGTGCAACACCGATGCAGACTCACGCACGCTGCCATTGCCGGTCGATGAGTTGAACAATGTTTCCGGTGACTGGCTCCAGCACGGCCTCTCCGTCGACATACAACACAAAAGGTGGAAAGTCCTCGCCTCCGCTTCTTCGTGTGAGAACAGTAGCACCGCCGCCGCGCGTCAACAACGAAGGCCCTTCTCGACGGCGTCACGCGGAGATCCACGACACCGAGCACATGGCCGTGTAATGAAGCGATTCTTCAGCGCCGCAGCTGTAGATGGAGCTCGGCCTCGAAGTATCGAACACGCCGATCGTGTGGCTGCACGCGTGGAATTATCTGATGAACGGGGAGCCGCCCTGCGTGGCTGCGTCCATGAATGGATGTTTTTCTTCACCTTTATTTGGATGGTCTTTCTCTTCTTCTTCTTTCTATTATGTTTGACCTTGTTCCTATAAAGGTTGTCTCTGTTTTATGATCTGTTACTACTTCAAATCGAGTTGTAGATTATGTGATTCCACGTGCACTGATGTTGCCGTAGTATTAGGATTGAGGATGAATTATTGATCGATGCAAATCATGTTCAATTAGAACTTTAATCCGATGAGGAAAATAATATTGAGAGTTGGAGTTAATATTGAGAGTTGGAGTTGTACTTAGAGTTCGACGGGCCAGGTGGGACCGGTAGGACCCACTTGTCAGGACGGACCAAAAAAAGGAAGAAGCAATCCTCTCTTTAGAAATAGGTAAAGAAATATCTACTATCTCTATAACAAATCACGTTTGGGCCTGTTTAATTCCCCCAACTATCCAAAGTCACCAAAAAGTTTTCACACTGACAACCGTGCCCCTCTCACAGAACACGCTTCCCAATGCAAAATTTTTCACCACTTTTCACCAATTCACTGGAATTATTAGATTATGATTTTGTCCTTTTGTCAATTCTCTAACATTTTCTTAACCTATTTAATAATACGTGAAACCTAAGCTCATGATTGCCCAATTCTCCCAGCGACCAGAATTGCCGCATGAACTGTCCAACTCGATGGCTGCCGAAGCTGACAGTTAAGATATCCACGGCAACAGGAGCTCATGATTGGCCCAGTCCTGCCGAATAGTAACCGGTAACGACGGAGCCTTTTTCAAGGTCGTGACTTCGATTTCAGAAAATTCAGATGATGATTTACACAGAAATCTAGCTTTGTTAGCCTCCAGTTTTCGTGCCGTGTTGTTTTCTTTCAAAACACGTGCAATCGTGCTAGGATGTTCACTGTTGCAAATTGCTGCTTGGGTTTGTCTCATTCTAAAGGTACACTTTGCCTGTATTTCTTCACAAGACCACAACGAAAGGGAGAGCTTGTGTCCTGCAGAAATAGCCATAACCATCGGTTGATGCAAAAGGTCAGGACGCTTATTATCTACAAACAATGTGTGTTTGTTTTCGTTTATAATCAGTTTATCAGTTAAAATAAGCGAGAATCCCACCCAAACATTTTGATTATTTTCGCTTATTCTCAATTCTCTGAAAATCCATTTCATAGATTTGAACTATAATAATTAAGAATCGAGAATCAAGAAAATTTTCGCTTATCTTAGAATCTAAGCATGGTTGAGAGAAACGGAAGCAAACACGCCTATTAATATCTTTGCAGAAACTTTTGTCGTCACTTAATGGACCTCCTGTCAGTTCCAGAGCGGCAGAGCCGAGATATGAGCCTGTTTAATTGTGGTGATATGGTGAAAAGTGGTGAAAAGTTTATGCATTGGGTCGCGTGCACAGAGAGAAGAAATGAACTGACACGGTTCTCGAGGTGGAAACTTTTTGCAAAGTTTGTTCAATTGAACAGGCCCATAGGTCATGGATACTGGATAGAGGACAAAGCTGTGACATGTGAGTTGGTGGACCGCTATCCTCGCCATCCGTCACCAAAGCTGTTAATGGTGGAAAAATATCATACGCCGTGGTTGCCAAGTTCATCGTCAATCTGATCCATTGTTCGGTTCTCCTGCCCACCATAGAAAAAACCCAAAAGGTGCCGTCACTTTAACCCAAACGCACATCCACCTTCCGCCAATCCACCAGACCACACGCACGCAAGCAGGCACGGCCGCCGCCCACCTCGCACCGAGACGCCAGCGCTCACCGCCGGGCATGGACTCGCCACTGAGCGCACCCGCGCTGCTCGCGCTGCCCTTGTTCCTCCTCCTAGCGCTCTACCTCGTGCGCCGGCGCCGCGGCGTAGGCAAGAACCGGAACTACCCGCCGTGGCCGGCACCGTGCTGCACCAGCTGCTCAACTTCGGCCGCCTGGTGGAGTACCAGACCGAGCTCGCCCGCAGGTACCGCACCTTCCGCATGCTCACCCCAACCTGCAACTACGTCTACACCGTCGAGCCCGCCAACGTGGAGTACATGCTCAAGACCAACTTCGCCAACTACGGCAAGGGGGTGATGACCCACGGCGTGCTGGAGGACCTCCTCGGCGACGGCATCTTCAACGTCGACGGCGCCAAGTGGCGGCAGCAGCGGAAGGTCGCCAGCCACGAGTTCTCCACCCGGGTCCTGCGCGAGTACAGCAGCGCCGTGTTCCGCGACACGGCCGCGGAGCTCGCGGGCATCGTGGGCGCCGCCGCGGCGCGCGGCGGCGGGGAGAGGGTGGACATCGCGGACCTGCTGATGCGGTCGACGCTGGACTCCATCTTCAACATCGGGTTCGGCGTCAACCTGGGCTCGCTCTCCGGGGGCAGCAAGGAGGGCGCGGCGTTCGCCAGGGCGTTCGACGACGCCAGCGAGCAGGTGCTGTACCGCTTCTTCGACGTGTTCTGGAAGGCCAAGAGGCTCCTCAACATCTCGTCGGAGGCGGCCATGAAGCGCTCCGTCCGCACCATCAACGACTTCGTGTACGCCGTCATCGGCAGGAAGATCGAGCAGATGGGCAGGAACCATCAGGAATTCGTGAGATCCTCTGCACAGTCCCCTAGCTCGATGCACGCTCGCTCCAACAATTCCCGACTGAGACAGTCAGTTACATTTCTCTGTGGCAGGCCAAGAAAGAGGACATCCTGTCGAGGTTCCTGCTCGAGCGGGAGCGAGATCCCGGCTGCTTCGACGACAAGTACCTGCGGGACATCATCCTCAACTTCGTGATCGCCGGCCGCGACACCACGGCGGGGACTCTGGCCTGGTTCCTCCACTTGCTCTGCAGGAACCAGCACATCCAGGAGAAGATCGCGCTGGAGGTGCGCGCCGCCGCCGCGGGCGACCGCGACGTCGGCGTGCAGGAGTTCGTCGCGTGCCTGACCGAGGATGCCATCAGCAAGATGCAGTACCTGCACGCCGCGCTGACGGAGACGCTCCGGCTGTACCCGGCTGTGCCCATCGTAAGTTGACACGAACATCGCCAGATCGGCGCCTTTTCAAGCAATCTTGACACGGCACGCCGTGCCCCATTATTCGCCTGACGATTGCTGACTTTTTTTTTATTTGGCGGGTCTTCCATCGGCCACAGGACGTGAAGTACTGTTTCTCCGACGACACGTTGCCGGACGGCTACGCCGTGAACAAAGGGGACATGGTGAACTACCAGCCGTACCCCATGGGCAGGATGAAGTTCCTGTGGGGCGTGGACGCCGAGGAGTTCAGACCGGAGAGGTGGCTCGACGACGACGGCCTGTTCGTCCCCGAGAGCCCCTTCAAATTCACGGCGTTCCAGGTGAGCCGCGACGACATCGATCTCCTTGATCCTTTTCAACAAACAACTTGGGGGCCAGTTGCTGCCTCCACGAGTAGGCGCAGCATGTGACGTGCTTGGCCTCTTGTCTGTTACTACCTCCATTCTTGTTTATATGTCGTTTCGGACAGCTTCTTTAGTGTTAATTAGCCTACGTTTATGTCTACCGACGTCAAATAAACAGAAACGGAGGTAGTACGATTTACGAACATTAAATTTGCAGGCGGGGCCTCGCATCTGCTTGGGGAAGGAGTTCGCGTACAGGCAGATGAAGATCTTCGCGGCCGTGTTGCTCTACCTCTTCAGGTTCGAGATGTGGGACCCGAACGCCACGGTGGGTTACCGGCCGATGCTGACGCTGAAAATGGACGGCCCGCTCTACGTCCGTGCGTCGCTCCGGCGATGGGATGATTGAGGTGGACGGTTTAGCCTGATGCCAAAAGGTCAACTTTTAAGCATGTCCCATCGTCTGATCCTCAGTACATTGGACAGTAGGATTTGAAAATGCGATGTTTCCATCTGTGAGCATCATCGATAACGTGGGGGTTCAGGAGTTGTGCATACTATATTGGAGTATGTTAAATAAAAGCAGATTAAGGCCCTGTTTAGATGAGCAAGTTTCAACTATTCACGAGTCATATCGAATATGGGCCCTGTTTGGATCCAGGGATTAGAGCTAGTTTTGGCTAGTTGGTGCTCAACTAATCCCAAAGTATCCAAACTATAGGGGTTAGAGTGGGGCTAGTTGCATCTAACCCACCAAAAAAACTATCCCACCCAAGAGGTGCTTATTGAGGCTAGAGTGAGCTGGAAAGAAGATTTAAATGAGCCAAATGATTGAAAAAGTGCTTTTTTGGTCAATCTAACCCTGTCATCCAAACACCTCTTTGGCTAGAGTTAGTTTGGGGCTAGAGTTAGAAACTAACTCTAGCTCTAGCTGAGCTAGAGTATCCAAACAGGGCCATGGTATCACTAATTATAAGTATTAAACATAGATTATTGACAAAACCTATTTTATAACCCCGGGTAAATTCGTGTGACGAACCTATTGAGATAACAATGATTATTGAAGTATTAAACAATGTGGTGCTACAGTAAAAAATCTCTAATAACAGATTAATTAGGCTTAATAGAATCATCTCGTGATTTTCGTCCATCTGTGTGATTAGTTTTATAATTATATCATGTTTAGTCTTTCTAATTATCATTCTCAAACTTAATGTGGTATTTTCGGCAAGTTTCCACTCCCAACTAAACAAGATACAATCGGCAGTCCTATTTTGCTCACTCCAAAATCTTAAAATATAGGAGTAAGGATTTCTTCTGATTAAGTGATGATCTTCTTTGTTTGTGGAAGTAATGCCACAACCTTAGCAGTTAGCTCAGGCACCAGGACAAGCACAGCGCTGCATGTCGTCTGTTCTAATCTTGAAGGGTCCATCGTGAAGAGCTTAACATAGCCACTACATGGGATTGCTGTACCTTTGTCTCTCTTTATTACCGTGAAAGAGAAAGGTCAGAGTAGCTAGTGGTGGCCTAGTAACCTTGCACCGGCGATCGGCCTTGGTCCAACCCTTCATCCGTGCTCTCACTTTCAGCTCGCTGTGTTATTGCTTACCCATTTATTGCCGCATCTGATTTTCGATTAGGACCAGGAACAGTGTTCAGGAATCAAAAGGGAAGGATGCCGAAACCGACCAACCAAGCCATATAACTCTGCGTAGCTCCCCTCCAAGTCCAAGCCTCCGGAACGAGATCCTAATAGGAAGATCTGCAGTCACTGTCGTGTGGGCCCGGCCCCCCACATCAGCGACATAGTCCCAATCAGAGTTTTTATTTTTTTGCGAGTAGTCCCAATCAGAGTATGCCAGTATTTAATTGACAATTTTTCGTAATTTTAAATGAATTGGCTTTGTTCGATATTTATCAATTTATGTTGGAAGATGAAACAATATTACAGAAAGAACAATATTTTTTTCTGACCTTTGTGGCGGGTGTATTTTAATGGTACTATCAACTTCAAAAAAATTAGAGTAACTATTGTTGAGGTCAAGCTGTCGTAATAGCTTCATGTGCTCTGCAACTCCGAAGTATTAAAGCTACATCTTCTATTAAAATTCATAAAACTTAACTTAGCATAACAGCTAAGTTACACATGGCATAACAGCTTAGCATTTCAGTTATTTACCTGAATAGAATGAAAAATAATAGAGCAATGTTGTTGGTGCTTCCATGCTGGAGCACATATTATGCAGGTACACTACAGATTTCAGAAGTTCCAATTTATATCCATATATGCACACATTAATTGTTTCCCAAGTATGCTCTTTGAAGAGCAAAAACAGATAATATATGTCAGGAAAATACTTGAATTTAATTTTAATCAAAGAAACATAAACAAATAGAACATTCTGAGAGCCTTTTTATGATTGTGGCGATCCTGGCATTTGCTACATTGCCTTCCTACAAAGCTCAATCTGCAGCTAT
>CM014276.1:56315622-56335777 GCA_004135705.1 Alloteropsis semialata
AGAAAATTTGTAGCTCTGTTAATACAGAGCTCCACCATCGCCTCCTCCATAGCCACCTCCTCCATAGCCACCTCCGTACCCACCTCCAAAACCACCAGAAGCACCAAAGCCAGCACCTGAACCACCAAAGCCTCCACCTGAACCACCAGGACCAGCACCTCCTCCTCCAAACCAACCTCCAAAGCCAGTAGGCCCTCCTCCGCATGTTGGAGGTGGTGGTTGTGCATACATTTGGCTGTTCACCTGGATGAACCGGAGCCGATCCTCAGGAGTTGGGCAGTCATCCAGAAAGAATTGACACCAATAACTGTCCCTGAACAGCTGCATTGCCATGAACCATACCGGGCTACCCTTAGGGTACCCATCAGCAACCACCAGCTCCAAGCATGCCTTTGCACTCTTTGCTTGCTTCTCCTGTTCCTTTCTAGCCTTACTCTCGTTAGACATCACCGTCAGGTCAGCAAGCCTGTTCAGTGCGTCTCCAGTGGAACAGCTCCTGCTCTTCTTGGTGGAGCCACCAGATGTGCCTCCACTGGGACTGGCTGCCCTCTTGCCTTTGCCTTTAGAACTAGTGCGACGAGAAGGCCCGACACTTGAAGGTGGCTGCTGCTGCTGCTGCTGCATGACATCTTGCAGCTCGTAGACGGTGATTGGCTGCTGCTGCTGTTCAACCTGCGCCTCAGGAGCGGCCACAGCTCCAGGGACTATTGCGTGGTCCCCAACCACAGTGCGGCCATGGAACACTGCATAGTGCAAATCAGGAAACTTCAGGGGTTTCTTCTTGAAGCAGCGAACATTCTTCCTCATCTGCAGCAACAAGGAAATAGCATGTGTTAGAAAATGATAAGTGACGTAGATCAGTAGAAATAGCGAACATTCTTCTCTAATCAACACAGCACAGGTGCAGTAGATCACGGGACACGTTATTGCAAGCTGAATATGTGATGAAAGGACTAGCTTCTTTTCTAGAGAGAAAAAAAGGAATTGCATGAAAGAATCAGTGGCCACATTGTTGACTGACATATTATATATTGGCCTAGCTAGCAACATTTTATATGTTAACATAGTAACATTGCTGAATGAAATGTTCAGAGGACTGAAATATTGCAGGCTATATCATGAAAAGGATCATAGACTGAAATATTTATGCTTAAGCCATACAAGTCCAGTACTGCAGTACATATTCAGAGATGACTGAAGCACCAAAATAACACATTTCCATCTACTTTCCAGGTGAATATACAAATAGCATAGTAGTATGCTGTATAGTGCTAACTAATTAAGTAATCCAACAGTATATAAGACACCACATATAAGGTATATCTAGTTACAAGTTCTATCATTCTGTATAGACAAGGATGATATTTACAGTGTGCTTGAAATATATGTTTTTTGTGTTACTTCCAAAGCACGTAGAGCATGCCAAGCGATATTGCAAGGAAAAACAGCATTGCATTATAGTACAGTTTCTAACCCAAATCCAACATTTCCCATCATAAGATAAAGATCGCTTCTAAGTGGTATCAGCCTTGCATTGGAGTAAAAAGAAACGTTTCAGATCATCAAAAGTCACTAGCAATGCTGTAACAAAGATTATCTCTATCCATGAACATGTAACAGCAAAGAACTGGCTTGCATGTGTTGTAGAAAATGCATACCTGTTCTCGTTGCTGCCACCAGTCATCATCCGCGAGGATGGCGCCGGTTTGCGGATGTCGGGGGAGTCCAGTAGCTGTGCCTTGCAACCAAGTCCAGTTGGAGTACTTCCGGCGACATTGCTCCCAAAGGTTCTTCAGCTGTGCTCTGTCGCTCTCCTTGCCGGTCCGCTCAACCATCTTCCTGATCAAGTTGTTGTATCCTTCGTTGGAGGGGCAGGTTCCGGTAATGGTACGTGCTGCGATTTCCTCAACGCAGCTCTGTAGGAAAGCGTGGACCTCGTCGTCGCTCCAGTGTGCATGCTTGCGAGCAGCCATCTGTAACGTAGCGTTAACCGACCATCTGTTGGGTGAAAGAAACGGAGAAGAAGAGAGGAATTACCTTGGTAAGTCGATTGCAGCGAAGGAGGTCCCAATCAAGGGAGCGAGCTATTGCCGCTGGAGTGAGGCGCCGGACGAGCTGCCGCACGGATTCCTGCGAATCCACGACAATCTCGTACAGGCGTACGGCAACCAGGTCCACCTCAGCTTCTGAAGAAGGAGCGGACGACGCGTCCGAATCGAGCGAGTCGCAGGAGTCTTGACTGGAGTCCAGGGCGCCGGCCAGCTTCTTGCCTAGGGGAGAAGTTGATGGGAGCCGCGGACGAGTCGAGGGGGAGGCGATGTCCTGCTGACCTCTCTTGCGCTTGCCTTTGGTTGGCATGGCAGCACCGGAGGGCTCGGGCTTTATGGTGTCCGCGGCGTCATTCGAATCGGGGAGACACGCCAGAAAAGTAGTGGGCGGCAGATGCGACGGCGACTGACCTCTCGCTGCTGTAGCAACTTTCCCTTCCTTCGATGTCCCTTCCTTCGATGCGTTCTCGAGGCAGAGAATCGTCTGCCTCAAGCGCGGCCGACCGCCCGTGCTTGAAGGGTCCCTATCGCGGGCCCGCACCAAGGGCACGCCTTGGCTTTGAGTGCTCGGCGTTGGGCGGCGGCGTTGCTGGTTCAGAGCAGCGGCGCCCCCCAATCTGGCGCAGCGCGGGGGCGTGGCCAGCGGCCGCGTGCCGACGCGTCGGCCCCCACGGCGAGGAGCTCGATGGCCGCGAAAGACATGGACGCGGGCGCCGGGCGGTGAGAGGCTGGGCGGCCCCCGGCGGGTCCGGACAGCGGGCGGGCGCGGTGAGAGGCTGGCCGGCCCCCGGCGGCTCCGGACAGCGGGCGCCCGCGGCTGCCACTTGCTCCGGACAGCGGGCGGCCCCGGAGGCGGCGGCGGAGGGGGATCGGGGGGAGCAATTGCGGAAGAGCAGCGGCGGAGCGCACTAACGCCGTTACCAACTCCGGCCCATCCTGTCAGTACATGGGCGCATCAGTCGCGCCATGGACCGAGGCGCGACTAAAGCATAAGTCGCGCCATGGTACGTGGCGCGACTCATTCGGCCCTAAATGGCCTCCCTGGGTCCTGAGTCGGCCACCTTGTTGGCGCGACTACCGCATCAGTCGCGCCAGGAAGCGAGGCGCGACTAAAGCATAAGTCGCGCCATGCTTGGTGGCGCGACTCATTCGGCCCTAAATGGCCTCCCTGGGTCAGTCGGCCACCTTGTTGGCGCGACTACCGCATCAGTCGCGCCAGGAAGCGAGGCGCGACTACCACCGACTGTTGCGGTCATGGCATTGGGTACGACCGCAACATCCGGACACTCGGTCATTGCAAGCAGACAAAACAACCATAGAATGTTGCGGTGATGTAAAGTTGAGTGCCCACCGCAACAGTCTGTCATTCCAGTAGCATATTTGGTTAAGTCCCTAGGGCACCGACTGTTGCGGTGATGGCAGAGAGTAACCACCGCAACATTCTATCAGTCTAACACATAGGGCACCGACAATTGCGGTGACCAAACCAGAGACCACCGCAACTTGCTGTCATTGCGGATTTGCATTTTCTAAGTCGATTTTGCTTTGAATTTTGCTAAACAAAGTCTTGTCTCACGTCCAAAGGTTCAATAGGACCTAAATCAACATGGATCGAGGCGCGAGTACACCATAAGTCACGCCATGGATCGAGGCGCGACTCCCGCATCTAGTGCATGCCGAACCACTTTCTAACCTGCATTAGTGCATGAAGCAATGCACCATTTCAACAATCATCTACTCACACGCCCTAGAACTCTATATAAATGAATCCTTCATCCTTTTTAGCCACTTCATGTAATACTTTTACCCACGAAAATCAAGTAACATAGAAGAGAACACAAGATTGGTTTAAACATGACACAGACAAAGTTCAAAGTCTGCCAAGTTTGAAACAACACATACAGAGTCCAACAAAAGGAAAAAGGACATAAACATAGTACATGACAAAGACATGGGAATTCATACAGTTCTAGCATCAGGCCTAATCCGACTCACATCCAGGGAACACCTCGTCGTCGCCCCAATCCTCCTCGTCCTCATCATCCGAGCAAATGACGACCTCTCCTTTGCCCTTGGATTCTCCTTTACCTTGCCTTGCCTTTGGGTTGGGCAAATCTGACACTAGAGCCCTCATAGCCTCCAGCTGTGCCTCTTTTGCCCTCTGCCTCTTCATTTTCTCTGCCTCTCTAGTCGGCGGCGTCAGGCTTTCAAGAATATCAGCATCTGACCGCCTCCTAGAATTGTTCAGCCACACAGGCTTGTCCTTCTTCTTTCCATTTGGTCGAGGCCACAAACCCATCTGTCGCGCATCCTTCCTTTGCTTTTCCTTATGGAACTTGAGAAAGGTCCTCAGCACCTCTGGATGGAGTCCCGGTTTCTTTCTCCTTGCAATCTCATCCTGTACTTGCCGCTCAAAATAATGGGCCTCATAGTCACACTTTCGAGTACTCTGCAATCAACAAAACATACATTTCCATATTCAACATAAACATATGAACCTTATATAAGCGGATATTGATTTGAAGTCACGCTAATGAACTCACCAAATCATCGCCAACCATATGCCCGCAATAGTATCCTATTCCAAGCTCCGAGGGCAGTAAACCATGATTAGCTACTACACCACAAGCACACTTCTATCTGGGGCAGGGTCAATGTTCCGCTTTTCCCCCTTTTTCCTCCTAATCCCTTCCTGCTCAGGCCAATAAGATTTGGGACCGTAGTCATATTCCGAAAATGAACAAACCGGATACCTATTCTGCTTTTGTGTAAAACATGAAATTAGCAACGACAACAAATTAAGCAATGCAGATGGATAGAAAGTAGATTACACTTACGGCTGTACGGTTGGGACACCCGAAGGTGCGAGGCCAAGGACAGTTGGGCATCTGCCTACTAATCTCAGCTGGATCACCGCAATTGCATAATGGTGGATTTGACATACGTCTGGCAATGGCTTCTTTCTTCTCCTCAGCTGTCATGGGTGCTGGGTTAGGAGGAGGAGGTAGCCACCGCTGGAAAGTCTCATAATTCTTCGCGGAATTGGGTCTGAAGAGAAGAATGCGTTCATCCACCATCTCAGGGCCATCTATCCACTGAAAAAAGTTGCATTGCTCCCAGTCCTGCATCAACACAACCAAATTAGCAAATCTTCATAATATATGAGAGTTTGGGCAATCAAGTAAGACAGTCTATGATTGCATTATCTTACACGGTAATCAGGACACGTGTAGTACGCTCGAGCCGCAGTATCTGGATGCATCGATTGAGTGACCTTCGCAGGCTTCCCACAATCACACAGAGGTTGCGGGAGAGCGGGAAGAACAGGCGCATCCTTGCAAGACACGTCGGGATAACTCTTCTGTCCACGTTCCTTCCACTTTCTCTCACGCCACAGGGCATCCATTGATTTCCTGTAGAATGTGTCAACCCATGACTTTATATAAAAAAAAAACTTAAACCATTCAAAATAAACGCACAAGCAATGTAACACTGTCTCACAAACTTACATTGCTGCAAACATACTTCTATTTCTAATCCTAAGTCATTCACTGCTCCATTCCACTACTAATAGTCCTGGTTTGTTGTCTTCTTTGGTTAGGAGGTCTATTTCTTTTGGTAGGATGCAAATTTTTTGGGCCCTCTTTGTGCCGTTCCATGCGGTGTCCTGGTTTGTGGCATATACCACAAAGTATTGTGCACTTGTCTTGGTTGAAGTCCCCGTAACCGTACATATCATCTCCATAACCATTAGATGCATCCATCTCGTTACGGAGACACTTTTTCTTCCTTCTCCCAACCTTGTCCTTCTTTGTGGTACTATCCGGTATATACTCAGGACCGTTGTACAATGGCCAAGCAGAAGGGTCAAGTAAAGGCTCAAACCGGGGTGTCCAGGTCTTTAACACGGTAGCCTTTAGGTAAAACTGAGAGGTATATAAAGCGGCCCGATGATCCACTCCTCTAACACGGCACGAAGCAATCATATGGGAGCAAGGCACATGCAACAACTGCGGCACGCAACAAGTACAAGTCACATGTGTGAGGTCAACCTTGTATATACGACCACCTGTACTCTCACCCCCCACCGTTAGAGCATTTGCGGTCCTAACGGAGTACACATAAGAGTTAGGGTCAAACAACTCTGCTGCCATGGTATTCGCCTTGTCCTCTTCCGTGCTTAGCAGTTTTGCCGCACCTTTGCCCCACAAATTCTGGTTTGGCCTCGCATCAATTTGATTTTTCGCTTTCTGCCACCTTTTAACAAAGTATGAATTGACCTTGTAGAAGGTGTACTCAACAATTGCCGACACAGGCATGCCGCGAATTCTTTTAAATACCTTGTTTAGGACTTCAGAGATATTAGTGTTGCAGACACCAAACCTCCAACCACCTTCGTCAAAGGCATTGCACCACTTATGCATGTTTTCCATTTGACTGTCAAGCCACTCTGTCGCTTCTTGATTCATCATTTTCTTAAGTTTCGCAAGCCGTATGCCAAAAGTTCTCTCTGCCTTCGATGCACATACCAACTTCAATTGTTTTATTACATTCTTGTTTTTGTGCCTATGCCATATGTTTGCAGCAAAGTGACGCATGCACCAACGGTGCACGATCGGTTGGTAACCATCAATGTGCTCTTCTACAGCGTTTAGAATGCCTTGGTGCCTATCAGAAATTATACAAATCTTTCGGTCTGGTCCCACCACATCCCTACGCACCAAATGAAGGAACCAAGACCAACTTTCATTGTTCTCGCTCTCCACCAAAGAAAATGCGAGCGGTAACAACCGATCCTCCCCGTCCACTCCCGTCGCAATCAACAAAGTCCCCCTATACTTCCCGGTCAAAAAAGTGCCATCAACACTAATCACCGGCTTGCAATGTTTGAATGCCTCTGCACATTGTGGAAAGCACCAATAAACACGCTGCATTACTTCCTTCGTTACCCCATTGTGCAACTCCACTGCACCCGTGGTCCTTGTGCACCACTTCGTCCCCGGATTGTAATGAGCAATAGCTATGTAGAATCCGCGGAACTCTACTATAGGCGTCAATCCAATCACCCCACAGCATGGCCATGGCGTGTTGTTTAGCCCTCCATGCCTTGCCATACTTCACCCGATAATTAGTGAACCCGACAATTGCTTCAACGAGCGCTGACACCGAAACGTCAGGGTCAGCATACACCAATGAAGCAATCCGGCCTCCGATATATCGTGCCGTACACTGAGAGTGCTCGTGGATTGGTCGAGACGTACCACATGTGTGAGGCTGGTGCACTTTAGTTATCCTCCACTTCTGCCTTTCATCAGTCATTGGACGGGCCCATACCTTCCAACCACATTGGAGTTGGCATTTTACTGTGTACCGCAACTTAGAGTCAGAGTGCACCACATCGTATGGTCGATGGTGGCGCACCGAGTAGTCCCTCAAAAAGAATTTCAACTCTTCTATGCTGTCAAATGTCATCCCTCTCTGTATCAACTCTTGACGACTGTCAGGCTCTAGAGAATTAAGACGCAAGCCGGAATCACAATATGCCTTCTTAGGGGGTGCATGGAAGAGAGGAACCTCTGAAACACCCACATGAACTGCTCTAAGTTGTCTCAACTCCTCCATAGTGAAAGGAGCCAATCTTGCACCGGAAATTGTAGCCATACTAGATGACGGTTCAACCATAGGAGATGGTTGAACAAACGAGCGTCGATGCACCACATAGCTCGGTTCAACTGGTGTTTGTACACCATGCGTTGGCTCAACAAAAGGTGCTTCATTAACTTGTGTTGGCTCATCAAAAGGGGCTTCATTCATTGGTGTTGGCTCAAACACTTTTTCTTGTGTTAACGCTTCTCTCATTTCTTCTTCTTCTTCTTCTGATCCCACGGAGATATCATCGTCATCTTCCTCCTCAACATCAAAACTCCCCTCGTCGAAGTGATTGTTCACTAGACAATCATCATCTGAATCTGGCTCATTTACCATGTCAGCATCATATTCTTCATCGTCCTCATTCTCACCAACCTTATAATTACTTTCTACACACACCCTCTCACGAACTTCAACTACCAATTCAGCACAACTAACTTGGGACCCTTTCACCAACTCCTTGTAAAAAACCCAATCCTCATCACATGAAATTCTCATAAGCACATAATGAGCCCTTTTGTCACCGGCATCAAATCTACCGTGTAGGATTATTTCACTCTGTTCTGGATCAACTTGGAAAATTGACTTAGCTCGAACAAAAACTTCATCAAATGAAGGAAGGCTATCAAATCTTGTGACTTCATGCTTCATCCTCTCAAACTCTCCATTCTCATTAACGGAACCGCCGGAGAAATAACGAACTAAGCGATCCATCTACACACATTTAATGGGCACATTTCTATTACCATTCATGGACTTATACAAAAACTACTAAAAGACCAACTATAACCAAATGTCAATACACTACTTACCACAACCCCATGTAAAAAGACCATTCTACAAATGATCTACATTAGATCATAATTCTCATTTCTTGAAAAAATTAACAACAATATCTACCCACTAAAATCTCATCGAAATCGTTTCATGAAACACAATCTACACGATACAAAAGCGTTACCATTAATCAATTACCCGATAACGCTCAACTAATCTTACCCCTTTCGTACTAAATTACCTAATCCAACCTAAACCCTAGGTTATCCTAGGGTTTCAAATGTAAAGACAAATAAGCAAATGGCACAAATCTACACGGATAAAGTGGACGAGTTACCTTCCCGGAATGTTTTACAACCGTTTCCCCTTCCAATCCGTGGAATAAACTGGGGATTTAGAGGGGGGAGTTCGGAGGGGGCTCGGGTGCGAGGAGAGCCGAGCTCGGGTGCGAGGAGAAAGAAAGGGAGGAGGGAGAAGAAAGGGCTCGGGCTGCTGGCTGTATACAGGCGAGTCGCGCCACGACATTTGGCGCGACTAAGTCGCGCCACGACATTTGGCGCGACCAAGTCGCGCCAAGGCATGTGGCGCGACTGGCCCTGCCATGTCAGCCGCCGCGCTGGCCGCCCGCGGCCGGGCCGGCCGACGTGGCAGGCCAGTCGCGCCACATGCTCTGGCGCGACTGTCTCTTAAGTCGCGCCACGGCGTGTGGCGCGACCAAAAGGGTTATTTGTTGGAAATACAGTTCGGGTGGGTTTTTTTTAAAATTTCAGTTTAAAAAGGATTAAAAAATAAAAAAAATTCCTGTGTAGCTCCCTCCAACCTCCAAATCCGAGCCTCCGGAACGAGATCCCACTAAGAAGATCTGCAGTCACTGACGTGTGGGCCCAGACCCGCATGTCAGTGACACAGTCCCAAATTAGAGTATGCCAGTTTTTAATTGACAATTTTCGTATTTTTTAAATCAATTGGCTTTGTTTGATATTTATCAATTCATGCCGGAAGATAAAACAATATTTCTGACCGTTGTGGCTAGTGTTTTTTAATGGTACTATCAACTTAAAAAAAATAGAGTAACTATTGTTGAGGTGAAGCTGTCGTAATAGCTTCATGTGCTACATATCTATAGTACATGTAGAAGATAGGTGCACAACAATCAGTACAATACTCATTGGTACGGTATTACCAAGATACAAAATATTTTTCGCAAAAAAAAGACAAAATATCGTTGAGTTGATGACTTTTACTTCACCATAGTTGGTACACAACAAAATATGTACAATACACGTTGCTACAATATTTAAAGCCATGGTATTGTTCACCACGACACGAAATATCTTGTTGCTCCAATGATTTTGCTGAAGCAAAATCAGAGAATTTGTACCATCTAGAACGGCATTGATTCTCCAACTTGCAAAAACAAATATGCTCAAGCACAGTGCAAGTTGAATAATATTTGTTGATTTTAGGTTGTACGTTCACAAATAGATGTCACATGTCTCAAGCTATAGTACATACAACGGATAGACGCATAACAAAAATTTGTACATTACCACTTGCTATAGTATTTAGCATCACGGTGCTATCCACTAAGGCCAGAATACTGTTTGGTTGGTGACGGAGAATTCGTTCCAAGAGAATCCACGACCAGTCATTTTGCTAGATTGGAGAGAAACATTTTAATTAGTGTCTACACGGCAACGGCAACGCGGGGCTCTTCGCGTCCTCCTTGGAAAGGGTTTCTCTTAGTGCCCTTCACCTGACATTGAGTCACCGCCTTGCGGGCCTAGGTGCCTTTTGGCCCAGGTGGCTGTGTGTCCACTTCAGAAGAGAAAGTCAGGCGAGCCCTGTCTCGTGGAACATGCTCGGGGACACAACACCAGCAAGCAGAGGTGTGGAGCTGTGGCGCGCAGGTGATCATATACACATGGGCCGGTTTGGTTTCCTAGCAATGCTAGAAAAGCCAACTTTGACCACTAATTAAAGGTATTAAATAAAGGTATTTTACAAAACTAACTCCAGAACCCCTGCACTAGGAACCCTGAATAATCTAATGAGGCCTTTGACCGCATGATTAGAGGATGGTAACTGTAGCATCACTGTAGCTAATCATGGATTAATTATGCTCATTAGATTCGTCTCGAAAAGTTACGCTCATCCGTGAAGAGGTTTTGCAAATAGACTTCATTTAGTACTCCATGCAAAAAAGATTCCCTCCGTGCTAGATTCTGTTTCCTAGCATTGCTAGGAAACCAAACACAGCCACGGTGAAGTTGAACACATGTCGTCCGGCACCGCAGCTTGGCTGGTTCCATGTCCCAAATGGCCAAGGACAATTTGGGATCCATGAGATCGACCATGACAATCACGTACCACAAGCCCCCTAGGAGGTTTGACGAGTACACACTTTGTGCCAGGTAGTATAGTTTTCATCAAAAATCGTGCCAACCGTCACATACAAACATCATCGCCGTTCAAGTATTCCCTCCATGGCCCACCTTCTAGATCCTGCAGCGAATCTACCCCCTTGGTCAAGGTCAACTGCAATTAACACCGGCGCATCTATCACGGCAGGGCAGCAGTAAACAACATGCCACTAACCATTTCTTAAACACTTGGCCAAGGCTAACAGCAGGCGGTGCTACCCGGTTACCCGTTCCACTGCAACCAGCACGCCTCCCTGGATCTCAAATTCCCACTCTCTGCTACACGGTTGACCTCGGCCCATGCTTGATTGCTCGTTCAGCTCTCCGTGATCCAAGTTGCAGCAGAAACCAATCGATGCATCCAGCATTTTTAAAGTAGACGCTTCAAGGTCTTCGGTTCTAGCTCAAGATTTCTGCAAGGTCTTGCTTACTGATGCCGATGCTTCGGAAAGGACGGATTTTATGTATGATGAAGCTGCTGGGGGTTCTGGAGTTTTGCCGCCGCCGGCCGATCCATTTTTGCCGTCGGAAGGAGGCGCCTCCGTAGATTTGACGCCGACACGCCGAGCGGCGTCGACTCGGCCTGTTGGATGCTCTACTAAAACGTTTGAAAAAGGTGAAATCACAATGCTGCATTTGGAGGATCAGGGAATGCGTCAGTAACATCATGCTTGTTCGAAAACGAAATCACATTGATTCAAATGCTGCCGCGCATATCGGGGAGGAAAGAAATGGCGGCGAGAACCGATGCAAATGCGACTGATGAGTACCGACCTTCACGCGCGATGCTCGGCCGACGCCGCCGGAACCGCTCCAGCACGCCGCCAGCGCCACATCCAGCGCGTCCTCCATGCCGCCGCCGAGCCCGTCGGAGGACGACGCGTACACGAGCCGCGGGATCATCTCCACCACGCGCTCCTGCATCCGCCGCACCCGGCGCTCGCTGAACCCCTCCAGGACGTCGCGCACGCTCACGTTGCCCACGCGCAGCGCCTGCCGGTCGATGAACACGGACCACTCCCCCTTGTCCCCGCGCGGGCCCGGCGGCAGGTACCACCGGTACTGGTCGTACGCGGTCCGCCGCCAGAAGAGCACCGGCACGGCGCCGGCCACCATGCAGTCGAACATGGAGCGCCGCGTGAAGCTGTCCCCGCGCGGCTGCAGGCAGAACCTCGAGTCCAGGAACAGCTCCAGCACCTTGGCGCCGTTGTCGGTGCACCGCGTGCCGCGGCAGTCCACGGCGCGGCAGCGCTCGCTCCCGGCGTCCTCGCATTCCTCCAGCAGCACGCCCCTGAAGTCGTCCCGGAACCCGGAGCGCGGCGCGCCGGCGAACCCGAAGAGCTTGCTCCTCTTGCGGGAGAGCACGTGCTGCTGCCACGCGAGCACGTCGGCGGCGGCGCGGGGGTGGAAGCCGGTCGGGTACGGGACGCCGACGTCCATGGGGTCCAGACTGTCGGCCTCGATGGCGAGGCGGGTGACGTTGGCCATCCCCGGGAGGACCACGAAGTTGGTGCCCCACCCGTCGTCGCCGTACCGGCGGAAATCCCACGTGATGCGCCCCAGCGTGATGAAGTGGTCCCACCCGCCGGACCTCTGGAACGACGTCTGGTTCTTGAGCCACCGGAGCAGCCGCAAGCCCGCCCTGTCGCGGTCGGCAGCGGTGGAGTTCTCCCCCCACAGGTGGCTGCCGACGTCAAGGCCGACGTAGAACGGCACGTAGAACGCGGTGGCCAGCAACGGGTCGGTGGTGCGGCACCGGTGGGAGAGGAGGCGGCGGTGGATGATGACCTCGAGCTGGAACTGGTCGGTGTTGTACCAGCTGTGCAACGAGACGTTCCGCGTGACGTCGAAGAAGACGGGCAACGTGGCGGCCGCCTCGCCGAAGCCGCCGTTGGTCAGGTACGGGCAGAACGAGTACCACGGCCACAGGCTCTCGCACTCGTCGACGAGGTCGTGGTTGAACTCCGGCGGGAGGTCGTAGACGTAGACGAGCCCCGCCTCGCACGCGCCGCCGTCGACCGCGCCGTTAGCCCAGGTAGTGTTCCTCCGGCCCGGCGCCGGGAGGAACCGAGAGCTGGGGAAGGCGAGGAGGGTCCAGAAGAGCACGAGTTGGACGGCGAGGAAAGCGAGGAGTAGCACGGAGCCTCGCAGCAGTGCCGACACCGGGAACGGAGTGGCGGCATTGAGCGGCGATCCCGGCTGCGAGGGGGGCTTGGCTGGCGATGCTGGTGACTCGGGCATTGGGGGCTGGTGTGTGTCAAAGTGCAGTGGTTTCAGAAAATGGAGTGCACAGTGCTTTAGGATGTTTAAGCGCGGTTCTTTTCTGAGGGGAAGGCAGAAAAAATGCCATGTGGAGGCAGGCTGAGATGCGCATGGCGCCGCAAGAGGAGTGGATCCGAAGAAACGTATCCGATTGCTAGCTGCTGATGACCGTGGATAAAATAGACGCAAGATTACTAAATCAGCACGGCCGGCAAGAAGTGCAGGGTTTTGCACTCTGACGAGGTGGTAAAATATTGCAAATTTGCTACTGTGCTTGGTAATCCTGTCAGATAAACGGTGTCTCCGGAGATCTCCAAAAACTAATAGCAGTGACCTCGAAGAGGTCATGTGGTGTTATGGCAGAGTGTTAGACCTTTCTCTCTCAAATGGTGTCTGGAACACCAAAACTTTCTCAGTTCTTGCGAGAACACTGAACCAATTTCTGTTGGAATTCAGGCATAGCAAGAACCTAGAAGCCGAGAATGCGAATGGGGCTTAGCTGCATCCATCAGAGTAAATGAGTAAATGGTTGCACAGTTGAAGTAGTAGTGTAGTACTTCTCCACAACAAGGCATGCCCAAATTTCATTACGGCAGAAGCAACGAATTTACAGAGTAGTATTCGATCTCAAGGAACAACGGTTCTTATCGCCGAGCCTGGATATCTCGGAACCAAATGAGAGGAGGGAGATTATACGTTCAATACACTTTGCGATTGCAATGGGGGAACAACCGGTGTCGCTGACCTAGGAGAATCCATCGCACGCCATGGCGTGGCCGTGGCAAACTGGCAACTGGCATTTGGCATCGGCATGTGCCTGTGTGCCATCGCAGAGGCCGGAGCCGACCCCTTTTTCTTAAAAAAAAATGTTAGTCGGCGCGCAAACAGACAGGGACAGTTCAGAATGAGACGCGTCCAAGTGGCGATCAGTGGCCTTGCCCTGCGCCCTACTGATAAGTGATAACAAAGCCGGTAGGCGGCAAGAATTTCTATAGCAACGAAATAGAGATGATGCGCCAAAAAAACTCAGAAAAGAGAGACAGAAGGGAGATCTCGCCTTCGCCTCGTTCCAATTCCAACTCGGTCAAGAATTCTTTCGTTGGCAATTTCTTAACTATTCCGCCCCGGCCAATCCCTTACGATGAGCAAAATGTAGTGAAGCGCACCATACAGATATGTTTTGTTTGTTGTGTTTTTTCAGGCATGCAAGATGAGGTCACAACACGTGCCGTAGTACAAGGAAATGGAGTCACATGCGACTTGCCAAGTAGAGATGGCAATGGGTATCCAAAATCTAAGTCCCTGATGGGTTTTACCCAACAAATGAGCGGGTGTGGAAGTATATATGTATCCGTGGGTATGTTAATGAACAACAACCTCTACCCATCGGCCATCGGGTAGAGCGGGTACGGTCCAGCTGCATGCTACCCATACCCATATACCCGTGGGTAAATTATACCTAAAGACCCAATACAATCGGCCTGCTCGTGGCTAGGGGTGGGCATTCGGGTTACCCGAAAATTTCGGGTCGGGTTTTTCGGGTTTTAGGAAGTTCGGGTTTTCATAATTGAAACCCGAAATTTGTTTAAAAAAATTGCTACCCGACATTTCGGGTACCCGAAAATTCGGGTTCGGGTTTCGGGTTACCCATATTACCCGAAATTGCGTATCTCAACTAAGAGAACAAGAAAATATAGTGAGTAATCAAACAATTTTGTAGATCCAATTAATTGATATGCATACAAATATCACATACAACAAGGATAAATTGAGCCAAGATTTGATCCAATGAATCCACACAAATCAAACAAAGATTTGCATAGAGAGATTTCCTCCCACTCTAGGATGACACTAAAGTTCGGGTTTTTCGGGCTATTCGGGTACCGGGGTTCTAAACCCGAATTACCCTAAATAATTTCGGGTTTTATAAACTACTACCCGAATTAGCTTCGGGTTATTTCGGGTTCGGGTTATTCGGGTTCGGGGTCGGGTTATTCGGGTTCGGTCTTCGGGTATCGGGTTTTATGCCCACCCCTACTAGTCGTGGCCCTTACACTCCTCGGCCCATGTACTTTTGGCCCGTGTATATATACCAGAGGCAACCAACAGCCTAACCCTAATACATTCCCCTCCCATCCTGCTCCCTCCCTCTCGCCTGTAGCCGCCGCCGCCGCCCGCACAGGCAGCGCGAGATGCGACCGTGACTGCGCGCGACGCTGGCCACGACTCCGCACCCGCTGCTCGCCTCGCACGCCGCTCGTCAATGGCAGCTAACTCCGCCAGCACGTGCAAGGATCTCCAGCGATGCTCTCCTTATTCATAAATCCAGCTTGTTCTTCTGCATCCCTTTTGCCAACTCCGACGCAGTGACACCGTGCCGAAGGGCATCCAGGCCAGTGCCGCTTTCCGCCGCAGCACTTGCATTGCTCGGCCAAGATGCAGCGCCTTGTATTTTGTGTACCCTGAATCTGGATTTGCCGTGCACATGTGGCATGTTACTTCACCCATTTTGCATAACGTTTTGTATAATATGTGCTTAACTCATTTTGCATAACGTTTTGTGCTTACCAATATATTTTTCTTTCTGTAAACACTATACCTAACATAAAAATACTATATATAATGCCGGATCTAAACACCCCTGTGTGTGCTGTTACGTGCGAGTGAAAAAAATATTCATGTAATATGTGATGAACTACTTTGCTGCTTGGTGAGTTGTTGTAAAGAAGCAATGGCTTACTGATTCATTGGAAAGGAGAGCTCTCTCCCTGTAGATTATATGTTTTAATTATGGATGAAAATTGTTACCAGTCTTCATTTATTGATGCGGATGTGCTATTTATGAGCGATATATTCATGATTTATGGAGGGTGCATGTTTAGATGGAGCTCCAACAAATTTTACAAAAAGGAATCTTTCTTGCATGGAGTACTAAATGAAGTCTATTTGCAAAACCTCTTCACGGATGAGCGTAACTTTTCGAGACGAATCTAATGAGCCTAATTAATCCATAATTTGCTACAGTAATGCTACAGTAATCATCCTCTAATCGTGCGGTCAAAGGCCTCATTAGATTCGTCTCGCGAATTGTAAACTGACTTTATTTAATACCCCTAATTAGTGGTCAAAGGAGGGTGAAAAAAATTTCACCCTCCATCTAAACACATACCTGTCGGGTATTTATGAGCGAGATTTATTGTAATGTCAGGTGGGGAGAAGGTATCCGGTACCTCCATTAGGAATCCGGTACAACACTGAGATTTGTGCCATATGTCAGGATGGACAGAATTGAATCACGTTATGTATTCGATACGGTGGACCCCACGTACAGATACGTACACGTACGCAATAAAACAGAACCCCACCGTCTCTTTTCCCATTTCAAATTCATTTGAGCAACTCTCTCTCCTCCCCGGCCGCTGCTCCTCTCTCCTCCCAGATCCGGGTTTGCCGGCGAGAGCTCGACGGAGGCGGAGCAACGGCTTCCACGCGCGGCGGCGACCCAGCGGCCGGACCAGGTGCCGCGCGGGACGGCGGTGGCACAGATCCGCCAGCCGGGGCTGCCTCTCTCGGCGGTGCTCCGGCCAGATCCGGCGTGGATGCGAGCGTCACGGCGGATCGGAGCGGGCGGCCGGAGCAAGAGCAGGCCTGGCCCCGAGGCGATTTGCTGCTCTGGAGGCCTCGGCCTCGTGGCCGAGCTGCAGCGGGCAGCGCGAGGATTGCCCGGCGCCGCCGGTCCTCGACGGCGACGGCTTCCCGGCGTGGGCGCGCTCCGTCGCGGACTGCGAGGCTCGGCTCGGGGTCTCGGCGTCGCGGGGCCTCTCCTCGGCCGACGCCGCGGCGCGCTGCGCGCGTGCGGGCCCAACGAGCCTTCCGAGCACCCAGGCCCGTCGCTGCTGCTCGAGGACACGCCCGTCCACATTCCTGCTCGGCACCAGGTCGTCGGAGGGGCGGCGTCGGCCGGGCTGGGCGGATCCGGCGCCAGCGGGTGTGGATATCGGCCTTTTGGAAGCTCCATCGCCAGTGCTGGTTCGCCGGTGCCGCGGCATCCGGCACCCAACGACGCAGGTACGGGCCAGGGTGAACCTCATCCGGCGTGGGGCAGCACAGATCCGGTGCGGGCCATGCCAGATCCGACGCGGGGCGAACCAGCTACGAGTCCTCGGCCAGTTCCGCGACTAGCAGCGGCGGCGGCACCCGCGAGCAGGCCGGGGATGGGCGCGGCCGCGAGGGCTCGGAGGGCCGGCGATGGGCGCGGCCGCGAGGGCTCCATCCCGTGCACCAGGGCCGGCGATGGGCGCGGCCGCAGTGCCCCAGTGCAGGTGAGCGGGCCGGGCGAGGAGGCTGCGGAGGAGCCGCCGAGGAAGGTGGATCCGGCGGCGCTGACCTCGAGCATGCTCGTCGCGGCACCCTCGGCGTCCACGGCTCCATGGACCGCGGCCATGGCCATAGCTCGCGTAAGTCGCCAGAGCTGCCGCTCGATCTGCTCAACTCCCTCTCGATTTCTCCCGCAGTCAAATCAGGGTGGGGCTCCGGTGGTGGCTGCCTGGCGCCTGCGGTGGGGAGCAGCTGATGGTGCACGCCTTCGTGGTGAGCTTCTTCCTGGCCATCCTATTCAACGCCACCGGCTTCTTCTTCACCAGACTCTGAACCATGGCCATCAAGACATGTGCTTGCTGCAGCCCTTCACGCGCGGCCAAGAAAAGTCCGGCCGTTAGGAGAGCTTCGTGCATCTCTATGCTTGCGCTGCTTTTCTTTTTTGATTATAGTAGTACTAATTTACATGCTGGAGGAGATCTCATGGAAAGCGTGGTTGCTTTGCAATTCATCGTGGGGTTACTCTGTTACTAGTTCGTTACATGCTCATATGCATATTTGTAAACACATGTCTTGCAGATGCAAGTACCACGCCCATGTTTTATGTGTCTAGCAGATGCAAGTAGCAAGAGGGAGTGTTTCCGGTTCTGAATCTTTCTCTCTCTCAGTTCTGAATCCTTTTATCTCACGCAAAAAACAGATGCACTAATGTGCTTCTGATGTTCCCTTTGTTGTGGCCATGGTGTTGGTGTATGGTACATGCTGATACCAGAATATTGTTTCTCTATTTTGGCACATGAGATTTGAAGGTAAAAAAGAGTTATGTATCAGAAACACATTTTTGACAGTACCACCCATGCATGCAGTTTGTGTAAAAAATATCCAGAAGTATATGAACTCCACCGTCCTTCAGTTTTCAATTTTGATTCTAATTACGCTTTTCTGTGATGTTGTAACAATTGTTTACTACATGTTTTCAGTGACCACATAGTACTAGTACATGGTTTCAGTGGATTGGAACTGTGACATGAGATGTGTATCGATTCATTCAGCGGTGGTACATGTCACAGTTGCATAAATATCATTAACAACTTTAATTATGTTCATCTGGTTGTGATTTTTTATGATGAAAATAAAAGGTGATGTTCGATTATGTGCAATTCTGACTGGTTGTGATTTTTTATGATGAAAATAAAAGGTGATGTTCGATTATGTGCAATTCTAACAGTGATACAAGATTTGTACTGACAAGGCAGTATTAAGTGTAATGTTCACGTTTGTACAGCTTTTAGTCCAATGGACGTACGTAACAGTTCAGAAGATTTGACTTCCACCAAGAATGTGGCATAGAACAAAGATATGGAGGACAATACACCCGTCTCAGGAAAAGAGAACATATGTAAGTTGCATTTAGTTATTTTGTTTTAACTCAGAAATGGTTCCACTGTTGCTCGAAAAACCCATGTTTAGGCAGTTCTTTGACTTATCCAACATAAATAAATTAGTTTAATTTTTTTTCTAAACGTAGCAGACAATTAAATGTATTTACTGCTGGTTGCCTTTCAAAGCGTTGAACAGATTTGACTGAACTTTTGCACCAAGAATGGTTGTACGGCAATTTGTGGGTTTAAGCCCACAAATAACTTCAATGGACATACTTTCTACCGACTGGGGTTTTGTTGTACTTTGCGGCAACTGGACATTGCGCCTTCTGCAGTACATATCATTGACTTAACACAAAATTGCCGTACAACCATTCTTGGTGCAAAAGTTCAGTCAAATCTGTTCAACGCTTTGAAAGGCAACCAGCAGTAAATACATTTAATTGTCTGCTATCTAAGTTTGTCTGATGCAGAAATTAATCATTTAGCCTAACTATAGAATGCAGGTCCTCCAAAATAAATTTAGAAATTTTTTTCAGTATTGCATATGTTGAAGCAATGCGTAAACATTGGTTGGTACGACTTTTGAATAACTTGAAGAGTTTGAACAGCAGTAAAAGATGGTGTTGGTTTAGGCAGAGATGGAACAACTGGGGCCGAAGAGGAGAATATGACAGGACCTGAAGAAGGCAAGTTCTTTATTCTATATATGTTTCATGACAGTTGATGTCTGAATTCAGGAATGTAAGATGAATGTGTTTTGACGGCTTTAGTTTCATTGTCAAACATGTAACTATTTTATCGCACATTAACTTGTAGGGATAGAGGGTGGTACAGATGGTGTAGAAACTACATTTGATGAACAAAGTGGAGATCACGGTATGTTCATTCATAAACTTGATTTGCAGTTGTATTTTTGTATACATGAACAAAGTGGAGATCATCTGGTTGTGATTTTTTATGATGAAAATAAAATGTGATGTTTGATTATGTGCAATTCTGACAATGATACAAGATCTGTGCAGATGGGATTCATCTTTGTGATAGATTCATAGGTACACCATGTGTGTACAAGGGTGTATATTGAACTGGAGTGAGAGTAAATTGGAGACAATGGTCAAAAACTTATAAAAAAACTAAGACCCATGTGCAGGAGCCTACTGTACATGTAACATTCGTATTTTGAAATTTGAAATCAGGGGATATTTAATTACTTTGTCCCGCAGCAGGTACATAGCTTTATGTCTGTCAGCCAAAATTTTAGTCTAGTGGAGGTGTACTGAAAAAGCTTTAAATA
>CM014276.1:56337661-56354781 GCA_004135705.1 Alloteropsis semialata
TTGCAATCTGTTAGCCAAAATCTTGGTGATGAGCTTCAGGGAGTAATTTAAGAGTGAGATAGGCCTAAAATCATTCACCGAAGTTGGGTTATCTTTTTTGGGGATGAGGGTGATAAAAGAGCCATTTATGCATTCCAGATTAATGTTGCCATTTGAGAAAGCAGCACACAACCTATAAAAATCATCTGCAATGATATCCCAGCATTTTTTCATGAATAACCCATTGAATCCATCAGGACCAGGTGCATGATCAGGAGGCATTCCTTTTACAGCAGAATCAATCTCCTCCTTTGAGAAATGTTCATCAAGAACAGGCAAGGGCAAAGCAGTAAACAGTCTATCCAAGTCAAACAAAATACCAGTGAATTCAGAGACACCTAGCCTCTCTTTAAAAGATCTCCATAAGAGCCCAGCTTTAAGATCATGATCAGTTACCACAGAACCATCCTCTGCAACAAGTGAGGCAATGGAATTTCTTCTAAAAGAGTGAGTGGCCATAGCTTGGAATAACTTGGAGTTTTCATCACCAAATTTAACCCACCTCACAGTGGATCTTTGCTTCCAATAAATTCTTTTAGCTTCAAGCAGACTCTGTAAGTGGTTTTTGACTAATTTTCTAAAGTTCGATTCTACTAGACTTAAACTCCTTTGCTCCTCTAGGCCATCCAGAAATGCAAGCACCCAGCTACTGTTATTGATGAGAGTGTTTAGCCTAGACAATTCTTTGCTCCAACGTTTCAGACCCTTCCTCAGCTGCTTAAATTTACCACTAATAGTTCTTGCCATGTTGGCATAGAAGGGATTAGAGTGCCAATGATCCTTGACAGTATCAAGAAAACCAAGGAAGTCGACCCAATAATTCTCAAATCTGAACAAGGAAGCCTTAGGGATATGAGAATCAATTTTAACCACATAAGGAATGTGATCAGAGATCGGCCGAGATAAGGGTTTCACACAAGTGGCTGGGTAGGAAATAGTCCAAGAGGAAGATGTGAAAACCCAATCAAGCTTTTCAAGCAGAGGGTCATCCTGCATATTGCTCCAAGTAAATTGCCGTCCTTCAAAAGGAATATCTACCAAGTCCAGATGCTGAATGAGATCATTAAAGGTGAACATATCATTAATATTTCCCCCTGGCTTGTTTCTGTCATCAGCTGATCTAATTAAGTTGAAATCCCCCATCAGAATCCAATCATCCATAGCTGAAGAATCAAAGTTGTACATCCAAAAAATGAAATCTGCCTTCTCTGGAGCCGAACAGGGACCATAAATGTTGCTGAGATGAAAAGAAGCACCAGACAAGAAGAACTGAACTTCAAAGAAACAGCAAAATCATTTGCTTGAATAACATTCCCTAAGAACATATTGCCATTCCAACAAATCAACAAGCCTCCTGAAGCTCCGACTCTGATAGCATGAAAAATTGGGCTTTCCTTCATATCACATAAGTTGTGACAACTATAAGGAAAACGTTGACTCAGGTTGAGGCTAAAGCACAGGTGCTAACAGATGGAACACTTGTGATGTAAGTATCCCATACAGCCATGAAGAAAGGCTTATTTTTGCTACATAAAGCTGGGGTCTATAAATTACTCCACATTAAAATAGGCAGCAGGCCAAATTTAGTTTTTTGTGATCTCATATTCAACTCTGAGGGGATCAACTTAGCTTTTAACTTGCCACCAAAGCAGTGATTATTTAGAGCTAACTATTGACATATGACAAGTTACCATTTTTGTTCTACTAGCTGTTTGCCCAATTGCTATTACTAATTCATTACAACTTGAGATTATTACTAACTGTGTTGGTCTCCTGGTGGGACTAATTGTTTCTTGAGACTGATGAGTACAGTAAAAGAATACTTGTGGCCTTGATGCAATAAGGGTCATGTTCATGCCTCCTTTAGTTTTACTGATAAAGAACCTAAACCTGTATGGCTATAAATATATGGAATTTGGATTCAACTTTACATGTATTTATCAATCAATATAAAGAAATCATGATATGAATTGATTATGTTGTACTATTTTCAGTATGCATAACCTGAATTGTTTGGTAGCTATGGATATTGGTCATAGTATTTAGGTCCAAGGTGCTCGGATATGCTGTAATATCTAATATTCCAAATGCCGGACAGACACCTCTTTATAGATAGGATATTTATGATGCTCGGATGTGCTGTAATATTTATGATCCAAATGCCGGACATACACTCTAATGGATAGGATATCCATGGTGCTCGGATGTGCTGTAATATTTATGGTCTAATTGCCGGACAGACACCTCTAATACAAAGAACAAGTAGTATTGATGATGTGTTTGTTGCCATATGCTGGATTGATGCTGCATTATTTTTCCAATCACCATATATTTATAAATTCACATATATTTTGATGCAGTCTTTGTATTTTGCAGTCACCCGTATGTCCAAATTTTTGGGTTTGAACTCCAGATTTGTATTCTGCGTTTGCCCATATTGCCAAATTGTTGGCTTTGAACTCCAAATGATGTCTCTTTTGTTCGTCATATTGATTAAATTTCTTTGTTTACTTTGTCTTTTTTCAAGCTGAGAAGTTATATTGTTCTTGATCAATGAGTCAAGTTAGCGTAGGAGTTTTTTTTCAATCACTAGGGCGCGCAAAGCGCGCCCAAGTGTTCTAGTAACAAGGAAAGTTTAGATGGGGAGAACGTTTTCTGGACGAGACATTTAGCTGTGAATGTGCACTTCATAATGTATATCATAGTAGAAACTAGAGGGATGTCCCGCGTATTTGTGTGGCTAGTATATAGAATTCAATTTTGCATCCATATTATTTTTTTCCTAAACTTACTTTTTTTTCTTATCGGTGTCCTTCTGTTACAATTTTTAAATATTTACATGGGTTTTTTAGGCTAATTTATATGTAACAACAGTTGCAATTTTGTTTTTCTTTTTTCCTCCGACTAATGTGGGAATTTCTAAGTCCTGAGATTGAACGTAGCTTTTCTAATGACATTGATGGATGATTTTTTTTAAAATATATATGGATGTTTTAGGCTATTTTTAATATAATGGTAGTGGTGGGTAATTTTTAAATAGTTAAGGTGATATTTTCAGCTAAATTTTACGTAATGGCAGTGGTGGGTAATTTTTAAATAATTAATAGGTATTTTTGGCTAAATTTTACATAATGGTAGTGGTGGGTAATTTTGTTTTTCTTTCTTTCCTCCAATTAACGTGTGAATTTCTAGATCTTGAGAGCGAATGTGGGCTAAATTTTACATAATGGCAGTGGTGGGTAATTTTATTTTTCTTTCTTTCCTCCAATTATCGTGAGAATTTCTAGACCTTGAGAACGAATGTGGGAGCTCCTTTTGTTGGCAAAATACTAAGATAATATATATATATATATATATATATATATATATATATATGTATATATATATATATATGTATATATATATATATGTATATATGTATATATGTATATATATGTATATATGTATATATGTATACATATGTATATATGTATATATATATGTATATATATATATATATATATATATATATATATATTCTTATTATATGTCCACTATATTGGAAATTAACTAAACTTCATTATGCTTCCCTGCTCTAATAAATTTATGTTTAGGTTACTATGATATGGAAGTCTTTAGTGATTACTAAAGTATGGATTCAGAACTCAGGAGTTTCTAAAGTAATAATAAAAATGTTATTTACTATTTTCTTTTACTATGAAACTTTTACTCAACGGATACTAAAATTTTAATAATCACGTGCGTGTCGTACATGTATTTATCTATTCTTAAAAAAGAATGACCCGATCGATTCTTTTTACATAGAGCTGTATTAGGTTAAGGTATTACGTCTTGCAGAAGGAATCTATTTTACTTATGATATGACTCAATCGTGGAATTTTGGAAGTCGGCATCGTTCATGTACCAGGTTTTCTTACTCCATGACAAAGCATTAAAAAGAAGACTTGAACCCAGGAAAGAAGAGCATGGAAGTTCATGGGCCTAGGATAGCTTGTAGTCTAGTGTGCACGATGGCCCAATCTGAATACTGAAAGAGCCGTTAAACTTGATCCAGCCCAATCCCAAGACCAAACGGATGACCGACCGACGATTCAATTCTACACACGGTCATGTATGTGCAACAAGCAAAGGGCTCGTTGAGTTCGTGAAACTTTGGAAACTAGTTTGCAAAAGTGACAAAGTTTGCAAACTAGTTGAAGTGTGGTGTTTAGTTTCAAAGTTGCAAAAATTGTATTGAAAAACGTGTCGTGAGAGATGACATGTTTTCCAATATGTTACTTTTGCAACTTTGCAAACTAGTTGAAAGGAGATGTTTAGTTCCAAAGTTGCAAATTTGCAAATTAGTTTTTAAAGTTTCACGAACTAAACAGGGCCAAAATCTCACGCTCGTAGAGTCAGGCGCGGTATTTACCGTGGCGACCTCGTTCTCGAAGATCTTCTGGTTCTGGCCTTCTGGATACGGTGTCACTCGGCTACGAATAATGGACACACCACTAGACGGCACAACAGATGCTGGCGTCGTGCACGCACGCACGCTAGCGGATCCGCAGCCGATTTGATGCCTTGGCAAGCTTACATACGCTCTTCCGTGATCGGGTGAATGATCTTCTCTTGCGCGTTAGCGCGTATAGATCGCATCCAAGGTCAAAGCTGGACGGTTAGGCACATAACCCAGCAGCTGCGGTCTTCGTGCTGGATCCAGAACTCATCCTGTATTTTATACTTCATTGCTTTGATTACAGGATTTACAGCTTAATATTGACAAACCTGACATGTTAATATGGGAGTTAACTGAGCTTGACAACTCCGGAGTAAAACAATGTTACCCTTTCTTTTGTAGATATATTTTAGTTTAGGACGAGCTAACCAGCCGTAGCCTGACCTAGACACCTTGAGTTCTTGTTTGAATAGAGGTGTATTGAAGTGAAACAAAAGGGATTGAGAGAGAAATGAACTAATTTTTTCTTCAATACCTTCCATTTTCCTCCAATACACTAGTTCCAAACAAGCCCTAAATTTAAAAAGGCAGAAATACAACGAAATTTTAAACCAAAAGTTTGTCCACAATAGTCAGTACACGTGGTCACGTGGAAGCTTAATAAGGGCCCGTTTAGATACGGACGTTCTGCAGAATGAGCTGTGTTGGAAAGCGCGCGCAGAGAGAAAAAGTGCATTGGGAAACGCGTGTTTTGCAAACCGTTTTGCATTCTGTGGTATCTAAACACCCCCTAAGCTACCTTCTTGCAAAATGGAGAAAGGCATAGCGCTGATCCAGTGGGCATGATAAATGTTAGAAACTACAATGATACATATCTTCGACAGTTATAGATGGAGTTCTTGTAATATGATTTACATTTTTTAAGGCTTTCATCTTTTACTTTTTTTTTGAGCAGGGCTTTCATCTTTTACTTAATGGTGTGGTTTGTTGTTTGTTAAACAGTGGTTTGGGGTTAACCCGATTCCACCGATCGAAAGATCGGGAGGAATTGCTCTATCATTTATTTAATAGTCTCTGTGATTTTCGATGAATGAGTCCGTGGTATGCTTTTCCTTCGAAAGGAGTATCAGCCGCTGTTAAAAACAATCGATGCCTTATTTGTATTGGATCCGCTCTTCTGTTAGCATGAACAAGAATGTGATTCTATTCCGATTCCTTATTCAGCCAAAATCTAAGATCTATCCCTCCCCCTCACCTTTCTTAGGACAAACTTTGTAATGAGAATGGCCATATTATACGTATACATACAATGTGTGTAGTGACTGAATTTCATTTTCCATTGTAAAGAAACACCATTGTTTTGAAATATAGTGGTGTGATAGCAAGTGGGTAAACGCTCCATTGTTTTGAAATAGGGTTTGAAATATAGTGGTGTGATAGCAAGTGGGTAAATCACCATCTAACTGGAGGAAGAACCTCGGCCGGTAGCTGCAGAGAATGAGAGAACAGTACAACCGAAACCTGTTTGAGTCCATCCGAAGGGTGGTTGCCGCAGCCCGGCACACACATTCTTCCCCAGTCCATGGCACCGCCGATCCAACCGTGACCGAAAGCCGCCGCGGTTCTGTTCTTTTCCGTTTCCGCACTTGTTTACTGGCAAAAGACAACAGTCCCTCCCCAAGTGCGGCACAGCAGCAAGCAAGCAAGCATCCGCGATCTCCATTCCCCAATCCCCCGCCTCCGCCTCCGCCTTACCGCGCCGCACGTTGCGGTCCCCGCGCCGCCGGGCACCCAGATCGCACCAATCAAATCGCTGCCCCCACAGACGCTCGATCCCCTCACTCTAGTTGAGCTCTGGATCGGCTCGCCCCCGTCGCCGCCCTCATGGCGACGTACCGCCCCGAGCATCCAAATCCGGCACTCCGCCGCCCACGGCTCGTCGTGCTCCTCCTCCTCGCCTTCTTCGCCCTCCAGCTCCTCGTCTTCCTCGCCTTCCGCGCCGTGCGGCCCCCTCCCGCCCCGGCCTCCTCCGCCGCCGTGCCGGTGCTGGAGTCGGCACCGGCGCGCCGGGGCGAGAATGATTCGAGCTGCGGCGGCGGGCTGGTGTACGTCTACGACCTCCCCGCGGCCTTCAACGAGGACCTGCTGGGGATGTGCGACGCGCTCGCGCCGATGTACTCGCTGTGCCCCTACCTCGCCAACGACGGGCTCGGGCTCCCCGCGGATGGGACCAACCTGTCGGCGCTCCTGCCGCCGGAGCTGCTGGGTTCGTGGTACTCGTCCGACCAGTTCGCGCTGGAGCACATCGTCCACCGCCGCCTGCTCTCGCACCGATGCCGCACGGCGGACCCGGCGCGCGCCGCGGCGTTCTTCGTGCCCTTCTACGCGGGGCTCGCCGTGGGGCGCCACCTGTGGTCGGCCAACGCCACCGGCGCCGACAGGGACCGGGACTGCGCCGCGCTGCTGTCGTGGCTCCACGCGCAGCCGTGGTACCGGCGCTCCCGCGGCTGGGACCACTTCATCGCGCTGGGCCGCATCACGTGGGACTTCCGCCGCACGGCAGACGAGGGGTGGGGCGGCAGCTTCCTCACCATGCCCGGGGTGGCCAATGTCACCCGCCTCGTCATCGAGCGCGACCCCTGGGACGACATGGACGTCGGAGTCCCGTACCCGACCAGTTTCCACCCGCGCAGCGCCGCCGAAGCGCGCGCGTGGCAGCGGTACGTGGCCCGGCGCCCGCGACCCAGGCTCTTCGCCTTCGCCGGCGCGCCGCGGTCGGCCATCAAGGGCGACTTCCGCGCGCTGCTGCTGGAGGAGTGCCAGGCGGCCGGGCCCGCCGCGTGCGGCGCGCTGGACTGCGTCGAGGGCAGGTGCATCAAGAACAACACGCTCGTCATGGAGCTCTTCATGGGCGCCAGGTTCTGCCTGCAGCCGCGCGGGGACAGCTTCACGCGGCGGTCGCTGTTCGACTGCATGGTGGCCGGCGCCGTCCCCGTGCTCTTCTGGCGGCGGAGCGCGTACCGGCAGTACGAGTGGTACCTGCCCGTGGACGGCGGGCGCGAGGCGGAGTGGTCCGTGTTCATCGACCGCGACCAGCTCCGCGCGGGGAACATCACGGTGCGCGGCGTGCTGGCGGCCATCCCGGAGCAGCGGGTGCGGCTGATGCGGGAGCGCGTGGTGGAGATGATCCCGAGGCTGGTGTACTCGGCGGCCGACGGGGACGGGCTCGGCGGCGGCATGGAGGACGCCGTGGACGTCATGGTCGACGGCATGCTGCGGCGGGCCGCCGAGCGGCGCCCGAGATGGCGGACGACGTGATCATAGCTACCGCAGAGGACCAAACTGATCGTAATTTTCACAGGTTTTCGTTTTCCATTCTGAATTCTTTTGTGTGAAGAGTTTGGCTGGCGCGTGAAAGATCACCGCGCATAGGCTCGAGTTGTAAATTTACACGCATTACAACAGAGAGTGAGAATTCGTGTACGATGAACTTGCATGCGTTTGACCTGCTGGCTGCTGCATACGGGGCGGCGTGACCCCGTGAGTGTTGAAGTTTGTGAGCAAGTTGACAGGCTGCGCGCCTGCGCCAGAAGGCCATAGATTCGTGTAGGAGTAGCAAGTTTGACTCGGGAATGTATAGTTGTGCTCAATGTTTCAGAAAAATATGATATATTTCTGCTCAGACTGATTGGCTCCTCGATCTGATCTCGGCATGTTACCATGGAGCCCACAACGCTCTCTGGGGCGCTCTTTATTTTCTAGCATTTGGCAGCCTGGGTAACCTGGCGCGAAATGGAAATGGGAATCAATTAGCGCGGACAAATTAAAAATTTGGGCTGTTCGCTTGGCTTATCAGCCACCAGCCAGCAGTACTTCAGTCTCACAACAAATCAGCACCAGCCACCAGCCAGCCAGCAGTACTTCAGTCTCACAACAAATCAGCACCAGCCACCAGCCAACCGAACAGGCTGCAGTCGAATCCAGCCGGGACCCGGGAATCTTCAGCGGTTCACAGTATGCAGACAAACCGAATACGGAGTAGTATGTGTTTACTGCTGCTGTACATGTAGCATGCCGACATGGAATGCAAGAAGACGCCTTACGTGTTAGCAGTTCGCATTTGAGGATCATTTGTACATTTGCTCATTGCAGGACAACTTGTATGGCAACTGCCACAGGCTACTCCTGCTTTCGCAACACTTGAGCTTTCTAAAAAAGCTGGACACGTCTTTGTGCCAAAAAAAAGGAACTGGTCTAATCACTTCGTGGTACACTGATACACGTAACCGTATAGCTGAAGAAGGTCTCGTTTAGCAAAGATCGGGGTCTGGGGACTCTCTACTCTCTCGTCTCTAGTCTCTCTCTACTCAGAGGTAAGAGGTTCGAGTTGATATATGTGAGGCATCAAGTCCAGGACATCAACCTGGGCCAAAAAGTTCTGCTTCTGGGCTTTTCTCATGATACCTCTGGGCCTCTGAACGAGACAGCTTCACGGCCTACTTAAAAACACGGCATATCTCTGCATGGGCCCTTAACCACTTAATGGGCTGCGTACTGGGTCTGCCGGTTTTTTTCCTGTTACGTAGAGCAGCAGAAGCGCAAAATCATCAGGCCACGATTGGGTTCAGCAGAAGGAAAAAGGTATCAGTACCGGAAGGGAACTGCTCCCTCCGTCCCACGATATAAGCATTTGTTGACTTCTGCTGTTTACGTTTGACCATTCATTTTATTCAAAAAAATTATAAAAATATTATTTATTTTGTTATGACATGTTTTATCATCGTATATATTTCAAGTATATCATAATTGTTTTTATATTTTCATAAATTTTTTGAATAAGACGAATGATCAAACGTGATCCACGGAAATCGATAAATGCTTATATCGTGGGACGGGGGGAGTACAAAGGGAGTGACCGATCCCACCTGCAACTGCAAGGCAGCAACAACAGCGTCCATCACACCTCCTTTCCGAGACCGCAATGATCTCCCCCACCCTCGCACGCTGTCGAGCGCTAGTGTCGCGCGCACGCTGATCAGTGACCACGGTGAAAGTCCAATGGCACTGCAGAGTGACAGTGGCGCCACTTTTGTTTTCCCCTGTGCTCCAACACTAACCAACTCCCATTCTACCTCCCCATCATTGCGTGCAGCGTTAATAGTTACCGACAGTCCAGTCGCCTAGAGGCTACAGTTGCACACTTGCAGGTTGCAGGGCAGCAAATTTTGGAGTGCACTTGTATGAGCTTGCATGATGAGCCCCCAGGGCACTGTCGTAGGTAATAGGTATATGCGCTATGCAGGAAAAAGAATTGTAAAGCAGAAGTAGAGCAATCTTTCCTTCATGAAGAGGAGGAGACTCTGCGATGAATCGCAATAACTGCACCAAATTTTGATCAGTAGAATCGATGCAACTTGTGTTATTCGCCCGCCTGCTTATGGGTCCCAACTCTGAATCGAGAAAGAAAGAGTGGTCCGTCCGTCCGTCCGTGGTCGTGTGGGCTTAAGTGGTCTAAAAATGTCGTAATACAGAACCAAGGAGCTACTGAAATTGAAATGCAGTAGCTGAGGATCCATGGCTTCAGGATTCATGTTCGATCACGCTGACGACCAGGTCACCGACTGCTAGTTTACAGTGAAACAGCAACAAATTGGTCAACTCTACGGCCAGTTTTAAATGGGTTCATAATACATTGAACTGTTCGCATTCATGTTCAACCATACGAGTACCAATCCTTTTTTTCAAAAAAAAAATAGCACACCAGTACCAATGTTTCCGTTTGTCATTGTGCGTGGACGGCTCCTGCTCCAGGGCTTCAGTTGCTCACAGGCCCACAGCCTGTGTAATTTTCTTGTGTGGGAGTGTGGGAATCCCCACATGACCGACACCAGTTGTTTTTCATTTCAAAATCCACTTGTCCTTGGTTAACTCTGCCGACAAACAAGACAAACTCAGATGCATGTGTCAAATCCTTTTGATCATAGAAGCTCTCTGAATTTTGCTGTAGAATTGACCTCTCTTCTCTCCCCACATGTTTTTTTTCTTCTAGAATTTCTCGATTGCACGTGTAGGCACGCGGAGAGCCGGAGATGAGTCCCGGCATTGCACGTTCAACATTTGTTTAAGGCTACATGCAACATTGTTTATTTATAACTGCGGATCTTCCAGAAGTTTAAACTAGTATACTCCTACGTTGTGTCATTGACTTGCTGCAGGATTCAGGTCAAAACTCTTCAAGATCTACTGCTTAGAAAAACATCACAGGGTGGCGAGCCCACACAACAAGAGTCACCGACGCCGGCTGAGCCCACACAACATCACAGGGTCGCGGACAGAGAAGTATGGGCCACGGGCTGAGCGAGGGCTATTTGTCGGCGCCCGTTTGTTCGGCTCTATCCTAGCAAAGACCCCGCGGATGGGTGGTCTGCGCAAAGCTATCGGATTTGTCCTGCCGCCGTAGGCTCACGCCACCGCCCACCGTCACAGCACACCAGCGGCCGCTCCATCTTCTCGGCAACGGAACGGAGCAAAACGAGCCGAGGAAATTCTCGGGGAGAGGAAGGAGGAGACACGGCGATCCAGCCAACAAGACGTGAGCGGACGAACGCAAGCATCGCCAGCCAAAAAGCTCGGCAGAAATCGAGAAGATGCAGCCATCCAGGAGTACAGCCATGCCCATGCGAGGCTGGTCGCTTTCGGTTTCCTTGAGGCTTGAGCATGCCGCGTGTGTGCTTCCCCCCTCCTCAGTCGCAGGCAGGGAGCCAGGGACCACGGCCGGACCAGCGCGGCCAGCGTGCAAGGCTAGCGAGGATACGGTCGATAATCACGTCCACGGCTCCATGGCTCAGCGCAGAGGTCACATGATACACCAACGGCAGAGTTCCTGTCGTTTGTTCGCGTGCACGGTAAATTGGTGAAAAATGAAAGCACTAGGTGAAGACTCAAGTTCAAATCATGTGAAGTTATATACGAGTCACATTTTTCGCCTGCCTGCTTCCATAGTCCCTACATTCCATCAGGAATGACCAAATCACTAGTGCTAACAAAAAATTAGCCAGATCAGTCCAATCTCCTGCCACAAGAATCATCGCCAGGGATGTAAGATTATTAGGGGGTGTTTGGTTCTATGGGGCTTATAATCAGGGCCGTCGATTGCATGGTGCAATCGGAGCGACCGCACAGGGCCCCCAAAAGTTAGGGGCCCCCAACCAGCAGTTAGTGATAGGTTTAGTCAATAGTAATCTTAGGAAGTTAGGAAAACAAAGCCCAGTTAGCCCATCCTGACTGCTGGCCGCGTTTTGTCTTCCCAAGATGTGAATCCTCTCCATATCTATTTGTTGATGATGTCCATTCCCTTCCAGATTTGGATACATGCTAGCATCAACCAGTTAGGTCCACCTTGTATTCCTCTTGGACTGGAACCAAGATGTTTGGGTTTCGGTTCTACCAACTCTACATCTTAGCATCAATTTTAGATCACCAACAAATTTCTCTCTTTATTGGTTATCATCATTTTCAATTGTTTACCATGTAACTTCTTTAGCATAAATGCCTATCATGTAGTTCTTAGTGTTGCAAAAAACATACATATACATATACATAATAGAATCCAAATTTATTTGAGTTATTTGTATCTTTTAAATATAGGGCCCCATTTATAACTAGTTCTCCTGCGTGTTCGAGAAAATATATATAGACCCCATTTTGTTCTTTGCACCGGGCCTCCAAATCTCAAGTACGGGCCTGCTTATAATAAGTCCATAAGCCTTCTATAAGCTTCTCGTATGAAGAGGCTTATAAATAAGCCCATGAGGTGTGTTTGGTTGTAGGGGCTTATAATAAACCTTTGTAGTATCTAATGACATTTCTACCCTTCTTTTACTCCTTTTTAGTAGGATCCACAGAAAATAAGCCTCGTAATGGCATCAGGAGTGTGGGGAATAAGGGGTCCTAAGGCTGTCCGCAGCGGGGTACGCGACGCCATCCTGAAGGACGGACGTACCGGATGAAAGCCTGCAGCGGTATACTGTAAAGGTCCGGTAACTAAAAGGATCGATCGTCGGTACGGGACAGACAGCGGTCTCCGCGGAAGCGCGCGGCAGCGTGCGCGGAGAGAGAGGAGAGAGAGAGTGGCGGACCCCACGTCCTCAACTAACTAAAAAATGTTATAACTCACAAACCAAAAATCCAAATTAAATTCCGATTGCACCATTAAATTCGTTGCAATAAATTCTTCAAAACAAGATCTCAGATGGATATATTTTGATAAAATTTATAAAGAAAAGAAAAAAAAGGTGAGAAAAGAGATGATATAGTAGTTGGGATAGATGGATAAAATATAGTAGAGTTGGGATAAAGTATGTGATTTGGAGTATGACGGGTGCGGGAGAAGTTGGTTTAGAGTACGGAATCTCGATGACCAGGACAGGATATTCCTTTTAGAGGATGCATTTAGAGGACGACGAGTGCGGACAGCCTAAAACTCTTGAGATCGACCTCATACGTACCAGAGCAGGTCTTATACGCGGCCTTAAGCAAAAAAAGGTTGGCTTACAACCCGGCCACAGTCAATAAAAAAATCAACGGACGGAGAGAGACTCAGAGAGGGGAGCGTGGGCGCGCGGAGAAAAACACCTGCGCCGTCGGTTGGCAGAGAGAGAATAGCAAATTTTTTAATCTCAAAGTCAGACCCACGCTTAAGACCAACCAGGTTTGGTCTCATACACAAGGGGACAGACCTTAAATCATCATGGACCCCACGTTTAAGACCTCCTGGGCTGCCCTAAGCATTCTTGAAGGGGCTTATGGACTTACAGAGAGACTTATAATAAGCACTCCAAATAAACCTAGATGTTTGGTTACCATGAGGCTTATTTGAGGCTTATGAATGAGGCTTATTATAAGCCTCATGGAACCAAACACCCCCTTAGTACTAGCGCAATTACTGGTTACTAGTGATTTTTCTGCCTCGTTAGTGATGCAGCTGAAGATCAAAGAATCACAAGTACTTGCAAGAAGCTATAGGGAACTACTGGATGTGATCATGTGAAATGCAGTTGCTAGAAGAATGCAGCTAGGAGGAGCACGAGACAGTAGAAGAACAGATCAACCTCAAATGACAGTTCCGAGCTCTAACACTAAGCAAAACGGCCATCACAATCACAGTCTCCACCTGAAAGTGGAGGACCGAATCCTAATTCCTCCCACCTACCAACCAGCAAACCAGGAAGATTGGAGGAAGGAGAAACACCTGATGAGCATATCAAATTATCAATGGAGCCCACGAGAACTCACGAGCAACAACAGATTGTATTGCGTCAGATCACGCATGCTCAGCGAGAGGACTACGGGGACTCGGCGTCGAACACCAGCCGCTCGCTCACAAGGAGGACGCGACGGCCAGGGCCACACAGGCCACCGTGGCGGCGAAGCTCACGGCCGCTGCGGCGGCGCCGTTCTTCTTGGTGTCGACCTTGTCGGCCGTGTCGCCCGCCGGCGAGTCGGCGGGGGACATGTCGGGCGAGTCCGCCGGGGGCGCGGGCGGGGAGTGCGAAGGGGATTTGGCCTTCTTCTTCTTCTTCCCGGCGGCCTTGGGAGAGGGCGCGGGCGCGGAGGATTCGGGAGTGGGGGCCGAAGCGGGCACGTCGGCGGTCGGTCCGGGCGCCGGAGCCGGGGACGGCGCGCCGCCGAAGAGCCCCGGCGGGAGCAGCACCTTGTCGACCGTGAGGATGACCGTCGGGGTGTCGTCGAGCACGGTGGCCGCGACGCGGGACTTGTCCTTGCCGGTGTCCAGCGACACGTCGTCGCCGCTGGAGACGACGGAGAGGTCGTACTTGCCCGCACCGGTGGAGGCCAGGGTCGGGATGTGGCCCTTGGCGACCTTGAGCGAGGCTTTGGGCGCGTACTGCGGCAGCGCGTGGTACTGCAGCAGCGTGACGAGGTCGGCGCTGGTGAGCTTGCTCAGATCGGGGAGGTCCTTGGCCTTGAACGCGTCGTCATTGGGGGCGAGCAGCGTGAGCGCCTTGTCCATGGCGGCCTGGTACATCTTGAGCACCCCGGAGGACACGATGAGGCGCGCGAACTGCTTGCAGCCGGCCTTCTCGAGGAGGTCGGTGAGGTTGACGGAGGAGGCCGAGGGGGAGCCGAAGAGGCCCGGGAAGGTGATGGGGTCGGAGACCTCGAGGACGGAGAGGGTGGAGGGCTCCTCGTCGACGCGCTTGGTGTAGGTGGACTGGAACTTGGCGCCGGGCGCGGCGGAGGCGAAGCCGACCTTGCCGCCGCGGAGGTCGGTGATGTTGACGTGGCCCATGTTGCCGGAGGCCTCGCCGGTCTTCTGGTAGAGCGAGGTGGTGAGCTCGGAGCCGGAGTCGAGGGAGTGCAGCTTCTTCTCGTCGAAGTAGTCGAGGAGGGTGAGCATGCGGAGCGCGTTCTTGATGTCGGCGAGGGAGAGGTTGGCGACGAGCGAGGACATGGCGCCGTTGGTGAGGACGAGGACGGTGACAGTGTGCTCGCTGTTGATCTCGTCGCACACCTTGGTCTCGGAGAGGTAGCTGTTGAAGAGCGTGTACTCCGACCGGCCGTCGAGGACGGCCGTGATGTTGTGGGAGGATGAGTCGGCGGCGGCGGCGAAGGCTGCGGCGAGGGAGAGGACGATGAGGACGAGGTGGATGCGGCGGTGGAGGTGGGAGGCGGCCATGGCGCCGCGGTGGCGCGCTGCTGCTTGGGTTGAGGGGAAGGGGAGAACCGGAGAAGGATGTGCAGCGTTGGGGATAAATTGGGGGAGGGGTTTAGCGTGGCAGTCTTGTTTTTGGGGCGTGGCCGCGTGGGTTTTGCGTGGGGTTGGGTACTTGAGTTGAGAGACGTTGGGTTTGGGTCGGGTTGGGTTTTGACTCTGGGTTAGGCTGTCCGCACTCGTTGTCCCCTAAATGCATCCTCTAAAAGGAATATCCTGTCCTGGTCATCGAGATTCCGTACTCTAAACCAACTTCTCCCGCACCCGTCATACTCCAAATCACATACTTTATCCCAACTCTACTATATTTTATCCATCTATCCCAACTACTATATCATCTCTTTTCTCACCTTTTTTTTCTTTTCTTTATAAATTTTATCAAAATATATCCATCTGAGATCTTGTTTTGAAGAATTTATTGCAACGAATTTAATGGTGCAATCGGAATTTAATTTGGTTTTTTGGTTTGTGAGTTATAACATTTTTTAGTTAGTTGAGGACGTAGGGCCCGCCACTCTCTCTCCTCTCTTCCCTGCCGATCGCGCGTCCGCTCCGACCGCTGCCTGTGCCGTATCCTCGATCCATACTTTTTTTACCGGACTCGTCCAGGACACCGCTGCGGCAGATTTTCCGGTACGTCCGTCCTGAAGGACGGCGTCCAGGACACCGCTAAGACCAGCCTTAAGGTGCGGGGGGAAGCGGCGCTGGTGACAGGTGTGGGGCACTAAAGTCTGTGCAAGCGCTGGTGCTTCGATTGCTGTGATGATTTTCTGTGCTGGGTGGGATGACTCGCGTGCTGGGTGGGTATGGATTGGAGCACGAGGAGAATTTTTTTTAGAGGGTACAAAGTTGTAAAGTTGTAGTATGTGAACTCAGCCGTAAACACATATCACACACATCCATTCACACCACACACAACTCGAACCCACGCCGGCGGCTTTGCTCACCTGGCGAGCCGACCACCCGCGCTACGCGCGGTCCTCGATTGGAGCACGAGGAGTAGACTAGCCGTGCAAGTGCAACGGTACAAGTTTTTTCTTTTGAAAGTTAACAGTACAAATATTGGTGCATTCACAGTATACTGACGTGGTGGGTTTTCTTTTTGACACAATATCGCCAAAAGATGCATCATGAATCGCCGACAATTCATATCTGGCCGGGTTCTTTTTGCACGAAACTGTTTTTTTAATATTGGCAAGAAATTTGTTTCAAAAATTGTATTGGCAAGAAACGGTAACGTAGTACCGTGGTAGGGAGCAGGGCCAAAGGACAGCGCGAGACGATGTTTGGCCTGTCCTGATCTGATGGTACGTAGAATTTGTTTTAAAATTCTCATTTCGTGAGATTTCGATATGTGATGGAGCACAGCTGCACAAGCAAATAACTTTAGTTACACAAATTTTTCAAACTTTTCACTATTCGTCCGTCATATCAAATGTTAGAACACTAATTAAGAGTATTAAACGTGAATTAATAATAAAACCCATTCCATAACCCCGGGTAACTTCACGAGACGAATCTAATGAGCCTAATTAGGCCATGATTAGATAACGTCGTGCTACAGTAAATAATCTCTAATGACGGATTAATTAGACTTAATAGATTTGTCTCGCGATTTTTCGTCCATCCATGTAATTAGTTTCATAATTAGATCATATTTAGTCCTCTCAAGCTTCGGTTTAAAATTACTACAGTAAATTTCGCAAATTTTCTCCGCCAACTAAACAAGCGCTTACTGGACACCGACATGGCGCCACAAAATTCGCTTCAGTTTTGGCCCGAAAACAGAAGAAATGTCTCGTTAGCGCACGATGGTCCATCCATCCTCACACGAGCTTACCTACGCCTGTACGCCATCATCGGGCATGTTGAGTGCGAATGCAAAAGCAGAATGCCATGGTTTCTATGCTC
>CM014276.1:56355781-56397565 GCA_004135705.1 Alloteropsis semialata
ATCTTTTTTTTAAAAAAAAATAGCACACCAGTACCATTGTTTCCGTTTGAGTCATTGTGCGTGGACGGCTCCAGCTCCAGGGCTTCAGTTGCTCACAGGCCCATAGCCTGTGTAATTTTTTGTGTGGGAGTGTGGGAAATCCCCACATGACCGACACCAGTTGTTTTTCATTTCAAAATCCACTTGTCCTTGGTTAACTCTGCCGACAAACAAGACAAACTCAGATGCATGTGTCAAATCCTTTTGATCATAGAAGCTTTGTTCTGGCCTTATGGGGCTTCTGCTCTCTGAATTTTGCTGTAGAATTGACCTCTCTTCTCTCCCCACATGTTTTTTTTCTTCTAGAATTTCTCGATTGCACATGTAGGCACGCGGAGAGCCGGAGATGAGTCCCGGCATTGCACGTTCAACATTTGTTTAAGGCTACATGCAACATTGTTTATTTATAACTGCGGATCTTCCAGAAGTTTAAACTAGTATACTCCTACGTTGTGTCATTGACTTGCTGCAGGATTCAGGTCAAAACTCTTCAAGATCTACTGCTTAGAAAAACATCACAGGGTAGCGAGCCCACACAACAAGAGTCACCGACGCCGGCTGAGCCCACACAACATCACAGGGTCGCGGACAGAGAAGTATGGGCCACGGGCTGAGCGAGGGCTATTTGTCGGCGCCCGTTTGTTCGGCTCTATCCTAGCAAAGACCCCGCGGATGGGTGGCGGCGGCTCTGCGCAAAGCTATCGGATTTGTCCTGCCGCCGTAGGCTCACGCCACCGCCCACCGTCACAGCACACCAGCGGCCGCTCCATCTTCTCGGCAACGGAACGGAGCAAAACGAGCCGAGGAAATTCTCGGGGAGAGGAAGGAGGAGACACGGCGATCCAGCCAACAAGACGTGAGCGGACGAACGCAAGCATCGGCAGCCAAAAAGCTCGGCAGAAACGCGACGAAATCGAGAAGATGCAGCCATCCAGGAGTACAGCCATGCCCATGCGAGGCTGGTCGCTTTCGGTTTCCTTGAGGCTTGAGCATGCCGCGTGTGTGCTTCCCCCCTCCTCAGTCACAGGCAGGGAGCCAGGGACCACGGCCGGACCAGCGCGGCCAGCGTGCAAGGCTAGCGAGGATACGGTCGATAATCACGTCCACGGCTCCATGGCTCAGCGCAGAGGTCACATGATACACCAACGGCAGAGTTCCTGTCGTTTGTTCGCGTGCACGGTAAATTGGTGAAAAATGAAAGCACTAGGTGAAGACTCAAGTTCAAATCATGTGAAGTTATATACGAGTCACATTTTTCGCCTGCCTGCTTCCATAGTCCCTACATTCCATCAGGAATGACAAAATCACTAGTGCTAACAAAAAATTAGCCAGATCAGTCCAATCTCCTGCCACAAGAATCATCGCCGGGGATGTAAGATTATTAGGGGGTATTTGGTTCCATGGGGCTTATAATAAGTCCACAAGCCTTCTATAAGCTTCTCGTATGAAGAGGCTTATAAATAAGCCCATGAGGTGTGTTTGGTTGTAGGGGCTTATAATAAACCTTTGTAGTATCTAATGATATTTCTACCCTTCTTTTACTCTTTTTTAGTGGGATCCACAGAAAATAAGCCTCATAAGGGCATCAGGAGTGTGGGGAATAAGGGGGTCTTAAGACTCTTGAGGTCGACCTCATACGTACCAGAGCAGGTCTTATACACGGCCTTAAGAAAAAAAAGGTTGGCTTACAAGCCGGCCACAGGCAATAAAAAAATCAACGGACGGAGAGAACTGAGAGAGGGGAGCGTGGCCGCGCGGAGAAAAGCACCTGCGCCGTCGGTTGGTAGAGAGAGAATAGCAACCAGGCCCACACTTAAGACCAACCGGGTTTGGTCTCATACACAAGGGGACAGACCTTAAATCATCATGGACCCCACGTTTAAGACCTCCTGGGCTGCCCTAAGCATTCTTGAAGGGGCTTATGGACTTACAGAGAGACTTATAATAAGCACTCCAAATAAACCTAGATGTTTGGTTACCATGAGGCTTATTTGAGGCTTATGAATGAGGCTTATTATAAGCCTCATGGAACCAAACACCCCCTTAGTACTAGCGCAATTACTGGTTACTAGTGATTTTTCTGCCTCGTTAGTGATGCAGCTGAAGATCAAAGAATCACAAGTACTTGCAAGAAGCTATAGGGAACTACTGGATGTGATCATGTGAAATGCAGTTGCTAGAAGAATGCAGCTAGGAGGAGCACGAGACAGTAGAAGAACAGATCAACCTCAAATGACAGTTCCGAGCTCTAACACTAGCAAAACGGCCATCACAATCACAGTCTCCACCTGAAAGTGGAGGACCGAATCCTAATTCCTCCCACCTACCAACCAGCAAACCAGGAAGATTGGAGGAAGGAGAAACACCTGATGAGCATATCAAATTATCAATGGAGCCCACGAGAACTCACGAGCAACAACAGATTGTATTGCGTCAGATCACGCATGCTCAGCGAGAGGACTACGGGGACTCGGCGTCGAACACCAGCCGCTCGCTCACAAGGAGGACGCGACGGCCAGGGCCACACAGGCCACCGTGGCGGCGAAGCTCACGGCCGCTGCGGCGGCGCCGTTCTTCTTGGTGTCGACCTTGTCGGCCGTGTCGCCCGCCGGCGAGTCGGCGGGGGACATGTCGGGCGAGTCCGCCGGGGGCGCGGGCGGGGAGTGCGAAGGGGATTTGGCCTTCTTCTTCTTCTTCCCGGCGGCCTTGGGAGAGGGCGCGGGCGCGGAGGATTCGGGAGTGGGGGCCGAAGCGGGCACGTCGGCGGTCGGTCCGGGCGCCGGAGCCGGGGACGGCGCGCCGCCGAAGAGCCCCGGCGGGAGCAGCACCTTGTCGACCGTGAGGATGACCGTCGGGGTGTCGTCGAGCACGGTGGCCGCGACGCGGGACTTGTCCTTGCCGGTGTCCAGCGACACGTCGTCGCCGCTGGAGACGACGGAGAGGTCGTACTTGCCCGCACCGGTGGAGGCCAGGGTCGGGATGTGGCCCTTGGCGACCTTGAGCGAGGCTTTGGGCGCGTACTGCGGCAGCGCGTGGTACTGCAGCAGCGTGACGAGGTCGGCGCTGGTGAGCTTGCTCAGATCGGGGAGGTCCTTGGCCTTGAACGCGTCGTCATTGGGGGCGAGCAGCGTGAGCGCCTTGTCCATGGCGGCCTGGTACATCTTGAGCACCCCGGAGGACACGATGAGGCGCGCGAACTGCTTGCAGCCGGCCTTCTCGAGGAGGTCGGTGAGGTTGACGGAGGAGGCCGAGGGGGAGCCGAAGAGGCCCGGGAAGGTGATGGGGTCGGAGACCTCGAGGACGGAGAGGGTGGAGGGCTCCTCGTCGACGCGCTTGGTGTAGGTGGACTGGAACTTGGCGCCGGGCGCGGCGGAGGCGAAGCCGACCTTGCCGCCGCGGAGGTCGGTGATGTTGACGTGGCCCATGTTGCCGGAGGCCTCGCCGGTCTTCTGGTAGAGCGAGGTGGTGAGCTCGGAGCCGGAGTCGAGGGAGTGCAGCTTCTTCTCGTCGAAGTAGTCGAGGAGGGTGAGCATGCGGAGCGCGTTCTTGATGTCGGCGAGGGAGAGGTTGGCGACGAGCGAGGACATGGCGCCGTTGGTGAGGACGAGGACGGTGACAGTGTGCTCGCTGTTGATCTCGTCGCACACCTTGGTCTCGGAGAGGTAGCTGTTGAAGAGCGTGTACTCCGACCGGCCGTCGAGGACGGCCGTGATGTTGTGGGAGGATGAGTCGGCGGCGGCGGCGAAGGCTGCGGCGAGGGAGAGGACGATGAGGACGAGGTGGATGCGGCGGTGGAGGTGGGAGGCGGCCATGGCGCCGCGGTGGCGCGCTGCTGCTTGGGTTGAGGGGAAGGGGAGCACCGGAGAAGGATGTGCAGCGTTGGGGATAAACTGGGGGAGGGGTTTAGCGTGGCAGTCTTGTTTTGGGGGCGTGGCCGCGTGGGTTTTGCGTGGGGTTGGGTACTTGAGTTGAGAGACGTTGGGTTTGGGTCGGGTTGGGTTTTGACCCTGGGTTAAGGTGCGGGGGGAAGCGGCGCTGGTGACAGGTGTGGGGCACTAAAGTCTGTGCAAGCGCTGGTGCTTCGATTGCTGTGATGATTTTCTGTGGTGGGTGGGATGACTCGCGTGCTGGGTGGGTATGGATTGGAGCACGAGGAGTATTTTTTTAGAGGCTCCTAAAATACAAAGCTGTAGTCTGAACTCAACCGTAAACACATACCACACACATCCATTCACACCACACACACACAACTCTAACCCACGCCGGCGGCTTTGCTCACCTGGCGAGCCGACCACCCGCGCTACGCGCGGTCCTCGATTGGAGCACGAGGAGTCACTATGGGAAATTCCAAATTTGCCGAGTGTCTTCATGTTTGTCGAGTGTTTTTTTTCGGGCACTCGGCAAACAACTTGTTTGCCGAGTGTTTTTCAAAAAACACTCGGCAAAAAAAAACACTCGGCAAAAATATGGTTTGCCGAGTGTCAAAAAAAAACACTCGGCAAACAAATTCTTTGCCGAGTGTCAAAAAAAAACACTCGGCAAACAATATCTTTGCCGAGTGTTTTTTTTGACACTCGGCAAAGGTCCTGTTTGCCGAGTGTTTTTTTTTGACACTCGGCAAAGTCATAATTAAAACCACATTTTGAAGTAGTAAATCAATTTAAATTAAAAAGTTTTGAACTACAAAGTTGTATAACTTCTCAAGATGCTGAACTTTTAGTTTGGTCATTTCTTCATTCGACAAATTCATATGAATATTGTTCACAAAATCTAGATCTCTCGTAGAGTTTCCTGAAACTATAAGAGAGATCTATAAGATTTGTGAACAATGTTACTCTCACTACATCGGATGAAGAAATGTCATATATCAAAGTTGTAGATCTTCAGAAGTTATACAACTTTGTAGTTTAAAATTTTTTAATTTGAATTTGTTTTGCTAATGAAAAGTACGTTTGTAGTTCTCAAAATTCAAAATTTGAGTTTTTTCAAATGACCTCGGATGAAAAAACAGTCAAAATAATAGTTGTAGATCTTGAAAAGTTATGAAACTTTGTAGTTGACCACTTTTTCATTTGAAATCATATAGTCAACGAAAACTAAGTGTGAATGTTCTCAAATTTGAAATTCAAATTTTGTAAATGACCTCGGATGGAGAAACTACCAAAATAAAACTTGTAGATTTCAAAAAGTTATAAAACTTTGTAGTTGACAAGTTTTTAATTTGAGATCATTTAGGGCCTCAAACAAGTAATTTACACTCAGTTTAGTATAATACGGTAGGAATCAAAACAATATCTAGTCACAAATGAGAGTGTGGTGCAGTGGTAGAGAAGGTCGCGCGAATTTTCCGCGAAAAATGGCGCGACTTGCGACTTGATGGCTTGGGTGGTTGGGTGCCTTCCCACATTTAAATAAATTTTTTTGCTATTTGTTTTCGGTTTTTTTAGCACTGGAAACCGGCTGTTTGCCGAGTGTCAAATAGCACTCGGCAAAGGGTTTGCCGAGTGCCCGAAAAAATACACTCGGCAAACAGCTCTTTGCCGAGTCGCTGTTTACCGAGTGTTGTTTGCCGAGTGTAACACTCGGCAAAGTCTTTGCCGAGTGTATTTCGGCCTTTGCCGAGTGTTTGGGACACTCGGCAAACCCCTGATTTCCCGTAGGGAGTAGACTAGCCGTGCAAGTGCAACGGTGCAAGTTTTTTTTTTTTGAAAGTTAACAGTACAAATATTGGTGCATTCACAGTATACTGACGTGGTGGGTTTTCTTTTTGACACAATATCGCCAAAAGATGCATCATGAATCGCCGACAATTCATACCTGGCCAGTTTCTTTTTGCACGAAACTGTTTTTTTTAATATTGGCAAGAAATTTGTTTCAAAAATTGTATTGGCAAGAAACGGTAACGTAGTACCGTGGTAGGGAGCAGGGCCAAAGGACAGCGCGAGACGATGTTTGGCCTGTCCTGATCTGATGGTACGTAGAATTTGTTTTAAAATTCTCATTTCGTGAGATTTCGATATGTGATGGAGCACCGCTGCACAAGCAAATAACTTTAGTTACACAAATTTTTCAAACTTTTCACTATTTGTCCGTCATATCAAATGTTAGAACACTAATTAAGGGTATTAAACGTGAATTAATAATAAAACCCATTCCATAACCCCGGGTAACTTCACGAGACGAATCTAATGAGCCTAATTAGGCCATGATTAGACAACGCCGTGCTACAGTAAATAATCTCTAATGACGGATTAATTAGACTTAATAGATTTGTCTCGCGATTTTTCGTCCATCCATGTAATTAGTTTCATAATTAGATCATATTTAGTCCTCTCAAGCTTCGGTTTAAAATTACTATAATAAATTTCGTAAATTTTCTCCACCAACTAAACAAGCGCTTACTGGACACCGAGATGGCGCCACAAAATTCGCTTCAGTTTTGGCCCGAAAACAGAAGAAATGTCTCGTTAGCGCACGATGGTCCATCCATCCTCACACGAGCTTACCTACGCCTGTACGCCATCATCGGGCATGTTGAGTGCGAATGCAAAAGCAGAATGCCATGATTTCTATGCTCGATCATGTAGCCAGCGAATTGCCACCGGATTAGAGCAAGGCTAATGGTTTAGCCCACTGCCGACTGGGAGAAGCTGCCATGTCACTTACAGCTAATCATACAGTCAACCTGTATAGTAAGCCGGCTGAGAGGTATACTATAATAAAAACACAAGCATTAATTTTTTTCTCGGGGAGGGGAAGGACGGGGGACGGAATCGCCGGCCTAGCGCTCGTAGCGGGCTGGGAGACGACTGAGAGAATTAATTTTTTTCTCGTAACCTGAGCCGGAGGCGGGCGAGAAGGGAAACGCCGGCTGTGCAATCTCTCTCCAACGTGGCCTGCTTTTTTGTTTACGTGGACTCTCCCAGCCCGCTAAAAATAGCTTATTATACTTGCTCTTAGTGGACGGGTTTGATTGCCATTTTCCCCACTCTTTTCCACATGCCTTCCGTGATGGACGAGCCTTCGAAAGAAGCTGTTTGCTACGGAAAGAAATGTACTAGTGGGAAAAACACTTAATAAAAGACTGATCGGTTAATTCTCACTCTCGCACGAGAAACTCCATGGATTGTGACTCCTTGCATCTATAGTGTAGAAAATAAAGGAGGTCTTATGGCTTTAAGGCCAATACACAATGACACTGGGTGTTAATGGGTTCTGCAGCAAAAATAAGTTAAGGCCATGTTTAGTTACTTCAACTTTTCAAACTTTTTTGAATTTTCACTATTCATCAAAAGAAATCTTACATGCATGAGGTAGTAAATGTGTGTTAATGACAAAACTCATTCCACAACCCCCGGGTAGACCTGAGCAAATGGCGGGCCGGACCGGGCTCGGGCCGGGCCTTAAAAAAGCCCGGTCTTTTCGGGCCTTTGAAATCCCGCCCATGCCCATCCCATGGGCAGCAACGGGCCCCTTTTTCGGGTCGGGCTCGGGCTTCCCGTTCTTTTTCAATAGGAAAATAATTTATTTAAATAGTTCGGGCTGGGCTCGGGCCGAATTTTTTTTTTCGGGCTTCATTTCCTTTGCCCAAGCCCGTCCCATTGAGTGTCGTGGGCGGGCCAAAGCCCACCGGGCCCGGGCCGGGCCGGGCCGGAAATGCTCAGGTCTACCCCCGGGTAACTTCGCGAGACGAATCTATTGAGCCTAATTAGGCCATGATTAGACAACGTCGTGCTACAATAAATAATCTCTAATGACGGATTAATTAGGCTTAATAGATTCGTCTCGTGATTTCCCGTCCATCCGTGTAATTAGTTTTATAATTAGATCATGTTTGGTCCTCCTAATCTTTGATTTAAAATTGCTACAGTAAATTTCGCAAACTTTCAACTCCCAACTAAACAAGCCCTAAGGCCCCGTTTGGGTGTTAATGGGTTCTGCAGCAAAAATAAGTTAAGGCCCCGTTTGGTAGAGATTCATCCCGCTCTGGCTCCCGCTGACACAATACTGTGTATCACTGTTCAACACTGTGTATTACTGTAGCGAGAAGCCAGAACGTAAACCGAGGCAGAAAATTTCAACACTGTACATTATTGTAGCGAGAAGCCTGTTCGCTTGGCTTATCAGCCACCAGCCAGCAGTACTTTTCTCTCACAACAAATCAGCACCAGCCACCAGCCAGCCAGCAGTACTTTTCTCTCACAACAAATCAGCACCAGCTACCAGCCGCCAGCCAACCGAACAGGATTGCTCTCCCCTCCTTGTTTCACGCGACACGTGTCGATCAGAGGTGACCGTAGTTGTTTTTCAAAAAAGCCCTCCAAACTTTTGGTAATCAACCCGCGGTCCGACTTTCCACGTGTTTTTGCAAAAAAAACCCTTGTGTTTTTTGCAAAACCTCCGCGGCCCAAAACCTAGAATCTCCTCTCTTGCTCTCCTTTCTGCAGCCCCTCCCGGCTCGCCTGCTCTCACGAGCCGCCGCCGCCGCCGCCGTCTCCTCTCCCTCTTCCTCCGCCTGCTTTGCACGCCTGCCGGGCCTGGGCCTCGCATGGCCGCGGCCTGGCTCAACGCGCCGCGGATCTAGCTGCAGGCCTGTGAGGAGTGGGGGTGCATCTGACACGGCCAACCTCCCCATTCCTCTCACCAGGGTAGTTACAGCCGCCGCCACCGCCGCGGCGAGGCTGCAGCGCTGGCGCCGAACCTGATGCGGGAGTGGCCCTGGTCGCAGGCGGCCGCGCAGCGAGCCTACAGTGGGGACGATCGCCGGTGCTATCAAACATGGCGTGGCAGTACGGGCGACGGGTGCATCCACGCCATGCGGGATGGACCTCCGCGCCTGAGTGGCCACTGCGGGTTCCCGCCGGCGCCTCGGCCTCCACCGTCGTCGGCTCGTCGCCGTCGTAGTGCTGTCGGTACCCTCCGCGGCTGTAGCGCTGCTGGTGCCCTCTGCCGCCGCCGCAGGCTGTAGAGAGAGCGAGAGACCTGCAGGGAGGGAGAAGACAAGGAGAGGCCAGACTCAATCCCTAGCCCGCGGGCTCCTCCTCGCAGGCTGTGGTGGGGATGGAGAAGCGTGAATCGTCGCTCTCTCGTCCCCGAGCGAGATCCGAACCAACACAATCGGCAACAGAGGGAGGAGGAGGGGGATGCACGGCCGGGAAGCGGCGTCAACGAAAGCCGCCAAGCTCCAGGACCTTCAGGTCCAGGTCCTATAGAACCACGACTCCTGCACGTAAGACGCCACCCGCGCTACTCCCTGCTCCCTCTCATTGCTCCGGCTAGCACCAGTCAATTCTGGAAAGTTTATAGTTTCAATTAACTCTCTTGGCTTGAGCATTCGCAATTCTCACCACTTGCAATACCCACTGATTGTATTGTTCGAGTGTCAACTTGAGCATTGTCAATCTTCACTGATGGGCTTCTTCCCTCCTAGAACCAGGTGTTAAATTAGAATGTAGTTATTCAATTTTGAGCTAAATTTTCATATTGAACAAACCTTCAATGCTACATATATTATCCTTATTCTGAAGAACTTCTTTTGTCTCTGGAAATGGTGTTGCCAGTGTCTGGTATGTCTGTTCCACATGAACTTCTGAATTTTGCTTGTCATCGTGTTGAACAATAGAATCAGATTTTTTGTTGATCCTCAGTACTGATAGCATCATCAGGGTATTTTTCAGTGTATATAATTATGTATTGCTTGCCCAAGACAGATCAGAAATGCAGATGCTATGCATTGCTTTTTCCGAAGTTACATGTATCTCTGTCTCAGGTAGCATATTTCCCTTTCATTTCTTTGTTTTCCATTTCTGATTGGTGATCTCTTCCTTACAGGTGCATTTTCAGAATCATCAGTGGGTGCGCTCAAATACTCAATATATCTTTCAGAATGGGCAGTACAGGTTGGTGCGGACTACCTCCTGCCTGTTAATTTTGTAGAGGTGGTTCATGAGGCTTGGAGACTTGGACCTAGAAAATTCCTTGACATACCTCCCTTGAATATCCACAGTAAATCTCTGTCTTCCACCCATCTTTACTGCTAATACCAAGAGGACTAGCTGGCAGCTCTCACAATACAGCGACTGAGGTTTGGATCTGGTGATCCTTTGTGGGGGAGGTTCCTTTTGGTGCATCTCTATCAGACTGTCTGAGCATATTGTTACTTGTGTACTCTCTTTGTAAATACTTAGAAATTTGGTTCAAAAAAAATACTAGCGAGTCTTTTCACATATCCATGTGGTGATGCTAGAAATTTGTTTCAAAAAAAATACTAGCGATATCTGTAAGAAATTCTGGGGTACACTTAATTATTTGACACTCTGGGATGTGCATGTATAATGATTTTGACGAATTCATGCCCCTCATGCCTTTGATGCTTAGACCCATAACATCACATGATTCTGATGCTTAGATCCATCATATCGCATGATTCTAATGCTTCGTGCTTTTGTTTATTCTTCAGACCACTAAAAGGAAAGGATGTATAAATCACAGCATCAAGGGCCACTCTATTGCTGTTCACATGTATAGTATGGCCTTAATGGCTCTGATTGCAGGTGACCTGCCTGTTGGGGATCGAGAAAGGTCCGTTTCATATGTTGATTGTTTTGTTTTTATCAGTTTTGGTGTGCTTCAGATTTCCGTAGTCATTTGTTTGTGTGTTGTTTTTATCAGTTTCGTAGTCGTTTGTTAGCTTTCTACTTTGTGCTGACAACCACTACTATTTTCTTTTTAAATAGGTCCATCAAAATTTCTATTGTGCATTTACCATCTACCTTGCAATCTTTGGGGTGTATTGCTGAGATATCCTTGCCAATTTTTAAAACACAGGAAGATGAGATAATAAGTTTTATAACTCAAAAATTCTTGAGTGCAATGATGTAAGACCTGCACTCTTTGAATTATCATTTTTGTTTTATTTTCCATAGTTCCAAGTGTCAGCAGGATATTGTTGAAAATTCTTCTCATAAATCTGAGTGGGGTGATAGTACACATAATTGTTGCTGAGGTTAGTTACATTATGTATTCAGGGTCTGACTTATAGTCCAATCATCAATACTCATTGACTGCAAGTTATTTCTGTTTTGGTATTCTCTTTTGCAGATTTATGACATCAAAACATTGGTATGCATCTAGCTTATTCTGTTAGTACTTGTATGGATTGTTTCTCAAGGGTATCCCTGTACACATGAATGAATATGTATGGTCTTATGAAAGAAATTCTGCATGTTATCATTTTGCCGTACTAAACAAATGGAAAATATTGTAAAAGTCTAGAAGGATAAGTGACTCTTTGCTTTCTTCCAAAGCCTAGCTTCAAGTAGGGCTAATATTGGTGTTAAAATGAAATGCATACAAAGGTGCTTTCTTTGTATGTATTGTGTGATTAAAAACAATATTTGGTTGTTGCAGGAGAAGAGAGCAGTGGTTGATGGTTGAAGGTGCCAGTTTTTATGTCGAGGCAGCTGCCAGGTTACAATTCAGTATTTATCTGATCTTGAATTCATTGTCTATGCCTTCTGAAAAAAGACTGATGTGACTTAATTAGTGTCCTACAATATAAAGATTGGTCAGATGATCAACTTGAGCTTCTTTCTTCTGCATGACAGGTTGACCTGATAATCACACACACAGAGCTGAGCTCCCTTGGCCAGAAGATCAACTATGAAGCATACATGAACCCCAAGCAAAAGATTGATCTGGGAAAATTGAAACTGTGAGAGATGCTTGCCGGGTATTATAACTTATAAGGCAGTGGACACAAGAACATTTGGGGCACAATGTAGCTACTTTCACTGGCAGCAGTTTTTTACCTCTTTGCCAACAACTTTTGTTAAGATGACATTCTGCATGCTTTTGGATTCTTTGCTGTACAAAGATCAGGAGATCACCGTCTGTAAATATATGAAGATTTGATTCACTGTCAACTGCATTTTGTTGATATACATTTCGATGTGTACTTACTCAGATGAGTTATGAGTTCTTATTTCCTAATTTCTTTGTCATGGTAAAGAATAGATATTATTCATACCTGTTAAGCTATCATGTGATCCTAGCAATCATGTTAAGTAATCTTAATTTTTATTTCCTAATCGTGTCATGGTTTTTTCTATGGGCCACATGATTCTGGCTCTCTACCGTTTTGCATAAAATCAGTGATAAGGAACACTCAATTGTTAGTTATCAATTTGCCTGTCACAGTATATAAGTTTATTTTTTAAATAACTAAAATATTTTTTAAATAACTAAAATATTTTTCGTTTCAATTGCTAGGGCGCGCATCGCGCGCCAAATGTTCTAGTGAACGCTAAAAGAGCAGAAGCGGGAGGAGCCAAATAAAGTCGCTCCGTCAGCTCCAGCTCCGTCTAGGAACAGTAGTGCTATAGTGGGTGGAGCTGAAGCAGGCGGAGCCACACCAAACGGGGCCTAAGATCCGGTCTCGGGCTTGAGACCCAACATGCAATATTTTAGCCCTCAAACTTTTTTAGTCCAAATTTGTCCTTCATCCTATGTGCCATGCCCCTTTCGCCATGCCACATCGGCGAAAAGTCACTAGGGTTTCATAGTGGTTATTTGCTACATTTAAAATATCTATTTTGTACTCTAATATATGTAGTACATGTCCAAATAAACTCATTTGGCTGATATTTTAGTGTATCCACTTGCAACCAATAATATGATTTTAGGTGACCAGATTCAATATTGGAACTTTTTAGACATGGCACGACTAAGTGGCATGAGGGACGAAATTGGTGCTGAAAAGGAACGGTTAAGGACTACAATGATCCTTTTTTTCATAGTTGAGGGATCATAAGTTTAAAGACAAGATGGCTATTCTACCTTTTACAATCAAAGTTCATCTTACATTGACATATGGGAGTATTTTGTATACATTTATCAAAGTTAGAAAACTTCAACTTAAAAATAAAATTAAACTCTCTTACATTCTAGAATGGTTAAAGTTAGACATGAGCATTTCATACCTGGCCCGGCCCAAGCCCGGTAGGTTTTGCCCCGCCCAATGCTTAATGGGATGGGCTTGGGCAGAGCTAATGAAGCCATCATCCTGAGATCGGCCCAAACTATTTAACTGAATTTTTTTATTAAAAAATAGCAGGAATCCCGAATCCATGGATGGGATTTTAAGTCTCAAAAAATCGGGCTTTTTCAGCCTGGTCCGCAAAATGCTCAGATCTAGTTAAAGTCACCTTACTAAACCAAAAGGTCGTGGGTCTAACGCGGCCTCTATCATGCATGCACTCGCATAAAAGCTACTAGCGTAGGGTCTATACTATTTTTTTACATTCTAGAATGGTGAAAATAGTGCATGATACATAAATCATAAAATGCATCCTCACGATTCAGTTCAGCGGATAATAATAATAAGATGGGTGCTTTTAAAAAATTACTAATGAGCCAGGTACATTGGCCAACGGCGATTTTGGGAAATGATGAATGCTATTTTGATGGTGATATTAGGCTATTTCAAGTGAAAAGTTTCATTACGTGTTTTCAACAAATGACACATCACCTAAATAAGTTTGGTTTGCTAAATGAAACAAGGTTCTATGATGCACAATTATTATTTAATGCGATGCACGAGATTGATGAAGTCAAGTGAAGTAGAACTTTGTAACCTCAATGACGGTTGCAACACATTTCATAATTTTAGTATAACCATGTAATTCTCATTCCAATGAAAAACATATCCTTTTCTGTTTTTATAAAATCTTTGACATGTCCTCGTTTTTTTTCCTCGACACATCGTTTAATGTGATTGAAACCTTCATAAAATCTCCTAAAGTGCAGCAACCAGCATAATTATTGCAGACATCATAAGGTTTTTATTTTTCTTCTCAAATCAAATACTATACAATTTATAATCACATGTATACAATACGATACTCCCTCCGTTCCAAAATGTAAATTATACCAATATTTTTGGAGAGTCAAACCATTTTACGTTTGACCAAAAAATTAGAGAGGATTACAAAAATTTATAGCGCCAAATAAATATAACTATGAAAATATATTTAATGAAGAATTTAATGATACTTATTTGATGTAATAAATGTTATTTTATCAAAAAATCTTAGTCAAACTTAAGATGTTTTGACTTTTCAAAAATGTTGGAATGATTTACAATTTAGAAGGGAGGGTATACACGGTGACTTTTAAACTACAATACCAAATGGCGGCAGAAAACCATGGAAAACCAAGAACTGTTTGGGGCATCGATCTCTGATCTAACGGTGCTCTCGCGTGGAGCCTCCTCCCAAACGTCACAACTAGAGAACAGCACGGAACGTCGGATCTACCCACCTACACGGCCTCAAGCCGCCGCCGCCGCCGCCGCATCCTCCTCAGTCCTTCCCCAAGATGGCAGAGGCCTCGCCGGAGAAGAGGCCTCCTCGTTCGCTATTCGACCTTCCCTCCGAATACTTCGATTCATCCGTCCTCCTCCGGGCTCACCCCTCCACTGCCCCCTCCGTGGTGGAACCGTCCGAGCCCTCCCGGCCACCGCCGACGACTCAGCAGCAGCAGCAACCTTCAGAGGCTGCGGGGTTCAGGTGGACGTGCAACATCTGCGCTGCTGAGTTCGAATCACTGCAGGAGCAGCGCGAGCACTTCAAGTCCGACCTACACCGCCTCAACGTATCTTTCTGCTCTTCTCAATTCTAATTGATTGCTTTTTTTATTTGATAGTAGATATTATGAAAAAAGGTTGATAATCTCATATTTTTCCATAGCTTCTATTGCTGATCATGGTAGGCATTTCACTTGATCACTTATCGGAGTAGAACAACTTATGATGGTTTATTAATAACTGAATCTCTTAACTTCGTCACATTATGCACTGACCACACATAGGAAAATCTAATCATGTCCCTGGAAACAAAAGCATAGCTCATTGCCATTGTACTGGAGTTTCTGAACTGTATAGTGGAGCACCAGAAACTCTGTAAGGCTCAATTTCACATTGATGTGTTGGACTGCGCTGTGATGTGGAAGATGCTAAGTTTTTTTTTTCTAGTTTTCATTGCCCGCATACTCTGAAAATAAGCAGTTACATTCTTGCATAGAACTTTGCATAAAGAAAATATGTATGACCTCCTGTTTTTATTCCATATAATCTAATTACTACTGTGCAAAATAGCATTCCCAATATCCAAAATGGCATACATGTGTCTGATCTTATTGATCATCTTTCATCTATTTGTTGTTTTGGGCATTCCCGTCAGGTTAAGTTGAGTATTGCTGGTAAAACTATTATAAAGGAAGAGGACTTAGACAAAGCAGATTCTGATTCTCTGTTTGACGATTTGGAGATATCCAGTGTATCTGGTTCAGAGGATGAACTAGAAAATGTACCTGCATCAGAGCGTGGGCTCTCAGTTAAAGGCAAGGAAGAATTCAGGAAGAAACTTTATTTTCGGTGCCAATCGGGTGACATGATTTCTATTTGGAGATGCATACTGTTGAAAGAACATGAAGAACCATTTATTGATTGCAAGTCTGGTCAGATAGAGAGTGCATCTTGTGTACAGGAGGATGAGATGATAAATAGGGTGAAGCGTTTGACATGTGAACCCCGTGATGCGTCACATTTGAGGATTGTTCTACTAACAAGTGGTGGACATTTTGCTGGATGTGTTTTTGACGGAAATTCCATCATAGCTCATAAAACATTTCATAGGTAACAATATTGCCAGTTCCAACTTTTACGCATAAGAACTTGTGAGCCATACCACCCTATAGATTTTCTGTAAAGCCATCATCTGTCACTTTGTGAGTAAATAACCTTGTAAGTTGTAATCTCAAGCTACAACAGCAATTCATAAGTGCTGGCAGACAACTTCATTAGTGTTACATTAACTGTAAACACAAGAAAAAATATCAGGACTTCTAGTGAGAAACCTTCCCTTTTTCATGAAATACATCTTTACCAATACTAATATAATTGTGAATCTTGTTATCAACAGAAGTTACTTTCCTTCTGCCTTCTCTGTGTTCCATAGTTGTTTTATATAACATATTCCCTTTATTGAGGTGGTGTTGTTTTAATTTGTGGCTGATTAAATTAGATGGACAAGTTTGTTTGTTGAACATACCTTTTATTGACTCCGCTTTGCTTTCTGCATGTTGGTAAATGGTAATAAACTATTCTTATTTTGTTCATTTATTTTTGTAGGTATGTCGTAAGAGCAAAGGCTGGAAAGAGGCAATCTGGAAAAGATGCTACTGGCAAAGTTGCGCACTCAGCAGGCTCTTCTCTTCGGCGCTATAATGAAGCAGCATTGAAAAAGGTGCGTGATACATTTCAGAGCAAAAACTCCTTTTGGTGCTTGTTGACTTTTAGCAGCCGATTACAGTTTAGTTTTCACATTATCTAATTGTGTGTTTATATTTTGTTTATCTTACTGCAGGAAGTTCAAGAATTAATTGCTTCATGGAAATCATACTTTGACACCAGCGTTTGTGCCTTTATATATGCTCCATCAAAGAACCGCCAGATGCTGTTTGATGGGGATAAGACCCAGTCGATAATTCAGGCTTGTGATATTCGCTCAGTTCCATTGACTGTCCATCGGCCCACTTTGAAGGAAGCTAAGCGGGTATATAGTAACCTAACACAGCTCCATTATGAGATGGAATGTTCAGCTCCAGATGAAACCTTACCCAAAGGTGAAAGTGTGACAAGTGTTAAACAAAGTCAAGGGAAAAAGAAGGAATTGGCTATCGACTCTGAAGAATCTATTTCTGACTTATCTTTCAGTTTGGAGTCTTTGAATAAGAATGAAGAAGTAACCATACCATTATCTAAGAACGAAACAACACCTCTTCACGAGGCAGCAAAATCTGGCAATGCTCAGCTGACTCTTGAGTTACTTGAGCAGGGTTTGGATCCTTGCATCAAAGATGCAAGGGGAAAGACACCGTACTTGCTGGCTTCAGATAAGGAAGTTAGAAATACATTCAGAAGATTTATGGCGCTCAACCTTGACAAGTGGGATTGGCATGCCGCAGATGTGCCTAGTGCACTGACAAAGGAAATGGAAGAATCACAAGCTGCAAAACAGGTGAGTTTTATGTGTGCAGAAAAAAAATCTTGTTCTTGACTCCTTTCTTGCATTTGTAAGCTTTTATGAACAATTCATTAAAATGAGCAGAACATGGTTGTGTGTGTGTGTGTGTGTGTTCTTTTTTAAAAAAACAAGACTGTGTGTGCGTGTGTGTTTGTGTCTCTTTTATTTTTGAAACAAGTTTGTGTGTATACTGACCTTGCCTTTGTACTATAGGCAGAGAAGGATGCCAAGAAGAAAGCACGTGCAAAAGAACTGAAGAAATTAAAGAAAGCAAGAGAAAAGGAAGAGAAGGAGAAGGAAAAAGAAAAGGCAAAGGTTAATACTGATTTCCGAATTATTACAGATTACTATACAGCTGTATAAATTCAGCTTAACCTGGCTAGTTGCTCATGAATGCAATACTTAGTATATTATTGTTTAATGCTACGAGCATGATGAGCTTGTTGCCCCAAATGTTATCCTGTCTTGCTTGTGTTTGTTCACAATTTCGATGTCTTGTTATTAATTGGCTGGCCAACATTACTGCTCATGAGTCATTATATATTTATATTGCCTTTGAAACACTCTCATTTAGCTTCTTATTTCTGTGTTTTGTCCTATTGAAATGTAGGCTCAAGCATCACAATCCCAAACATCAATGGGCCAAATGGCCAACAGAACTACTTCTGTGCCAGGCCTTAAACCAAAGACGCCGCAACAAATCCTTATTGCGAAGGAGGTATGTTCTAAATAGGAATCATTTCACACCTGGAACATTGTATAGTATTACCAAATCAAAATGCACATGTGATTATACATTCATTTCGTGATGAACTTTTAATCAGGAGGAACGCCAGAGGAAGCTAGCAGAAGAAAGAGAGAAGAGAGCAGCGGCAGCAGAGAGAAGATTCGCAGCCCTTGCTGCTCAACCTGCTGGCACATCAGGTGCAGCAGCAAACTCCACGCAGAAGGCAGCGGCAGACGACAATTCTTGTTCGTGTTGTTTTGCTTCGCTGGCTGGCAAAGTGCCGTTCCACCGATACAACTACAAATACTGCAGCACTACGTGCATGCATCTTCATTCAGAAATGCTGCAGGATGACTGAGAAAATTGTATGATGAGACTCCACATGATTTTTTGAAGGAATATTTTCCTGGTAACAGTACAGGCTGTTCACCGAGTTTTTCATAATTTTTTATGCGCATTTGAACTCTTGTGGGGCGAGACGGCATAGGTTTTATACTTTTATTCCCTGGTAATTATTTTCTTCATGTCAGAACACATTCCGTTGAACCCAACCGTGTGGCTGTTCCTGGTACACCTGAGTCCTAGTAGATTCCTGAATCGTTCGTCTAGCATCCCCGTGCTGGGTCAGACTTTCCGACGTGTGGCTTGAATCCGCCATGGGCACTTGCATGACAAGCTGGCAATGGCAACGTGCCCGTGAGCTTCTTGCCCTATGCCAACCTCGAGCAGTAAACAGGCAACTCGCGGCTCTTGTCGACCTCTTCCTTTCGAACATCACGGTTACATGGGCTCAGCTTTTCAAAGATTTCACGACCTGCACCGTGGGAGCAGATCACAGCCAATGGATTCCACATCTCGTGACCTCGCCATTGGCATCTTCCTTTCGAGCAAAAGGCATGGCCAGCAGCGATCCATCTCTTCCCCATCGACCAACCACTTGGACAGCAATGGCTTCGCCCCCGGCCATCTCCACGCATGCCCGCGGTGGCGCCGGCCGGTGCACGTGAAAGCACCGCTCACGTTGACATGCTGCCGCGATCGTCGAGCATATATGGTCGCGGCACACGGCACGATCAACACTTCTGCCTGCATCTAGTTATTTTGCCGGGAGCAGCTGAGGTCGGCTAGCTGCGGAAATGGCGGCCGATCCTTCGTCCTCGTCGACGGGCCCGCCAACGGCCGACATCCGCGCGGCCCCGCCCGATGACGCGAGGCAGACGGCGATGAGCGGGCCGCTCAGTGGCCGTGGCGAGCGGAGGCCGCCGCCGATGCAGCGGGCCTTCAGCCGGCAGGTCTCGCTCGGCAGCGGCGTGACGGTGCTGGGCATGGACAGAGGGGGGAGGAACGGCGGCGGCAGGGGCCAGCGCGCCCTCCCGCGCAGCGGCAGGAGCCTCGGCGTTCTCAACCACAGCGGCGCCCTTGGCGCGGCCGGCGGCGACGGCGCGGCGCGCAGAAGCGACTTCAGCATGTTCCGGACCAAGTCGACGCTGAGCAGGCAGAACTCGCTGCTGCCGACGAGGATCAGAGAGTCCGACCTCGAACTGCCGACGCACGTCGAGGACCAATCCGCCGGCCGGCCGGCGGATGACCCGCTCAACAAGAGCGTCCCCGCCGGCCGCTACTTCGCCGCGCTCCGCGGCCCTGAGCTCGACGAAGTCCGCGTAAGTAGCCACTCCATTGCTCAAGCTCATTAGCTCAACACGTGTGCGGTATGCATGGACGCCTGACACTCTGAACGAGACGTGCCGTTGTCTCTCTAGGATTACGAGGACATCCTGCTGCCCAAGGACGAGGTGTGGCCGTTCCTGCTGCGGTTCCCGATCGGGTGCTTCGGCGTGTGCCTGGGCCTCGGCAGCCAGGCCATCCTGTGGGGCTCGCTGGCGGCGAGCCCGGCGATGCGGTTCCTGCGCGTGACGCCCATGATCAACGTGGCGTTGTGGCTGCTCGCCGTCGCCGTGCTCGTGGCGACGTCCGTTACCTACGCGCTCAAGTGCGTCTTCTACTTCGAGGCCATCCGGCGCGAGTACTTCCACCCGGTCCGGGTCAACTTCTTCTTCGCGCCGTGGATCGCGGCCATGTTCGTCACCATCGGCCTGCCGCGCGCCTACGCGCCCGAGCGGCCGCACCCGGCCGTGTGGTGCGCCTTCGTCCTGCCGCTCTTCGCACTGGAGCTCAAGATATACGGGCAGTGGCTGTCCGGCGGCAAGCGGCGGCTGTGCAAGGTGGCCAACCCGTCGTCCCACCTCTCGGTGGTGGGCAACTTCGTCGGGGCCATCCTGGCGGCGAGGGTCGGGTGGGCGGAGGCCGGCAAGTTCCTCTGGGCCATCGGGGTCGCGCACTACATCGTCGTGTTCGTGACGCTGTACCAGCGCCTGCCCACCAACGAGGCACTGCCCAAGGAGCTGCACCCCGTGTACTCCATGTTCATCGCCACGCCGTCGGCCGCGAGCCTCGCCTGGGCCGCCATCTACGGCAACTTCGACGCCGTGGCTCGCACCTTCTTCTTCATGGCCATCTTCTTGTACCTGTCCCTCGTCGTGCGCATCAACTTCTTCCGCGGCTTCCGGTGAGTCCTCTTCTTCCAGTACGATAAATTGCTCGACGGACGACGGCCCAACTTAGCTCTGGGCGCTTGCTACTACCGCATGCAGGTTCTCCCTGGCGTGGTGGTCGTACACGTTCCCCATGACGACGGCGTCGCTGGCCACGGTCAAGTACGCCGAGGCCGTGCCGTGCTTCGCGAGCAGGGCGCTGGCGCTGAGCCTGTCGCTCATGTCGACGACCATGGTGTCGCTGCTGCTCGTGTCGACGCTCCTGCACGCGTTCATCTGGCGGTCGCTCTTCCCCAACGACCTGGCCATCGCCATCACCAAGGACCGGCAGAACGGCGGTGTCGTGAGGCCGAGCGGGAAAGGGAAGAGGGCCAGCAAGAGGGTGCACGACATCAAGCGATGGGCCAAGCAGGCACCGCTCTCCCTCGTGTCCTCCATCACCAAGAGCAACTCGGCGGACAAGGAGGAAGAGGAGAGAACAGAATAGTGACAGTTAAATTTAAGGTGCTCATTGCCATGATCTGGCCATCTGGGATCATCAAGTGAACTTCATCACTTGTCCATCTCTGCCCGCTTGTACACGCGTGGTCGTCTTCTCAGAAGATATATCATCACTAAGCTAGAAGAAATATTTTTTTCATGAGTGTAGTAGTAATGGAATAATAATAATAGGGATTGTTTACCCGCAAAAAAAAATAATAGGGGTTGTTAGAGTATACAACAACGATCCAGATTAATTGCTATGGCAAAGATCCGGTAGGATCAGTTTTTATTTCTATTTATAATGATGTTTGAGATCCAATGTACTATACAAATTGAACGTTAGCCGCCACTCGCGCCAATTGAGGCGTTGGGAAGGATCAAATAGATTTTATCCACACGTGTGCTCGTGTTGTACATCTCTTAGCTTATTCTTAACAGATCCGCTTTACAGCATGTGCCAGATCCAGGCCAGTTATATAAGAACTGAACTACGTAGAACAACAGAATTGTATAATAGTATAAGCCAAATCAGGATTCATAACATGACACTATTTTTATTCAATAAGTCTGAAAATCCAAATAACATGACGCTATTTTTATTCATCAAAATACTTAGGACTAACAAGCTCTTACTAATACCTACTGATCAAAACAAAGTCGCCATCATCGATAACCCGTGCCTCTTTCTGTCCCACAAAGTTTTCTCGTCCAATAGCTTCAACAATCCGAACAAACTCGATCCTCTTCTCAAGAGGAAGGGGAACATACGGCAGTCTGAAAACGGGCCTTGCCACCCCAAGCTGAGCCAGAGCAGTGTTGAGAGCGATGGGATTCGGCTGGCAAAATAACCATTTCATCAAAGGCAACAGCTTCTCATTTAGCACCGCATTCTCCCCTTCATACATGAGGCTGCGCATGAGACCAGGAACAAGGTTGCTTGCTACAGAAATGACTCCAGTCGCACCATATTTCCACCTAGAATCATGGCATTCATCATCGTTGCCGCTCCATAGTGTTATGCCCTTGTCAGTGTAGCACTTGACCCTCTCGTGTCCAACACATTCTTTCACACCTGCCATGTTTGAATAACCTGAAAGTGCCTCGATAACTTCAGGGGTAATATCCTGGCCACTCCTGGACGGCACATTGTAGATTATAGTTGGACCCATTGGGAGCACAGCCTCAAAATGAGAGATCAACCCTTCAGTTGAGGTCTTCCCGTAGTAAGGATTGATGTGGAGAGCTGCATGCATGCCAACAGCAAATCCTTGCTCTGTAGCGTGAACAGCCTCTCTGGTTGAGTTACTCCCTGTGTTACCTATCACTTTAATTCTAGTGCCAAAGCAGTTAACGGTATGCCCAATGAGCATGATGTGTTCATCCCAGCTCATAAGGTGACCCTCTCCTGTTGTTCCACCAACTATTACACCTTCAGCACCACCCTCTATCTGCATGTTTATCAAAGAATCATAAGCTTCGAGATCGAATCTTCCATCTGGCAAATAGGGGGTTTTGACTGCTGTGATTAGTCTTAGACTAGTGATGTCGTCTGTTGATGTCCTGTACCAAAGACAGAGGAATATCAAACTCAGTAGCAGATAACATGTATCAGAGGTCTCAAATACTGGTGTGCAAATAGACTCCCTCCATTCAGAAATGATAAGCTATATTTTCATCAGTGAAAAGTCAAGTTATACAAAGTTTGACCAACAATTAGTCAAATTATATGCAAGTTTAGGACTTAAAACTTGTATCAATAGATTTATGATAGTAGTCTCTTTAGGATGATATTGATTTTCTAAAAATTGAAGATATATTCTAATAGAAAATGTTAGTCAAAGTTTGTATAACTTGACTTTTCACTGATGAAAATATAGCTATCATTTCTGAACGGAGGGAGTAAGAATGTAAGATCAATATGACTACTAACTACTAAGCTAAAATCACCAAACATAAGAAATACCAGTTGCAGTCACCAGAGATTATAATAACTTCATTAAAATGAATGAACTCAAATTCTCTAAAAAGGTGAACACGAATTCAATAAAAGAACCACTGTATTGAGTATATGCGGATACATTGTCCACAAGCGAGTTCACATTTGAGATGCACTCATGTAGCATAGTGGTGAGTCCTCCAGGTGAGAGTGACCTTGGCCAAAGCTCAAACTCTTGGTCTCACGAAAAAAAAAAAGATCTCGTTGTGCTCCAGGTAAGACCTGGTGTTCAGCCTTTTCTTGACTCTTAGCAAATGCCCATGGAACGTCTCTCCCAGGTACCGACTTCTTTTTTTTAGAGAGTTCACACTTGGTATTTTGACTAGGCTCTTCCTCAAAAATTGCCAACTTATAGAGACAAGGGGGTGATACACTGTAATTAGGTTAATTTCACAGGTCTGGTTTCATGAAAATAACAAGAACATATTCTTTTTCTCAACTAAGTAAAATATTTGCCGATAAGAGTGTCAAACTTATCATCATTCAACAAGCATGCCTGCACTAGGTAAGATCAAAATGAGGCATGGCATGACTTTAAAGTTCAATTGAAATAAGAAATACACCTTTCCTGAAGCTAACTTAACAAACTGAACAGATTGATTGCAGAAGTCTATAGAAAGGGGTTTTCATATCATAGTATGGGAAAGTTGTCTTCCAATTTCAATTGGCGATGATATCGATGGATTTCTTTTTCATGACATCGTAAGGTTTCAACTATACAAGTTCAAAGTAGAAGTGCAAACATAGCCATAAAACAATTTATCAGTGCAAAATCTGGTAAAAATCGACTCTATTGTTTTAAATTGATATATACGGCAAATTTTACTCGTAGTTGACAGCTCACCCGGTGATATCAAGCTGAAACAAAATCTAGTTACCGGTGACATCAAATAAATCAATTAAGGAACCAAACAAGTTACCGGTTTTTCACTTCAGTGCTTCGCATTGGAAGATAGTCATCTAGAATGATGGCTGCCACTTGAAACTTCCCTCTGCCAGTCCTGCACAAGTAAAAATGTGTTGGAGAGGTTGTGTTTGGAAGTAAGGAGTATGCAAAATTGCAGACTGAATGAAATAAAAACTGAAGGCCAATCCTTTTGAAAAGCAAAGAAGTATGTTCAGTAGTACAGAGACACCAAAGAAAAGATAAGGCAAGCTCTGTAATCCCTTTGGTCACAAATACAGCCAAACAGGTGTGATGATGACTACCATTGCATCTTTAAAAATTTAGACAGGAAACATGAATAACAATATAACATACGAGTCGATTGTTCTGAAAGTGATTCTTGCAATTATCACCAGCTGGGTTTTTTTTTGGAAATTTTTGCTTAAGTTGCATTCAAACACAATGTCATATAAGTCCAAAATAGCATGTACTTGTGACAGGAAGATTTATATTGTAGGCTAAATGCAGAACTGTGTCCACAGAGAAAAGCATCAGCTAGAATAAAGGAAGTGTAAACTACTATGACTGGTAAAACATTCTAGTCCCTACCAACAAGGCATTGCCTACCAGGCTACTGCTTGAAGCCACAGAACATTAGAGGCGCAAGGCAATGGTACACACGGTCCAAGTCAAGAGCTGCCAACCGTAGGTCTCCTATTCTCCACCGACCAAATCCGGCTAACCAGTGTCTTTGTGAAGCTAATTGATATTTGTACATCAAAGGATCAAGCGATATTTTGCCAACAAAACAAGGCAGTCTATTCTTGAAGAATATGGACTCCACGATTTTCCGATTGCAGATCCGGCGGGCTAGGCACGCAAATTGAGTAATGAGATTAGCGCTGCAACTCATAGCCCCTTCAGTTGGTCGAGCATGCCAAACGCATGGCAACATATAGATTAAACTGAAGAAATGGCAGAAATCAATACTTCAGAGGTTCAGAGTTCAGAGGTATCAAACCTGTGCGGGGCGACCGCGGCGCGGCGACGCAGTGCTAGCCGCGACGCCAACGCCGAGCCCGGCGCGGGGGGCTCCTTCCAGCCGACGAGACGGACGCCCGGGTTAGCCGTCGGCAGCGCCATGTCCGGGGAGAAAAAAGAAAAACTGCGATGCAAGGTGAGGGGACTGAACTGAAGTGACCTGTTGGCGGCGACGGTGCTCGCCTCGGTTTTTGACGACGGCTGGAGACCGGCGATTCGGCCCAGGACCTAACGCAAGCCGATAGGAGCAAGTTGTATTGTACACGGCCCGGACCCACACCAGCCTAAGCTGCCACGTCGCCGGTATGGCGCGGCCGCGTCCATCATCTTGTGGAATTTCCATGGTAGGGCAGCAACCTTTAGGGCGTGTTTGGTTGGGAGACAGGAATAGGATGGACTCTTTTTTGAGGTATAGGATGATCCTATTTAGTGTTTGATTCAAGGGACGAGACGGTTCTATACTAATATTTGGTTTAAGGGACGGGACGGTTCTATACTAATGTTCGGTTGGAGAGACGAAGGACGGACGAATAAGATGGCGTTATCATTCCGTGAGTTGTAGGACCACCTGTCATACACACTGTACTATGGGGGCCACATGTCATAAGCTAAGCAAGCCAGAAGAGAAGCTCGATTCAGCCGTTCTGCTCTTCCCCACGCCGCCGGCCTTCGGCTCTGCTCCTACCCTTACGAGCTCCCGGCGGGCCGGGCGAGCCGCTGCCGCGAGCTCAGGGCCATCGGGCGGGGCCGCTGCCGCGCTCGAGCCTGCTGGCATGCTGCGGACCCCCTGCTGCCTGCTTGCTTGCTGCTGACCTCTCTCTTCTTGCGCAGCTAGCATTTTTTCTTTTTTTTTGTGTGATGTGTTGGTTTGTCAGGATCGAGATTGTTATGGGCATCGAGCGAGCCCCTGCCTTGGCCAGCAGCGATGCCGTGACCAGAGCTTCGTGCCGCCTCTGCTCTAGGCAGGAGGCCGCCGAACTCCGGACGGAGGGCCGGCCATCGAACTCCGGGCGGTGCGCCGTCGCGGCTTGGCGAGAGCACGAAGACGCGCGTGCAGTGCAGGAGCGCGGGGGCACAAGGAGACGGACGCCAACGCCGTGCGAGCGGGACGAGTTGGTCCGCCCAAATCTGAGGGACCAATCCATCTTTTCTAAAGAATATTCATGTTTGATGCTGTCTCGTCCCACCTGTCCAACCAACCAAACGCATGAAGAGATGGATCCGTCCCGTCCTATCCTGTTCCGTCCCTACAACCAAACACACCCTTACAGTTGGAGACGAAGAAAAGGAAGTTAGGCGTTGGGTCGATTTTGCATTTGGAAGAATAGGAAATTGATTTGCTCCTCCTGAATCCACATCCCGCAAGAAACCGATACCTGTAAATGTTGCATCATCGTAGTTCAGTTAATCTAATGAAACATACTCGAGTACTTTACGCTTTTCTTCATGAAAAGCATCTTCTCGGAAAGGACATGATGGAAGATCCGCTATTGGGAGTCTTCTAAGAAAAGGTGCACGACGGATCATCCGACATTCACGCTCAAAGCTCACAGTTTAGTGTGTTTTTTGAGCAATGGCTAGTCCAAAACTTTAAACTATATAAACCAATTTTATTTGGCTATTTCAAGTGTTGTATTCCACGAGAAGTTCATATACAGCCACAAGATATCCAAGCCATTCAAGTCTATATTGATCATTTTTAATTCGTGATTAGAACTAGGATAGGTCTAGTGAGAGAGTTTGTAAAGAGTGTTGCCTTGTGCTTGATTTTTTGAGTGAACTATTCTTGTAATCTTGGTGTGCCGGTCTTTTGAAGTCTTGGTGACTCGCCGGTAAGTCTTCAATCCTTCAGCTTCGTGTAGAGCGTCGTCGAAAGCTTTGTGCGGGAATGAGCAGACCCCTTTCTTGATGGAGAAGTTTCGTAGTGAAGACAACGTCAAGATCTCCGAAAGATTAGGACGATGAGAGTTTTGTCTTTGTGATTAGTTTGTCATCCTTCTAGAGTAGCCTTTATGGCGAGATTAAGGCGCTGACCGAGAAACATGACATGGAGACCAGAAGTGTGTCCTTTTGTGGAGCTTCAATGTGGAGTAGGTTTGGTTTAGTGCCACCAAACCACGATATAAAAATTCTTGTGCCGTGTTTGCATCCTCCTAACTCGCTATTTTACGTTTTCGCATTTCATACTTGCAACTTGTGTGTCTTTACCCTTTTTAAGTAGTATCTTGACAGAATTGGTTTTAGGTTGCGAAACTTTTTTGTGGGCGGCTGCAAACACTATTGGAAACCATAGTTGCACATCTATGTAAGATGTTTTAGTTTATATTTGTGCAATTAGTTTGAAAAATAGACTAAAAGCCTAATTCACTCTCTCCACCTCTTAATAAATGACAGAGTGCGTTGAACCCGTAGAAGCGCTACGTGGAAATGTTGTAATTTTTGGAATATTGAGTATCTTTTGTTTTGAAGTGTATTTTTGTTCAAATGTGAAAATTAGTTCCACACAAAATTAGTTATTTTACGCCGCATAAGTTTTATTTTTATAGAAATTAGTTTTGTCCTTGATTTACATGCTTAGCAATTTTCTACCACTACCTTTTACACGGCACATGGCGTAAGGCACTTCTTTTTTTTTTCCTCCCCGAGACGATAAGGCATTTCTTCTAGCCCGGAGCTTATCTGTGTGGGCCAACTTGCGAGTGGGATACCAATCTCGAAACAGGAGGCCCAAGGGAGCAGGGGCATTTTGGTAACCCAGCTCAACGAAATTCGAAATCTCTTGAAAATTCCACGTACTCCACCCGTATCCACAGATTGTGAACAGAAGGCCTGAGACCACGCGCAAATCTACGTTTCTCGGCCGCCCCTACACCCGTTTCACACGACACTGGCAGACTGCTCCAATCCCAAGCGCGCACGTCCCCACCGGGAGCATCACCACCCCACCGGTCTACCGTGCACGTGTTCCACCGACACGCCTCGGCGCGGTTTTGTTGCCAGGTACAAAATCCATTTCCCGCTGCGGGCGTCGGGCGGCGCACACCGACCCTCGCGCCCGCCCCGCACCCTCCATCCGACGGCCGCGATGCGCTCAGCCCCACTCACGCGGATCGCGATCCGTGGCACTGCCCCTCAGCCAATCAGGAAGCAGAACTCCCCTCCCGCCGGATCGCTCCCTGCCCCGCCTATAAAATCGGGGCGACCCGGTCCCGGCGAATCTATCCATTCACAGCTCTCGCCTCCGAAGTCGAAGTAGCACACAGAGCTTCAGTTTCTAGAGTCCTCGTTGCCTTTCGAGATCCCACTAGTTAGCCACGATGCCTGCCCTCGCCAAGCCCGCCTCCCGCCCCGCCAAGCCGGCAGCGGCGCCGAAGCCGAAGCCCGCCGCCGCCAAGCCCAAGGTTGCGGCCGCCGGCGCCTCCCACCCGCCCTACTTCGAGGTGAGCCTTGTCGATTTGGGTTGTTTCGTTTCGTCTTTGATTGGGTTCTGTTGGAATTGGGGACTGATCGGAATTTGGTTTGTGGCTCGCAGATGATCAAGGAGGCGATCTCGGCGCTCAAGGAGAGGACCGGCTCCAGCTCGCACGCCATCGCCAAGTACATGGAGGACAAGCACGGCGCGTCGCTGCCGGCCAACTACAAGAAGATGCTCTCCATCCAGCTCCGAGGGTTCGCCGCCAAGGGCAAGCTCGTCAAGGTCAAGGCCTCCTACAAGCTCTCCGACGCCGCCAAGAAGGACTCCCCCAAGGCCAAGCCCGCCGCCCCCAAGACCGCCGCGCCCAAGCCGGCCAAGGCCGCCACCAAGCCGAAGAAGACCGCCGCCGCTGCCAAGCCCAAGAAGACCGCCGCCGCCGCCGGGACCAAGCGCAAGGCGCCGGAGAAGAAGAAGATCGTGTCGAAGGCCAAGAAGTCCCCAGCGGCCAAGGCCAAGGCCAAGCCGAAGACCGTCAAGTCCCCCGCCTCCAAGAAGGCCCGGAAGGTCGCAGCATGAGTTGTTCCATAGCCCGTAGCTCTGATTGTGGTGTGGTTGTGTTGTGCCTAGGAGTTGTACAAACTAAGCGTGTTCCCCAGGTGTCTCTGATCCTGTGTTGTTAGGCCTGTTCTATCTATCCTGGTTGGTGTTAGTGTAACAGATGGTTAGGTTTCTTTTGATGGAGATGTATCTCGCTCTCTTAATATATGAAATGAACCTGCAGTTTCCTCAAATCTTGTTCTGATTACTTTTTGTTTATCTTGTTCTGGTGGTTGGCACTGAAATTTTTCCCTCAATCTGTGCATGCTGTCTCCAAATTGCTCTGGTGAGATGAGCATTGGCCCTGAATTATGAATTACTCTTCGTTCTTGTATTGGGGACTGAGCATTGGCACTGAATTTGTCTTGAGCTCTTTTGGGCGTTCGGTTGCAGTTGATCTTCGATTCCTGAAGTAATCTTGCGTGGTGTTGTGAGATTCCAATGCTCTGCATTTGTAATTCATGGTTTCGGACTGTTTCAGCTATTATTCTGGAAAGTGAATTGATGGGATTGGTTCGTGTGGATAAAGATAAAGAGTGCGCCACCGCACAATCCTTGCGTCCGCTGCTGTCCATGTAAAAGCGCGCACATATTGTAATTTAGTGGGGGAATCGTAGTGGTAGGGATCAGGCTGTTCCTGTTCGAGGCCGCGGCGTGATCTTGCCCAACCTGATGCCCAGATTTCAGGGAGGGAACAACACTGATGATGCTTCTGCACTGCAACTTCCGTTCCAGGGCTGCGCGATATTTGCGTGCTTCATCATGATCGTGGCGTGGCGTGTCGTCGAGGAAGATGATTCGCCGGACGAGCTGATGCGCACGTCGCGGTGGAACTGGGAACGCTTCATCAGGCGCGTAACGTCCGGTGCAGTCGCCACGGCCGACGAATCGCGCTCACGCCGCGAGCGTTGGAGCGGCCGTTTCCCCCGCGGATCTCGCACCGGGAAATCCAAACGATTCAAAATTTGGTAGCGGACTGCAGCGCTGCGTGCTGGCAGCTAGCACCTAGCAGTACCCGTTTCAAGCAAATTTCGGATGGTCTTTCCGAAAATTCCCACCCACGGGCCACCGGGACCACGTGGCGCCCGGCGGCCTGCCCCCACTTTTCTTTCTCCTTTTTTCACCGCGCGGGGCTGCATTTTCAGGCGGGGAATCGATTCCGTCCGCGGGCCGCTGCTGGTCGGGCTCCTTTTGGGCCAATGAACCCCACGGGGAGCAAACACTCACATTCACATCTGGTGGACTTGGGTGGGGAAATCAGGAACCCTTAGTGCACTTGGGCTGTGTTGGGCCTTAACGTTTGGTGCCTATGGGCTGTGTGAGAAACGTCGCAGTCCCGCCGAAGTCTACTACAATCCCGGCGGCTCGTTTGGCTCAGCAAGAACTCCTCACGCTCGAAAAACCGAACGAGCTGGTCCAGCTGGAGGCCTGGAGCCGAGCCGTCTGAGCGGGAAAAGCACAAATTACTAGCGGCATGTAGGATCTGTTTGGATTAGGGCTGGACAAAATGCTCGTGGCTCGTTAGCTCGCTCGGCTCGGCGCATGCTCGGCTCGGCTCGGCTTGACTCGTTTGTCTAACGAGCCAGCTCGAGCTAATATTTTTGCTCGTTAGTATAACGAGCGAGTTCGAGCTGGCTCATCAGTCCACCAGATGTGAATGTGAGTGTTTGCTCGGCTCGGCTCGGCTCGCGAGCATAACGAGCTTTGTACAGCGTCAAACCAGAACGGTCCATCAGCATAACATATAACATAGAAGGCTAAAACGGCCCAATAGGCGGCCCATCAGTCCATGACCCATCGAACCCTAGACTCAACGACCCCTCTCCCATCCCGTCCGAGCCGCCCCTCCCGTCCCAGCCGCAACCGCGAGGCGAGAGGTGAGACCGCGAGACCCCGCGACGCGCCCGCGCTGGAGACGCCGCCTCCCCGCGTCGCGAGGCCGCGCAGCGACCCACGCTCCTTCACCGCGAACCTGCCTCCTCGGCCCCACGCACGAGCCCTGCGTCCCCGACCTCCCCTCCCCGACACGCACGAGCCTGCGACCGCGACGCTGCCGCCCGCGGTCCCGCCCTCCCATTCAATCCATCCCCTCCAGAGCCTTGCCCGCTTGCTGCTTGGCCTCCATGGCTGAGGATCAGCATCCTCCACCGAGTAATGAGTCAAGGAGCATGCGCCCTCGCAAGGTGGTGACGAAGAAAACCCCGGTATCCTCATCAGCAAATCCAGGCAGGTCGTGGGATTCATCTCCTTTTTTTTGTCTATCTGTCTGTCTCTCTTTTTTTTTGTTTGAATTGAGCTGATGTCTTTCTTTTGTTTGAATTGAGCTGTTGTTAAATTCATACTTTGATCTATGAGATCGTGCTATTGATAACTGATATATTGATCATCTTTTAGTGGATTGGCTCGCGAGCTGCTCGCGAGCAGGACCGAGCGGAGCCGAGCTGGCTTTTTTTTCTCGTTACGTTAACGAGCCGAGCCGAGCCAGCTCGTTAAGATAACGAGCAGCACCGAGCCGGCTCGTTATTCATCCCTAGTTTGGATCCATCTCAACTAAAATTTAGCCAGTTAATTGGAAGAGTTAAACTTTAACTAGTTAAAGATGAGGTAACTAAACTTTAGCTGGAGGTGTTTGGATCCTTCAACTAATTGAAGACAATAGACTATGCTACCCGTCATAAAAATAACAGAAAAATAAAGAATGGTGGTTGTATTAATTTTAGAATGGGCAATCTTGTCTTTAAACATGTTTTAGCTAGGTTCAACCAAGTAAAGGAATAATGCACTTTTTAACCCCAGCTAAAGTATAACTATGCTTTAGCTGACCTTATTTAGATCCTGGCTAGCTGATGGATCCAAACGCAGCCTGGGTAGGCTTGTTGGTTCGACGAGGATTGAAAAGGACCCACGCCCTGGCCTACAACTGCAATGCACCGTGTCCTTGACTATCTGTACCCACAGGCCAGTGAGATCAGACGGGACGAGATCACGCGACACGGGGCAGGGCGGTCCGGCGGGGTCAGTGATCGGCTGATCGCTGCCGCACTGGCAAAAAGTTCGCCCGACTGGTCTCTACCAAGCCCAAGGAAGGTGGGCCGGCGTGGCATGGGCCTCCCAATGGATGCGCGTTTAGCCGTGGGAATCGAGTCCGCGGGCCGCTGCTGGTCGGGTGTGCCTTATAGAGGCCCACGAGGCCACGCTAGGCTGCGCAAGTGCGCATGCTCGAGACTTCGAGAGATCTTACGCGTGTTCGATTGAGAGCAGTCAGCACAGCAGTCAGCTCGTGTGCGGACATGTGGTCCCAAGAGAGAGATGAGCACGCACTCAGGGCAGGCCCAACGTGGCTTCCCTGGCCATTCGTCAGCTCTGTTTTCCTCTCTTCTCTGGTTGGGGGAATTTTTTAAACTTTTTTGAATTCGTAATTTTAAACTCAAGATTAGGAGGATCAAACATGATCTAATTATAAAACTAATTACACGGATGGTCGGGAAATCGCGAGACAAATCTATTAAGTCTAATTAATCCGTCATTAGAGATTGTTTACTGTAGCACGATGTTGTCTAATCATAGCCTAATTAGGCTCATTAGATTCGTCTCGCGAAGTTACCCGGGGTTATGGAATGGGTTTTGTCATTAACACACGTTTACTACTTTATGCATGTAAGATTTCTTTTGATAAATAGTAAAGTTTGAAATTTGGGGTGGCAGCTAAACAACATGGCCTAAAACCACTTGGACAGCTGCAGTCTAGTACGCTTCCTACAGTAGTTACTTGTCGAGTACTGTATGGTCGTGTTCACATCGAGGTTGAAAAAATTTTAAAAAAGAAATCTCGCATGCATGGAATACTAAATGAAGTCTATTTACAAAACCTTTTCATAAATGAGTGCAACTTTGCGCGACGAATCTAATGAGCCTAATTAATCCATGATTTGCAATAGTAATGCTACAGTAATCATCCTCTAATCGTGCGGTCAAAGGCCTCATTAGATTCGTCTCGCGAATTTGCCGAGGGGTTATGGAAATAGTTTTGTAAACTGACTTTATTTAATGGTCAAAGGAGTGTGAAAAAAAGAACACCCTCCATCTAAACATGGCTGCCGAGCTTGTCAAGCTGACCATGCCCTTGATGTAACTCCTCGCTAGTCACACTCGATTTGTTTGGGACAATTCTCGTCAGAACTGGAACGTGTCCGTCGAGTGTAGCATGTGTTTTTGAGTCTTGACTCATGGCGACAAGCAGCTTCCGGAAACATTATAAGGCGTTGCAATTACCTACCGCAGTTTTCTAAACGATATAGTATTTCTCAGGATCATAAAATCCAAGGAAGGAAGTGAGCAATATTGGATCGGAGCCGACGTCTAGATGCGCAGCTACCAAGACTTGCCTACCGATGGTTTCAGTTAGTAGCTACCACTGCCACCATCCGTGCTCGCCAACTAAACTCCAAGCCTGTTAATACCCGTACATGCATGTGTTCCTATCTAAACGCATGCAACTCTAACGTACCAGCATTAGTATATCGTAATTAAAAAAATATATTTTTTCTAAAACATTTGACCTTTTGTCTTATTCAAAATTTATATAAATATGCAAAATAATAAATCACACTTGAAGTACATATAATAATAAACAAATCATAGACGAAATAAATAATATACATAATATATTTTGAATAAGACGAATATAGTTAAAACCGTGATAAAAAATTAATGACGACAAATATTTCGATACAGAGGAGTATGACCATTAGAGTAGTCTTTATTGTGCCTGAATCCACTCACGGATCGGAGCTTCAAATCAAATTTCATACATTTGTTAAATGAATTGACTACGCGCAAACCTAGCTTTCCTATTAAATCAACATTAGAGTGGTCTAACATCATTGTCTCCATATCCGGCCCAACTACGAACATTTTTTTGAGGTGACTCCCAACTTGCAAACTTGCAAAGCCTTGGACCGACTCACTGCTGCCATATATTCGTCTAGAGCTAAACGACGTGATGAGTGATATTCGTCTAGAGCTAACTTGCAAAGCCTTGGACTCACTGCTGCCATATATGCACTAACACGTGCTAGCGCTACGAGAAGAGAACCACAACTCCCATATATATTCGTAATGAGCAACTTGCATTGAATATTCCGGTGAAACAACTAGATATTGGATCAGGTACACAGTGCCAATTTCAAACCATCCAACCAATTTCGCCGTACACACAAGCAATAACTCAGAAGCCCATACGGCTCGGTATTATATAGAGACGAGATCATACGAGCAGATCAAGGCATCAAGCCCATCGTCCATCGATCGACCATAGGCACGCGTACAACCGGCCCGCCCGCTTCCACGAGGAACCGATCTAAATTCTAAAACCTTCCCGCCACGGGAAGCAAATAAACGCGCGCACCGGATGGAGACGGGAGGCGGGCCCACGCTCCAGTCCGTTCTGTGCCTCGCCTGGCTCGCGGCCATCATCCCGATCGCCGCCGCCATCGTGCTGCCGATCCCCGCGGCCGCCGGCGGTCGCATTGTCCGCCGCATGCTATGCACCATCGCTTCCCGCGGCAAGACCTTCAGGGACAACTCGTCCAAGGCAGTAAGTAGATTCTCCTCATGTTCATGCTGATTCCCGTCGGTTAGTAAGTAGATTGTTTTAGGAAACGTATAAGCGTGGAGGGTTCAAAGGGTGCTTATGGCAAGTGTACTGCTCTTACTATATTCAAGCTAAGTCGTGGTCTCGTGGATTATCAGTTTGCAAGTCTACGAAGCTATTGTGCCCTGTCTACTGATCAGGTGCTCCTTTTGACTTCATAGTGTTATTCGCTCTAGGATTCTATATATCTGGTCAAACTTTTTTTTGAAACGTGAACTAAATGTAAAGTTGCTTAGATGCATATATTATACATGCATGGTTGGTGTTACTAGATTCAACATGAAAAATACTTTCACACTAATATATTTTTCACTATTTAAAATGGTATGCCTTTTTACAATACTGCAAGTCAAAGTAACGTGCTAGAGACCATATTGTTGTCCTAAGTAACGCATTAGAGACCGTATTTTGGAATCAGTTATGTAAGGAGATATCAGACTGCTGAAAGAGTTGATAAATTTTTTTTTGAACGAGCGAGAGAGAAGAACTGCCGATTATATTAAAAAGAAAAAGATGAAAACCTAGATTAAGAAGCAAAATGGGAAAACAATAAGCTCAACAACAACCCAACACCAAGCAACTCAACAAAAAGCGTTGCATCACTCTAAACACTACAAACACCAAGCCACTAAATTTGGAGCAATCAGAAATCAATGGAGCTCAGGTCATACACCTTTGCTAAGAGGTGTGATGTCATGGGCCTGTCGATTACCACGTTTCCCGCCACAAGATTTGATAGAATTTTGAGCTGATGTTGATTGGTTTGAGGCTTTGAGCCGATGTGGGCACCGGCTTCAAAATTACTGTGTTCTTGCTGCTAGGTACCATACCAGCATGTTGTAGGATATTAGTGTAAAGCTGGTAGAATTTGAACTAATGTAAATTGGTTTCGACAACTTCCTGAATTCTACAATCTGTTATTTATTAATTAGGGATGACGCCTGGGCTTCTAAAACATGGTTATTTGTTTCTGTTAAGAAGCAATGCAATTCTTATGTCAATTTTGAGGTTTATTTATGATATTTTTACAATACTCAAACCACATGCTAAATGAGCTCCATGAGAAAAAAAAGATAGTACATCGTATCAATCACGAGATTTAACTGCCAACTTATCTTTTTTCTTGAGCGGTTTATTTTAAATATTGTATTTTTCTGGTTCTTAGAATACTTATAATTTTTATTCAAAGTTGCAGCGGTTCACCATTCCACAAAAACTCTTCTTGCATTTTTACGTGGTGGGTGTGGCTGTGACAACAAGCTTGCTGCTTGCAACATGGTTCTATGCATATATGACACCATTGGTACTAGAGTCATCGAGTTACTCGACAATTGCTAACGATCATGTTGGTGGGTCAAATTCATTCTCTTTGGCAAATGTCTGGTCATCACGCCCCATGGAACACAAGTGTCGTGCCGGGCGGACTGTATTTGTACTTATATTGATGGAAATTCAGGTTCTGAGACGATTGTATGAGAGTAAACATGTGTTCCGCTACAGCCCTACAGCTCGGATGCACTTTGTGACTTATCTAGTGGCTTGTTTGTAAGTCCTATCTTGCATTTGTGTTTGACTTTCTCTATTTTCTTGATTTATATAACATAAAGCCTTCTTATAAGACATGTTTTCTTTCCTTGACACTGTCATAAATTCACATAAAAAGGTCTTGCTATGGAAAGTTCTTCTCTGCACTGGCAGCTTGTGCACAACTTATCCACAAGCACATGCAAGTGCATGGACTGTGTAGTAGGAGCCATATGCTTTACCAGATGAACTGGCCCTGACCTGACAACTTGACCATGGTGGCACAGGGTCAAGATTTGTCGTTGATTTACTTTTGAGCAATACTTAGTTATTGACAAAATGTTCCATAAAGATTTATTTAAACAATTAGTACAACACTGATTCTATTTTTAATTGTATATTTACCTTTTGGAATGACCTATTATTTTTTCTCGCGTGCCAGCTACTATGTGATTGCACCTTTGACTCTTGCTGGTCCCTGTCTTCCTGAAGCAATGCAGTATCTTCGATATCAAATAGCTGAATTCACAGTGAAGGGTCGAGCAAGAATGCTAGATCTAGTAATAAATCCATCACATCTCGTGAAGCCCCTTCTAAAGTTGGGGTGGTGTGAGTGGATTGGTGCAGCTATTTTCATCTGGGGCTCACTTCACCAATTCCGCTGCCATGCAATTCTTGTAAGGATTCACCTCTCTATCATGTGTGCCTAGAACCCTAAATCTGTAGTTATTTTTATGCAAATATGAACACTATACAACGGAAGTGGACATGTATAAAGTATGCTACTCTGTCGAAAATACAAGCAATAACTGTTTAGTGAAAAGATGAAGGTCATTGATATGCATATTTTTGTTCCTTTAGGCATTAACTTTATCTGTAACTTGCTAATTTTGCGTGCCCTTTTCCAAGCAAACTTCTTAAAGAAAGTTTTACAAAGTTATTTATCTGTTGGATTTCATTAATTGTTTATGTTTTCTACTTTGACAGGGATCATTACGCGAACACAAAGATTCTGATGAATATGTGATCCCATGGGGTGACTGGTTTAGCCATGTGTCTTGTCCTCATTACCTTGCTGAAATAGTGAGTGCATGTTCTGGTCATTCATATCTAGAATATTTCACAGAGCCACATTGTTACAAACATGCAAGATCCCAACAATGATGACAAGTGTGTGAATATGTTACCGAGTAAAATAAGTTATCATTTTCAGGAGCCAGGAATGCATGCGTTCCCCTGTTTTTGGATGGGGGTGGGGGGTGTTCATGCCGAACTCTGTGATTTAATTTATCAAATTTACTATGCTCTTCATTTTGGGAACCAAGATCCCTCGTCAGTGTAGATCTCTCTTTAATTAGGAGTCGTCACTCATACAACAGAATGTAAATTTTATCTGCGGACCACACTTTATTTCACCAGTGTCAAATGTTTAATTGATGTCGATGTTGACCTTTTGCTGTTTTTTGACTGAGCAATGGTTTAAATTAGTATGTTGTTAACATTTTCTGTTTTTTTGGCTTATAGGTAATATATTTTGGCTTGTTCATAGCTAGCGGTGGATCATACATTCCGGTGTGGTTCCTGCTTTTTTTTGTGGTACGCTTAATTGTAACATTTCTCTCCATTTGTGTTTACAATCCAACCAACTTGTGCTTTTAGTACCTTTTAAGTGCCTTTCGTTGAAGCAAGGCTAAACTGACATTCCTATTGTGCAGATAATGAACTTGTCCTTTTCGGCGGTACAAACTCATGAATGGTACCTTCAGAAATTTGAAGATTACCCTCGCTCTCGCTACGCAATCATTCCATATGTATGTTAGACATCTCCTGAAAATGGCTCAAGCCTGCCCAAAGATTCACTGCTATCTGCAGCGGAAAATGTGAGTTGGATGTGTAATAGACGTTCATGCAAAATTGATGTGTAGTTTTTCGATAACGAATTGAAGGGTTGTATTGTTCCGTTAATAACCTCAATTGGCTCCAGTCACTCTGATGTGCTTGTGGCGTTATATTTGTGGTTGTAGAATAAAATACTTGTGATAGTCAGACAGATCACAAAGAAACATTTGTTTCAGTTTCTACATTACAAACAGTTACATTGGGGAAAAAGATACATAGTGAATTATGCATAACTTGGTGATGAAAATGCCAAATTCTTCCATGCTATTGGCAACTGAAGTGACCCTTCAGCAGAAACACCATATCTAGCCTAACTCTAGAGGATGGATGGGTTATCTGTGATCATGTTGCTAAAGCAACTATCATTTGGGCAACATTCAGATACAGAGTAGTGACAGTATGGCCAAATGCTACTATATGAGTTCATGTTCCCATTTGCCACCTGGACCCTCACGATGTCTCCCGTGGGTGACTGCGTTTCCATTAGGCTGGCTTTTTCGGAGTCAATCTGTTAAAAGCTAAAACCTGTCAACCTCTGTTCGTCAGATGAATCGCATTTCTTCAAGGAAAAAAGGGCTCGTTCATATAAACGCTGACAGTTACTGCAGTCTGTGCAGGGTTTTTTTTACCGTTGAGAACCGGTCCGGTTCCCACGGTTACCGCTCAAACCGCCCCGGACCGGTTAGGGTACTGTTCATCGGTTACCGAAAAAAACCGGTACTGTTCATCGAGAACCGGTAAAAACCGGTCCGGCTACCGCTACCGCCGGCCGGCGGTAGTAGGTAACGGTACGAGAAAAAAAACCCTGAGTCTGTGAAGCCTGTTACTTTTAGTAGGGTCTTCGGGACAGATACAGTTGGCGAGTACCCGATCATAATCACATTCAGTTTGTTGGGCATATTTAACCTAACTGCCCCGCACAGCTAAATATCTGTCTTTTTAGAGATCTCGTTCATAAGAGAAGCTAGACATCTCTGTTGTGTGGGTGGCTTGTGTCTTGAACCAATGCTCCAACTTGCAGCCTCGCTGATGTCTGATCTGATGGTGCCACTAGCTGCTTAGCCAACCGAGAATTAATAGGAGAATCAACCCGTGATCTACAGTGGGATGACCAGCCCTGCTGATGGCATCACGTAGCTACAAAATATAATTGCCAAGCAACTGAACCCTAAACCTGGCAACCTGCTACTTAGAGCATCCGCAGTCCTGGTGCGAACCCTCGGCAGCCCTGACATCGAACGAAATCACGGTTCGCACCACACAGCAATAACATCGGTTGGTGGGCCTGACAACGTAAAAAAAAACTCACGCTCCATCTCATTCTCCTCGCGCGAAGGAAAACTGAAGCGCCCCTGCCTAAGCAGAGACTAAATGTGATACAAATTATCAGTCTCAGGAGGCTGATACATATTTATTCAACAGATGATACAGAAACTTACAACCCACGAGGAAACGGGCACTTAATACAAACTAGGACAGCTAAAAGGTAAACTACTGCGGTAAGCCAAAGGATGAACCAGACCGGTTCAACCAAGGGATCAGAGTTCTGCGACAGCGAAGCCATCTTGGGCGGGACCAAACTCCACAGGCAAAGTTGGGTGCGGAAGCGACCACCTATTCAGCGTCCTCAACAAAGTCCGGGTCTTCTTCTGGATTAACAACAACAAGGGTGAGTACAAAAGTACTCAACAAGCCCAATCACACCCACGGAGGGGTTAACACAGAATTATGCACAAGGAATATCAAGGGTAAGGCTAGGTTTTATTTTTGCCAAAAAGCTAGTTTTAACACATGCACGGGTTTATCAAGGTATCCTTTAGCAAAGCAAGCTTAGTAACAAGTCATTAAGTGGGGGTTGATCCACAAAGGATCCATCTTTTAAGTGCTACCGGATTTCCCATCCGCCGTAGCTTTTGGCACAAAGCCGAACTCATTCCAAAACCAACACACTCCAACCCATCCCAAAACCTTAGCATTGTGACCAAGCCATAACTCGCCCATAACCGTGGGCACGGCTATTCGAATAGTTTAGGAAACTCTGCAGAGGTGTACACTTTCACCACAAGTAGGGTACCGCAGCACGATCACCTTAGTGTCAGTGCGGATCCTATCGAAGTCATTACCCACCATAGCCAAAACTGCCTAGCCATCACGAGAAAACACCAAGGGGTTTATGTCACTAAGACGGCAACCATGTCACTAAGACGGCACTTGGTTTTCCGCTGCACACCTGCCACCAGACAACTAACAGCACGGCTAGTGGGATTTAGACTAAGCCCTTGCACCATACAAGAGTCGAGTGGTTGTACGAGATAAATGGGTTAGGCAAGATGACACATCACCTCGGTTTAAAACCGGACAAAATGGATATCTCCAACTTGCTTAACCACAAAGGTACAAGCCTCCTTTTTGGCATTTCACAAAGTTATGCCCATCCATTTTATCCACACAGTTCACTCTTTTCAAACCCAAAACCCAAAACCCAACTCACACATTTATTGTTTTGATAAAACAAGTGTATAGTCATGATTGAGTAAGGAGTAACAAATCCTAAGCATTCTAGAGTTGGTTATCATCTAAACAGAGCATAACATATTTAGTGATAACTGGGTTGTCAAGGAATGTCATATCAATCAAGGAGTGGCTAACCAACCGGGTTTTGAACTAAAACAATGCAATATCAAAGGCTTAATAGGTTGTGTTTATAAAACTGGGATAAACATGCATCAAAGGATGGGATTGGACTTGCCGTCAACAAAAGCTTCCGGGAGATCCTGCTCGCGGTACGGGTCCTCGGGGTCGGGCTCGCGGTACTCTCCTGCGTAGTCCTGCTCGCGGTACTGCTCCTCCTCGTTCACTCCGTCGTCTAGGGCACGATCAAACAAACACTCAATAAGAGAACACATTCCTTTACCGATGAGTTGGAAACAGGAAATAACAAAAATAAAATAGGAAATGGAATTATTTTGGGATAATTTGTGTAAAGCTCGGCCGGAATGGACATAAGAGAGACGTGTTCGAGTTTGGTGGAGTTCTGGAGAAATTTGGCGCATGAAATGACGAGTTAAGGGAGGTTTAGGGCTTAAACGGGGAATTTAGGACCTCTTTATAATAATTATAAAGGGCCAGGGACTTGGTTGTGAATATTTTGTAAGGTGGAAGGGCATGGTTGTGATTTTGGATAAGTGGTTGGGGTATTTGATAACTGCCAGGGGTATATTTGGAAATAATCCAAAAGATCAGGGGCTTCTTGTGGATTAAACCTAAAGGGGGAAGGGTATATGTGTGAAAACAGAAAGGTGCAGGGGGTTATCCGAAAGATGGCCGGCCTTTTCCCCTCTCCCTCGGCCCGAACAGAGGGAAGGGGAGGGGAGCACGCCGGCGGCGCGGCGGCTCGCCGGATTCGGCGCCCCCGGCCTCGGCGGCGGTCGCGGATGGGCGCACGAGCGAGAGGAGGCCGCGGGGGACTCGGGGCTCCTCTCACCTGGGGCCGGGAGAGCTTGGGGAGGCGGCTCCACGGGCGGGCAGTGGAGGGCGAGCGGCGGCGAAGGAGGAAGACGGCGGCGGCGGGCTCTGAGGGCGGTGGCGCTTGGTGTGGGTGCGCGGGGAGCTGCGGCGGTGTTGGCGAGGGCGGTGTGGGAAACAAGGGCCGGCGGGGTGCCCCTTTTATAGCCGGCCGAGGGGAGCTCGGGGCTCGGCGGCCGGGAAGCTTCGAGCGCCGGAGTTAATGGCGCGGGGCCGAGTTAGGCGGCGACACAGGGAAGAGAGGACGAGCGCGTGCGCCGGAGGGTGTTGACGCGGGCCCAAGACGGAGGGCGGCACGGTGGTTAGGCGGGGAGGACGTCCGGCGGCCGGCGACGTTCGGCGAGGCGGGGCCCGGCGTTGGCG
>CM014276.1:56398565-56445212 GCA_004135705.1 Alloteropsis semialata
GCGCCGCGCCGCGTCGCCGCCTCTGCCTGCGCGCGCTAGTCTCCGCCCAGCGCTGCGTGGCGGCGCGTTCAAATGGAGGCGGGAGGCGGGCCCACGCTCCAGTCCCTCCTGTGCCTCGCCTGGGTCGCCGCCATCCTCCCCATCGCCGCCGCCGCGCTGCCGATCCCCGCGGCCGCCGGCGGCCGCCTGCTCCACCAGCTACTCTGCGCCTTCTCCTCCCGCGGCAAGACCGCCAGGGCCGCTTCCTCGTCCTCGTCCAAGCCGGTAAGATTCCTGGCCGAGTTATTGAGGATTCGGCTCGTGCTCACGCTGGTTTTCTGTTGGTTCTAGATTGATTTAGAAACATCGATAGAAGCGTGGATGGTTTAAAGGGTGCTTATGTCAATATATTATTCTTAGTGTCCAAGCTTAATCGTGGATTAGTTTAACTCTGGAAGCTATTTTGTGGTGTCGACAAATATGGTTCTTCTGAACTTCATTCAACTCTGTTATAGGATACTGGGTTGCTGGTACAGGGGAGGAATGGGAAATTTGGAGGTAGTCAGAAATTACCCAAGCTCATGCACGTTTGGTTACAGGGGTGCCTTTGACATGTAGATTACCGTGTCCTACTACTACATTAGCTGCATTGTTGCAGGATAGGAGATAAAATCTGATAGGATTTGGAGCTGATGCAAATTGCTTTGGTGATACCTGGGGGTATTCGCTTGTAAATTACTGGCCTCCTGCTGCTAGAAGGGTGGCTGTTATCAGGGGCGGAGCCAGGATTTCACCATAGGGGGGGCCACGTCGGGCTAGGACCAAAACACTGAAGAGGGCTAAAAAGTGAGAAAGCTCGTAACCACTACCTTACAGTAGATAATCTGTCAAATATATAGTGTTACTTACGCTATATATGCGAAAATAAACCTTCTATCGTCAAGCAATGGTTTTTAAGGATTTATATGCAAAGTAAAATATATTATTGTTCATCGTATCTAATTATCTAAATACCGGATGCGTTTTTATCACAAAGCTACTGATAGACTTTAGTTACCTTCACTAGAAGAAGCAGCAGCAGCAACTAATATGGAACCCTTTGGATCGGCTGTCATCAAATTAGACAATTAATTAAAGCAAAAGAAGGAGACGCACTAAACCAGACGAGTGGGCTGCTGTTGGACTTCTCGCAGTGGGGCTGCTATTGGGCCAGCAAAGCGTATTGAGCTGAGCAATTAAGGCTAATATAAGTGATTAGCTATATACTGTAAACAGGCCTCTTGAGGGTCACGGAGCCATGGGGGGGGGGGGGGGGCAGGCCCCTGCGCGCCCCCCCTGTCTCCGCCCCTGGCTGTTATTGCGCCACTGCAAGACCAGAATGCTTGCGTTTCTCCACCACGTCAACTGCATTGAGTGCCCAGATTGCCCCTTCTATTCCTCCACCACATCAACTGCATTGACTCCCTTGATTGCCCCTTCTGTGCCAGTGCTCCAGAGATGCTCGGGCACATGTTCATCACCTGCCCAGCCATTGCTGGTTTCCCTCAATCCTCCCTGGTGACAGGTATCACCAACCTTGTTGTCATGTCTGCCTCGTTTGCTGCTTGGCTGGCGCGCTTGCAGCATACCTTCATCCTCTTGGTGCTCTGGATCATTTGGAAGCGCCGCAGCCTGATGGTCTTTGATCACCTTGACATGAACGATGCCTCCACGGCATGTTCACTTGTCAGTCATGCTGAGCTTTGGACCTGCCGTGCTCGGATTGCTGATCTGCCTCATCTTTCTCAAGATTGATGTGAAAATTGCTTACATGCAATAGCCATGGTCACCTCCAGTGGTGGAGCTAGCAGTCAATCCGGGGGTGGGGGCGGTGGGGACGGACTAGAAACGACAAGATGATGTTTATGCATTGGCAAGCAGCTCTTATCCTTTAGAAGCAATAAAAAACAAATAAAGAAGCAAATCAACAACCTGCCTAACAGTGAGCTGCGAGCAAACAGCTTGTGGTTGCAGGCTTTGCAGATCCTTTGTGGTTCTAGATGGTCTGCTAGTATGCTGAAATTGCTGCTGCATGCGCCTGAATCAATGGACAAGGGGGGCCGAGGCCCAGGTTGGCCGATGGGTAGCTTCGCCAGTGGTCAACTCTCCCCTCATGCTTGTCTTTCATGTGTTGTACTGCATGAGAAAACTTTATACTCCTTTGACCTCTGGTCAAGTTTAATCAAGTGTTCAGGTGGGGCATGAGCCCTCTTGTTGTTCCCTCAAAAGAAAAAAAGGCTGACTGTTATAGGATAGTAGTGTAAAACTGGTAAAATTCGTAGTGTAGTTTAGTTTTCAGAAGTTTCTGCATTCAATTTGTGTCCACTCATAAGTCATGGACTTCTAAAACATGGCTATTAGCGTCTGTTAACGAGCAATGCGATTCTTATGTCAATTTTGACGTTTAGTTACAATAGTTTGACTATATCCAAACCACATGCTGAATGAATTCCATTACAAAAGTTTGTTACTGCATAGCATTAACAGCAGGATTTAACATCAATTTCCTTGAGCAGTTTATTTTGAACACCAATATTTTGCTACTCTCAGAATCGCAAACTTATAATTCTTCTTGAAAAGTGCAGAGGTTCACCGTTCCACAGAAATTCTTCTTGCATTTTTACGTGGTGGGTGTGGTTGTGACGACAAGCTTGCTACTTGCAATATGGTTCTATGCATACATGAAAATGACACCTTTGATGCCGGAGCCATCGAGTTACTCCACAATTGCTAGCCATCTCGTTGGTAGTTCAAATTCATTCTCTTTGGCAAATTTCTGGTCATCGCGCCCCATGGAACATAAATATCGTGTCTGGCGGACTGTATTTGTGCTTATATTGATGGAAATTCAGGTTCTGAGACGCCTGTATGAGACTGAACATGTATTCCACTACAGCCCTTCAGCTCGGATGCATATCATGGGATATCTGACAGGTCTTTTGTAAGTTCCATCATGCCTTTTCGTTTGACTTTCTCTACTTTCTTGATTTATATCATGTAAATCTCGCTAAGGCATGCCAACTTGACTACATATTCCCTCATTTTTCTCCTGCATGCTTTGTCAAATAATCACATGCCAGTGCTAAAAGGTCTCGTCATGAAAGTTCTTCGCTAACTTGCGGCAGCTTGTGCATATCTTACCTATGGGATAAATCACCAATTCAATGCTTTAGCAGATGAATTGGCCTTAACCTGGCATAACCACATGGCAAATAGGATAATCTAACACATTGCTGCTAATCGCAACTCATAAGGGTCAAGATTTATGGTTGGCTCTCTTTTGAGTAATACATGAAGTTATCTACCTTTGCTGTAATGATATTTCCTAGAGGATTACGCAAACCATGGCAAAGTTCGATAAGGATCTGTTTGAACAAGTACAGCACTGCCCTTTTTTTACAGCATTAGCTGTAATAACATATTTTTTTTCCCTGCCAGCTACTATGTGGTTGCTCCTTTATCACTTGCTAGTTCTTGTCTTCCTGAAGCAATGCAGTATCTTCGATATCAAATAGCTGAGTTCATAGTAAAGGGTCGAGCAAGAATGCCAGATTTAGTAATTGACCCTTCACATCTCTTGAAGCCTCTGCTAAATTTGGGGTGGTTCCAGTGGATTGGTGCTGTTATTTTCTTCTGGGGTTCGCTCCATCAGATACGCTGCCATGCAATTCTTGTATGTATTCACTTCTCTGTCAGTCTGTCACATTTGTAGAACCCTCAATCCACTAGTTATTTGTTTGTTGCAAATGTGAACAATATTCTTTTTTTAGGATAATGTGAACAATGTTCAACAGAAGTGGATATGTATAAAATATGCCAGTTTGACGCTGCAAACAATAATATTAATAACAATATACAAACTTCTACGAGTCAGTTTTGCAAAGTTATTTATGCTTTTGGATTTCATTGTTTATGTTTTCTACTTTGACAGGGATCATTGCGTGAACACAAAGATTCTGATGAATATGTAATTCCATGCGGTGACTGGTTTAGTCGTGTTTCTTGCCCTCATTACCTTGCTGAACTAGTGAGTTCCTACCTCCTTCATTAATAATTCAGAATGTTTCACATACTGATGAATGTGGAAAATCCCATTGAAGTGCTAAAATAATGATGTCAAGTGAGAATAGGCTAGTCAATAAAATAATTTTTCCATTTTCTGAACTTAAAGGGTCTGGGAGCCTGGGATGGGTTCCCTATTGGTGGATGAGGGGGGTCTCAAACAGGGCTATTTCCTGCTGCTTATACCATATTTTCTTTTAGCTTTATGCTGCATCTCTATGTGATGTAATGGCGGTCTTCTAATCAAATATGCTATGCTCCTTGCCAACCTAGATTCCACTGCAGTATAGATTTCTCTTTAGAAGTGATCAACCATACAGGGGAATGCATACATTCTGTATATGACTTAAAGATGACAAAAATAAAGTATTATATTAGGAACACATTTTGTTTCACTATTTTCAATCAAATATCTAAATGATCAAAACAGGTTCAGTGCCATGTTCCCCAGCCTCGTAAGTAGCTTGATGTTGATGTCAAACATTTTTCTGTTCTTTGCTTTGATTCAAATAGATCATTTAGCTTTGGGTTTGAATCCAGCACGTTATTAACAATTTCTGTTATTTTGGCATATAGGTAATATATTTTGGCATGCTGATAGCTAGTGGTGGAACCGACATTTCAGTGTGGTTCCTGTACCTTTTTGTGGTATGCTTCTGTGACATTTGTCACTTTTGGTGTTCAATCCTAGCAACTTGTGCATATATTTTTTTTTCGTTACAGCAGGTTGAACTGACACTCCTTTTGTGCAGATAACAAACCTGTCCTTTGCAGCGGTGCAAACTCATAAATGGTATCTTCAGAAATTCGAAGATTACCCTCGTTCTCGTTACGCAATCATTCCATTTGTATGCTAGATGTTTATAGAAAATTCCAAAAACTCGTCTTGCTTGTTTTCTTTAGCTTGCACAAGTCGAACTTGCAACAGATATTCATGTAATGTAACAGTGTAGAAATTGAAGTGTTGTGTTGTTTAATTTAAGTAGTTTCAATCACTCTGAATGTACTTATAATGTTATGTCTGTGCGTGTAGATTAAAATACACAGATATTTGATGTACAGTAGTATTAATCAACATTTTTTAGCATTGCAAAAGTTCTCCCAAATTAAAGACTTTCAAGTTCTGACTGTCTAGCTGAGAGTGAAACAAATGATGTTATTGTTCACCATCATGGCTCTAAATACTTTGCTGGAGCCTCGGCCTTCCATGTCATCAATGAAACTTGTTTGTTCTTAGGTAAGTTCTGTCTGGTACTTGAATCTCTGCTAAGAAACCTTCCATTGTTCATCTTGTTCGAAATCCTACCGCGACAATTGTCATGGGTTTTGTATTTCAATCGGTTCAGTATCATTGATTATGTTGATAAATGGTTTCTAATTCTGAGGTTTTCTCATGTTTCTGCTGTTTACTGCAGACTGTAATCCTTAACAGGAATGGAGATGGTCAGATAGATTTTGATTCAAGAGAAGCTGGAATGACATTAGGCTGATAGGACAATCTACCTAACTATTTTTTAATGATCATGGGCTGGATACTTCAGTGGGATCATCCGATATCAGGTGCGCCTCGCTCTTTGCTCATATTTTTATGTAAATAATCATCACAGTTTGCTGATATTATTGAAGAATTGGCAACATTCATCTGAGTATCAGAGATACCAGATTTCATCATTATGTTGGAAATGACTAGAAATTAGCACTAGTCATTGGACAGTTATTCTGGCAAATGCAGTTGAAGTTGTAGGCTGATCCTGTGATCAGGATCATGCTTTTGTTCATGCAGAAATCCTTTCCGCTTCTACACCTTGCATTAGCCACTAGCACTTCTGAGAAGAGACGTAAGGCTATGTGGCCTATAGGCAGAACTATAGTGAAACTTTGATGTCTGAAGACTCGAGTGCAATAAGTCCTATGATGTCACCAAGCTACATAGCCCCTCCTTTCCTTTCCCGTTTTATCTTCTAAGTAATGAACCACAGTAATCAGGTCACCATCCTCTAAAGTAAATCATAATGAGAAAAGCATTAAGCAAAGGCTATGCCTTTGGCACCGGCAAAAGAAGCCATTCTCTGATGAAAGTGAGCAAACTGCCACCAACCTACAGCACTCATGCTTCTCACCTGGGCCGGAATCTAAGGCGTTTGGTCAGAAAGCACATCCACGGATCCGCGAGAGGGGACACGCTCCTTGTCTTTGCCCGGCTAATCCTCCCTGCGGGGACATGTGTTCTCCCACATCGCCTGCATGGAGCCGCTCTGGGTCTTGTTTAGTGCAGTCCTTAAGCGTGAATTCTGGTTCTTTTTGCCCTGCTCTGGGTCTGGGACGGTCCTGAAACTGGACGGCATTATGGTGTGTGCCGCTAGGCCACTAGCCCAGTGGCTCCGCGAGCAGACACCATGAGAGCTTGCCTTTCGCTTCAGCCTTTCAGGTGGTGGGGGCTGGCCATCATGCATTGAACTCAAAACTAAGTCTCTGGGCATCATGCATTGAACTCAAAACTAAGTCCCACTCGGCACGACGGCCGTTTTTTCGGCGAGCTTCTAGCGCCTGTTCGTTTGCGTAGGTTGTTTATAGGAGTCTGATGAGTGTGAGTGACGTTGCTGGGAGTTGGTACCTAAAATTCATGGATGGAAGGGAATTGTATAAGGGCTGAGGAAGATAGTGAAATGTGGCCGTGGACAGACACCTGAATTTCATGAACAGAGAGGCATAAAGGAATCAGATGGTTCAGCAGGTTTTAGTTTGGCCGAATTCAGCGGGATGTGCCGTCCAGGTCTCCATCACATACCCATTTACTAGTGCCTCGGGAAGGCGGGAAGAAGAAACGAATGTTGAGCACTTCTATGCGTATGGACGAAACTGTCCGTATGCAGTTCAGTCCCGATTAGATTTTGGGTGCCGCCCGTAGAGCCAAAACTATAGGCACTCCATTTTGTTCTTCAGCGAAATAAAAGTGTTAGCATTTGACTCAAGTGCTTGATGGGTACACGAGAGTTGATAGTACTTGATAGCTATTCATGTGCGAATAGGCCAAGTCATGGCCGGCCATGCCACCAGCACCACGGGCGCTAGTCTGACTGTCTGAGGTTCGCCAAATGACAAGCGAAATGCGACCAAAACCTCTTCTTTTCAGGAAAGCGACCAGGGCCTTCTTTGGGCTCTTTCGCCTCTCGTCGTCTTGTTTTCCCGCTCATTTTTCATTTCGTCTGCGAATTGGACGCTAGCTGGGCACTTAGAAATCAATGGGCACGCGAGGTGTCCACCTGGAGGGTGTGAGGCCGATCCGGACCCAAAGGTTCCGGTGGCGTGAGTTCTGTTATGCTAGCTTGCGTGCAAAGATGCGTGTGCGTCCACAAGTTCACATTTATTGTTGTTCTCCGGAAGAGAATTATAAGAGCACGTCTTTGTCACAATGTCACCAAACAATTGTATATGCCTCGCAATTGCGTATCATTGTCGTGAACCAGTTTACCAATCATGAGCTCGATCATGACCTCACCATGATTGCCGGCCACAAATGGGCTCGTATCCGGAACCTACAATTTCCTAGAAACTCTCCCTACGAATAGTGTGATGGTATTCTTCAAAATCCTGTGGTAATAATCAAAACCCAGTTCTTTTTTTTGTTGTCTCTGTTAATTACATCCCCAGTAGTAAGGGAATGAACCCCTCAGTTCTCTACAATCAGGGATCAACAGACCATGGCTAGCTTCTCCCCAATAGTAAGGGAATTAAGTAATAACCCCTCAATTGTCTCCAATCGGGGATTAACAGAACGAGGCTTGCTACTGTACTAGTGGTGCCCAGTCCAGCTTTGGCACGCTTGGATCCAGCAGTGATACTGGACTGGATCCAGCACTACCGGGAGATAGCCGGATAGGAGTCATTGGAGTAGTCGCGGGAGCAATTCTCCATGGAACAAGGGCTGGTGGAGAGCAGTAATGTTCCGGGGAGGGCACGTTGAAGATTGCCAATCTTTCACGAACCACACCACCGCAGCCCACAGGCCCCATTCGGGCATGCTGCAGTTTTTACCGAAATGGTCTACAGAGAGCCAGAGAGGGGAGGACCGCCTCCTCCACCGGAGCCGGAGCGGAGGAGCACCCGGCACAGTGACGATTGAGCAGTAAAAGCTGACACCGCTTTGCTGGTGCTCGTGCTCCAGTGACCAGTGTCAGCTGAAAACAGTGGCAGGTCGCGCCCATATGGCCGTTTGGTGAGAGGTCTTGTTTAGATTAGATGAATTCGATTGAATTCAATGGTTGGAACTGCATTGGGAAGAGAGGGGGCACGTAGTTCAATGCATGTATTGTTGATGATTGAATTGGCGGCAATTTCACCAAACTAAACAGGGCCAAATTATTGGAGCCCTGGGGTGTGGCAGTACGGATCAGGAAATCGTCTGGTTTCTGCAGGCGTCCTGCTGCGGTCGTGCCCGTGCTGCGTGTGTGCTGATCTGGTCTCTAGTGAACGGTTGTGGTAGGCGGCTAGCCGTAGCCGAAGCCGCCGGTCTTGGCGATTACCGTTCCCTTTTTACCATGCAGACCCAAAATTCACCGTGCGTTTTTCACCGGGAGCTGTGTGTTCCGTGTTCGTTGCCTCGGGGGTGAAAAACCAACTTGGCCATCACGTCCGAGGTCATGAACCACCGCAGTAATAATCTACTAGCATAGACTGGTTTTGAATGCAGTAAAACAGATATCGAGTCTTGGAATCGACCTGTTTGGCCCGATTAATTTAGCCCCGGAGCATCGTAGGCAACGTACACGATCTCCTCGCAAAGATCCGGGCGAAAAAGGAGGATAGATTTGCAAGACGCGCTCCGTGCCGCCGCCCTACGGTGGTCTGCACATGCGCTGATTAGGAGGCCGTTAAGCTTCTCCCGATCTCATCTCACCGTGATCAACATAACACGCTAGCAGTAGTATTCTATCGCCCCCGTGCAGCCGTGCTACACTTCATTGGTGACGCCGAGCGGCACGGCATGGCACCACGCCAGCTTACGCATGTGCCTTCATAACTTTGGAGCCTGATGCGGCTGGTAGAATCGGATGGGTCCAGCTGGGAGATTTTGGGAGCGTACTGCAACGGCAGTGGAGAGAGTACTACCTGCAAGCAGCGGAGCACGCCATTCCATCTGCTGCTCGTTAGGAAAAGAACCCAGAAAAAAAGGGTCAAATTTGAAGCATGGGGGTGACTGATTTGACGCCCGCACGGAATGGGAGGAGGCCGTATTGTATTATTGTATCATTTCCGTCCCGTCCCGCTGTATTGTAAAGCTGTACTGACGTCATCATGGTCTATGCTTGCTTTGCTCGTGTGCTCAGGTCCTCTCCAGATCAAGTGGCAGAACAAAGGCAGCGAATTGGTTGTTCTTGTTCATCCTCGTCCATCCAGGTATGCATTTGAGCCTAGCAGTTGCTTGCGCTTTGCTTGAAGTCCGGCATTTTCACTGCCAGGACTAGAGCTGAAGCAGCCAACAGAGGGCAGGGGGCATGGTGCTCTGATGTCAGAGGCGAACGTCGCGGATCGTTGGCATGTGGCGATTCATTGCTGAATGGATACGGGGTATGTGAGGTGCACCGTGCACGGCTTCTAAATTGAAGCGTCGCGACAGGTACCATCTCAGTTACTCCTCTCTGTGTTTACTCTCGGTGTTGCCTTCGCGCCATTCAAACTTTGGCATGTCCCTCTTTTTTTTCAACGAACACAAGCAGGAAAAAAACACATAAAGAAAACAACACATGCAGGAAAAAAAAACGCATAAAAAAGAATACAGGCAGAAAAAACGCATAAAAGTGTTGTTCCTTTTTTTTACTTATAAAAAATCCTTTTTCTTTAAAAGGCTGTTGTTTAGCCACTCCACCACTTGACCTTTCTTTGTGATGAAAGTGAAAAAAAAAGAGTCCGGTAAATGTAGTCTCATCGCAATCAGTTTCTCGCTCTCCGGCCTCCGGGTAGAGCTGTCCATCACCAAGATTGTAGGACTGACCAGTTTCCGGCTCAAAAAAAGAAAAAGAAAAAACCACTATTCGCACGCACTGTTCCTGTCATCCTGTGTTCCAGCCATCATCCAGCATGCATACTAGGTGTTTAACACACGAAAGCTGGGCAGCACAGCGAGGGATTACTGACATGGACGGACCGCGAGCCACGGCCACGGCAAGGCGACACTGGGCAGCATGCCTGTGCCCTGTGCTGTGCCCAGGGAGCACGGCCTACGTGGCACATCGCCCAGTCAACACCCGCCGCTGCAGCTCAGCTCAACCCACTCCTAAACACCCAGGTAGTCAGCTAGACCACACTAATCTCCTCCATCACGGTTGACACCCATGCATCCGATGCGGCGCAGACACGCCGGCCCCACCCCACGGCGTCGCTGACACCGCGCGTCCGTCCAGGAGCAGCATTCCGGCGGGCCCCGCTCGTCGGCGTCGCGGCGCCGGCCTCGCTGCGTCAGCGTCCGTCCCCAGTAAAAAGGGCCTTCACTGTGACAGCCTGTCCCTCGCACTAAAAGCGAGTTTAACGTTAACCTAGCACTAGCACAGTCTCACACACTCTCTCTCTCTTCCACCTTTAACGCCATTTGAGAGAGGAGAGAGACTGAGAGGGAGAGAAAAAAAAAATAAAAAAAGCTGCGCAAAAAACGCACACCGTGGTAAAAAAAAACGGCTTCGAACCCCACCCAAACCCGCCCAAAACCTCTCAACCAAACCCCTTCTTTTTCTCGCTCTCTCTCCCTCCGCTCCGCGCTGCAAACGCAAACGCGAAGGCTCTCCTCTCTCACACTCCCACCCCGCGCGCTCTCCGCATCCTCCATGAGAGCCTAGGCGCCGCAGCCGCCAAAGTTGACAAGACTGCGAGAGAAAAGGGGGGCGGGTTCTTCTCTCTCCCCCATTCCCTCCTCCAAGGCGCCCGCGATGCCGCCGTCGCGGACGCTGTTCCTGCTGCTCATGCTCGCGCTGGCCGCGGCGCAGGCTCCAGCGCCGCCTGCGCCGCCGGTGGCGCGGACGGCGGAGGTGCGTGCAGAGATCGACGCGCTCCTCGCTTTCCGCCGCGGGGTGCGCGACCCCTACGGCGCCATGTCCGGGTGGGACGCCGCGTCGCCCTCGGCACCCTGCTCCTGGCGCGGCGTCGCGTGCGCCCCGGGCCGCGCCGGCGGACGCGTCGTCGAGCTGCAGCTCCCGCGGCTCCGCCTCTCGGGCCCCATCTCGCCGGCGCTCGGCTCGCTGCCGTATCTCGAGCGGCTCAGCCTCCGCTCCAACGACCTCTCCGGTGCCATCCCGGCGACTCTGGCCCTCGTCACCTCGCTCCGCGCCGTCTTCCTCCAGTCCAACTCGCTCTCCGGCCCAATTCCCCAGTCCTTCCTCGCCAACCTCACCAACCTCGATACCTTCGACGTGTCCGGTAACCTCCTGTCCGGACCCGTCCCCGCTTCATTTCCTCCCACCTTGAAGTACCTCGACCTCTCCTCCAATGCCTTCTCCGGCACCATCCCGGCGACCATTAGCGCCGAGGCGCCGAGCCTCCAGTTCCTCAACCTATCCTTCAACCGGCTCCGGGGCACCGTGCCGGCGTCGCTGGGCGCCTTGCAGAACCTGCATTACCTCTGGCTCGACGGGAACCTCCTCGAGGGGACCATCCCCGCGCCGCTGGCCAACTGCTCGGCGCTGCTCCACCTCAGCCTGCAGGGGAACTCGCTCCGCGGCATCTTGCCGTCCGCGGTCGCCGCGATACACGCGCTGCAGATTCTCTCCGTGTCGCGGAACCAGCTCACCGGCACCATCCCGGCTGCGGCGTTCGGCGGCCAGGGGAACTCGTCGCTGCGCATCGTGCAGCTCGGCGGCAACGAGTTCTCCCAGGTGGACGTGCCGGGACGGCTCGCCACGGATCTCCAGGTGGTGAACCTGAGTGGCAACAAGCTGGCTGGTCCGTTCCCGACCTGGCTCACCGGGGCTGGGGGACTGACGCTGCTCGACCTCTCCGGCAATGCCTTCACTGGCGAGTTGCCGCCGGCGGTCGGCCAGCTCACTTCACTGCTGGAGCTGCGCCTTGGCGGCAATGCTTTCACTGGCGCCGTGCCTACGGAGATTGGCAGATGCGGGGCACTCCAGGTGCTTGATCTCGAGGACAACCACTTCTCCGGCGTGGTGCCATCAGCTCTTGGCGGTCTCCCCAGACTCAGAGAGGTCTATCTCGGTGGCAACAATTTCTCTGGCCAGATTCCGACGAGCATGGGGAATCTTTCGTGGCTGGAGGCATTGTCCATACCGGGGAACAGACTCACTGGTGGCCTTTCCGGTGAGCTCTTCCAGCTTGGAAACCTGACGTTCCTGGACCTATCTGAGAACAACCTCACCGGAGAGATCCCTCCGGCCATTGGTAATCTGTCTGCTCTTCAGAGTTTGAATTTGAGCCGCAATGCCTTCTCTGGCCGCATTCCATCGACCATTGGCAACCTGCAGAACCTGCGAGTTCTTGACCTCTCTGGTCAGAAGAACCTCTCTGGCAATGTCCCAGCAGAGCTTTTCGGCTTGCCGCAGCTACAACATGTGTCGTTGGCCGACAACTCGCTCTCTGAGGATGTTCCTGAAGGATTCAGCAGTCTTTGGAGCCTGCGCCATCTCAACCTCTCCGGCAATTCTTTCACTGGGTCGATCCCGGCAACATATGGGTACCTGCCATCGCTTCAAGTTCTTTCGGCCTCACACAACCGCATTTCCGGGGAGCTTCCTGCCGAGCTCGCCAATTGTTCCAACCTTACTGTGCTTGAGCTCAGTGACAACCAGCTGACTGGCAATATCCCGAGTGACCTCTCACGCCTTGGTGAATTGGAGGAGCTTGACCTCAGCTACAATCAGCTTTCAGGCAAGATACCACCAGAGATTTCCAACTCCTCATCGCTTGCCCTTCTCAAGCTTGATGACAATCATATTGGCGGTGACATACCAGCCTCTCTTGCCAACCTCTCAAAGCTGCAGACACTTGACCTGTCATCCAACAATCTTACGGGAAGCATCCCTGCTTCATTGGCTCAGATTCCAGGCCTTCAGTCATTCAATGTGTCACATAATGAGCTTACTGGTGAAATACCCGCAATACTTGGCTCCCGCTTTGGCTCCCCTTCATCGTATGCTTCAAACTCAGACTTGTGTGGTCCGCCGTTGGAGAGCGAATGTGGTGAGTACCGGCGACGCCGGAGGCGACAGAAGGTGCAACGCCTGGCTCTGCTAATTGGTGTGGTGGCTGCTGCAGTGCTGCTCCTTGTGCTGTTCTGCTGTTGCTGCGTGTTCAGCTTGCTGCGCTGGAGACGCAGGTTCATTGAGAGCCGTGATGGTGTCAAGAAGAGGAGGCGCAGCCCTGGACGTGGCAGTGGGTCGAGTGGCACAAGCACGGAGAATGGTATGAGCCAGCCAAAGTTGATCATGTTCAACTCAAGGATCACCTATGCTGACACGGTTGAGGCGACAAGGCAGTTCGATGAGGAGAATGTGCTCAGCCGAGGCCGCCATGGTCTCGTGTTCAAGGCTTGTTACAGTGATGGCACCGTGCTGGCCATTTTGCGGCTTCCTTCCACCTCTGCCGATGGTGCTGTGATTATTGAGGAGGGCTCGTTCAGAAAAGAGGCTGAATCTCTCGGCAAGGTGAAGCACAGGAACCTCACCGTGCTCCGTGGCTACTACGCAGGGCCGCCGCCTGATGTTCGTCTGCTGGTCTATGATTACATGCCCAATGGCAACCTCGCCACATTGCTCCAAGAAGCATCTCACCAAGACGGCCACATCCTCAACTGGCCAATGAGGCATCTCATCGCGCTTGGTGTCTCCCGTGGCCTCGCGTTCCTGCACCAGTCCGGTGTCGTGCACGGCGACGTCAAGCCACAGAACATCCTCTTCGATGCCGATTTCGAGCCGCACCTGTCTGACTTTGGCCTCGAGCCGATGGTGGTGACCGCCGGTGCTGCAGCAGCTGCTGCCGCCGCATCAACATCTGCGGCAACACCAGTGGGCTCGCTTGGCTACGTCGCCCCCGACGCGGCTGCAGCCGGGCAGGCCACGAGGGAAGGCGACGTGTACAGCTTCGGCATTGTGCTGCTGGAGCTCCTCACCGGGCGGCGCCCCGGCATGTTCGCCGGGGAGGAGGAGGACATCGTGAAGTGGGTGAAGCGGCAGCTGCAGCGCGGCGCGGTGGCGGAGCTGCTGGAGCCGGGCCTGCTGGAGCTGGACCCGGAGTCCTCCGAGTGGGAGGAGTTCCTGCTGGGCATCAAGGTCGGGCTGCTCTGCACCGCCCCCGACCCGCTGGATCGCCCGGCCATGGGCGACGTGGTGTTCATGCTGGAGGGCTGCCGCGTCGGCCCGGACATCCCGTCCTCCGCCGACCCCACCTCCCAGCCGTCCCCGGCGTAGTAGCTCCCCGGCGCCCCTCCGCCCGCATCGCCGCCGCCTGTCAGATTCAATTCAGTAGCTTGTTCCATTGTTTTTTCTCGCTGATTAATTTCCTTGGTTAGTTCAGATTAGTGTTAGTCTCAGCTAAGCCGCTGGCCGGCGTGCTCCCGTCGACGGTCAAACTGACCCCTGGTGCCGGGAACCATTTCCCGCCAAGCGAAGCAAGGGAGGAAGGAGGCCGTGGCCCCGCCCATGGCGGAAGTAGCCGTTGGGCGTGCAAATCTCGTGGTTAGAGGAGGGCGTCAGCACCGGGGAGCAAGGAACCATGTGCCGCACTGGTGCTTGGCACGGTCTGATGCTCTGATGCTCCTGCCCCATGCCATGTATGCCGTGGTGCTGCGCATGTGGGGTTCCCCTGCCCGCGCATCGGCAACGGCTACTAAAACGCAGGACATGGCTGTCGCCTCCTGGCCACCGATCTCGGCCCGATCTGTACCACGACCCTGTACTCTCTAGCGATTGATTCTCGTGTAGGGGGCCTGCTTGGCTTCCTGGGATCTTGTCTTTTTAATCCCGTTTCACCAAGAGCAGCAACAAAACCTTTTGTGCCATGTGCTGTACATTTGTCTGTATTTTGTTATCCCCATTGGTTCAGTGGATGGATGGATGGTGCTTATGACTGTTAGCTTGTTCTCTTCTCTGCAAGAACATGATTACTCCTGCGATTGCTCTTTGTTTTTCATGCGATTGTTTCTCCCCGGATAATGAGTGGACCCTCATTATAATTTTGTCTGGATTGAATGCTTTGGAACGTTGTACTGGCAAGTGGGCTTTATTTAGTAGCCACAATAACATTAGCCATCAGGAATCCATTGCATTATATCTGCATTACCCCACGCTTGCCGGGCAGCTGCTGCCTGGGAAGAGATCTTAGCCTGTTCGGTTGGCTGGTGGCTGGTGCTGATTTGTTGTGAGACTGAAGTACTACTGGCTAGCTGATGGCTGGTGGCCGGTGGTTGTGAGACTGAAGTGCTGTCCTCACGCTTGGGCTGAGCTAGACGCCCACGCTGAATACTGTCCTCACGTTGGCTTGTGCCTCGAATCCGATGGGTGGTGGCGCACGGGCGCCGCACGCACGCGCTGCGTAATTCGATTTCGCACCTGCGTTGATTGCAGGTACGTACGTGCGAGGGTCATCAATCATGTGCGCGTAAAAGGCATATTGAATTTGAATCTAGCCGCCTCTGTTTAGTGTTTACGCAGGACATCTGGACCGTGCATCAGTGCAAGATCAATGCGGGTAAAAAGGGGCAAAATTTCCATTTGGGGCGCTGCCCTCTGCTTTTTTTTTAATCAGAACATACCTGTATTGAAGTTAAGGATACAGTACAAAGATTCGTAGAAATACAGATACGTCCCTAGAGGATACAGAGGACGGCTGTTTTGCAGACAAGTCTTTAGAAAACAAAAAAATTACATTGAAGCCCCTAGGGACCTCTGCCTCTCGCCGCCAGAGCCCGACGTCGCCGGCCGCAGGTCGCCGCCGGCCACCATCGTCGGCTCGTCATCTTCGCCAAGGAAACCGGAGCCCCATCGCCACGAGGCTTGTAGAGGAGTCACAGTAGAAGAAGGCATCGCCGCTCGCCCGTCGACCGGGGTCACGTCCCGAGCTCCAATGTCCACGGACCGAAGCTCGCCGTCGACCAACGCCGAGGGGAGTTCGAGCTCGATCCGCTCTCCTGCCAACCACCAGCCGCACAGCCGCCGCTGCATCCTCGATCAGAAGCCCCCGACCTCGCCACTGTCGTCGAGGGAGAACACCCCCGGTTTGAGAAGGGAACTGGGGGGAATTATTCCCCTGCACCGCCGTCGTCACACCACCGACGTTGTCAGGACACAAAAGCCGCGGAGGGTGAACCACTCCCGGCACCCATGAGCTCCGCCATCGACGACGACGGCGAGCACACAAACCTACCCTAGATCTACAAGCTACCTAGGTAGTATGTACAATCGGCGGTCGATTCCCCGCCCTCCTTTCCCTCCGGCGCTGGAGAGGTCACCGGAAGAGAAGGAGACCGCCGGAATCGACCCCGGCATCAGCGTCTCCTTCCCTTTCGCCTCGGTGAATGTTTCTTGAACATGCAGCATTTCCTGTTCCAGTACCGAGCCCTGAATCGTGGCGTTCCCAAAACTCATGCCTCAGTCTGTCACGAGTTCAGTGGGTCAGGCAAAGAAGGGAGGGACGACTGGCACGCACAACGATTCCGCGGCTGTCTTGAAGCCAGTAGACCGGCTTGGGCCCTCGAAATGCCAACGCCTCGCGCACAAGCATTTCTGACTCGAGGCTTTCGAGGTCAGGAGAGATGCCACGCATGGCATCTTGTCAACCGGATTGGCATCCACATCGCAGACAGCGCGCGCCTAGGCCTAGCCGGCTAGCCCGTAGCGATGCGGCTTGGACGGATCCTGTAGACCCTGAGGCGCCGAGCAGGTAGCACGTGAGGTGTAGCGGTAAAGAAGCTGTGATGTGAAGCTCCGGCACGGCGGCACCGGCGCCGGCGGGCATGGCGCTACCTACTCGCCATCAACCAGCATCACCAGAGACGCTGCATTTGTGGCCGAGTAGGGCCTTGTTTTCGCGCAACTTACTGTAGCAATTTTACTGTAGCAAAACTAAATCGAAGGTTAGGAGGACTAAACATGATCTAATTATAAAACTAAATACACGGATGGACGGGAAATCGCGAGACGAATCTATTAAGCCTAATTAATCCGTCATTAGAGATTGTTTACTGTAGCACGACGTTGTCTAATCATGGCCAAATTAGGCTCATTAGATTCGTCTCGCAAAGTTAGGGGGGTTATGGAATGAGTTTTGTCATTAACTCACGTTTAGTACTTCATGCATACAAGATTCCCTTTGATGAATAGTAAAATTGGATGAATAGTGAAATTTGTTGTAGGAACTAAACAAGACCTAGGTAGAGCGCCAGGACAGCTGCTGCCACGAGTAGAATGTACTTGCCATGTGGCCGGGCTGAACCAACGGTCGGAGACCACCACACAAAGCCATCCTGCAGAGTGCAGAGGAGGAGTAAATTTTTGCTGTCAGGATCCGGAAAGGATGGGTGCTTGATTATTGGGGAGGCAACGATTATGGAACACCTTTGTTCAAAAAAAAAACGATTATGGAACACAATCTGGTGGAGCACGGAGACTGCGCAGCAGAAGTAAAACTTTTTTTTCCTTTTTTTCCTTTTTTTTTGGCCTTAGGCCCTGTTTAGTTGCTTTGGCAACTTGCCAAATATCACTATTTATCAAAGAGAATCTCACATATATGAAGTATTAAACGTGTGTTAATGATAAAACCCATTCCATAACCCCCGGTAACTTTGCGAGACGAATCTAATGAGCCTAATTTGGTCATGATTAGACAACGTCGTGCTACAGTAAACAATCTCTAATGACAGATTAATTAGGCTTAATAGATTCGTCTCGCGATTTCCCGTCCATCCGTGTATTTAGTTTTATAATTAGATCATGTTTAGTCCTCCTAATCTTCGATTTAGAATTGCTACAGTAAATTTCGCCAACTTTCCATTTCAACTAAGGCCTTGTTTAGTTCACGCGAATTCGATCGAATTGACTGTAGCAGATTTCTTTGGGAATTGAAAATATAGAGAGAGAACGTGTAGTTCAATACTTTGCTTTTGATCGAATTGGTGCTCTTTCGAGCGAACGCCTAAACAAGTAAACAGGGCCTAAACGTTGTGGAGCTCTGACGGCTGGAGGCACTTGGCACTCGGCAGTCGGCATGCAGCACGTTTGATCTCTGCAGACTGCAGGAGACAGCGCTGTCTTTCTGCATGATTGCAGAAGTACTATACAATTATATATACAGATGGACCTGCAGATGATATAAATGTTTGTCCACGTGCTTTAGGCCTTGACTAGTTCCACGAGATAAGTTTGCTACAGTAAATTTGAATGTTTGGATACTAAGGCCTTGTTTAGTTGGGGGAACTTTTCAAACTTTTTTGAATCCGTAATTTTAAACCCAAGATTAGGAGGACCAAACATGATTTAATTATAAAACTAATTACACGGATGGACGGAAAATCGCGAGACGAATCTATTAAGTCTAATTATTCCGTCATTAGAGATTGTTTACTGTAGCATGACATTGTCTAATCATGGCCTAATTAGGCTCATTAGATTCGTCTCGCGAAGTTACCCGGGGTTATGGAATGGGTTTTGTTATTAACACACGTTTACTACTCAATGCATGTAAGATTCCCTTTGATGAATAGTGAAGTTTGAAGTTTGGGGTGGGAACTAAACATGGCCTAATTAAAAGTATTAAATGTGGATAACTGACAAAACCAATTTCACAACCCAGGTAACTTTGCGAGACGAATCTAATGAGCCTAATTAGGCCATGATTAGACAATGTCGTGCTACAGTAAACAATCTCTAATGACGGATTAATTAGGCTTAATAGATTCGTCTCGCGATTTCTCGTACATCCGTGTAATTAATTTTATAATTAGATCATGTTTAGTCCTCCTAATCTTCGATTTAGTTTTGCTACAGTAAATTTCGCAAAATTTCTTGTGAATCTAAATGGGGCCTTAATTTCTTGTCACTGTTTTTTTACACCTTACTTTTGCTATTTTTTAATCCCCAAAACGCTATGTATAGATTTTACTGGCTGCTGAGGTAAATTATGCACTCGGTTATGCTTTTAGGGCTTGTTTAGTTGGTGGAGGAAAGTTTGCGAACTTTACTGTAGCAATTTTAAACCGAAGATTAGGAGGACTAAACATGATCTAATTATAAAACTAATTACACGGATGGACGGAAATCGCGAGACGAATCTATTAAGCCTAATTAATCTATCATTAGAGATTGTTTACTATAGCACGACGTTGTCTAATCATGGCCTAATTAGGCTCATTAGATTCGTCTCGCGAAGTTACCCAGGGTTATGGAATGGGTTTTGTCATTAATCTATATTTAATACCCTTAATTAGTGTCCTAACATTTGTGACGGATAAATAGTAAAAAGTTTGAAAAGTTGATGCAACTAAACATGGCCTTAAACATGGCCTCAGTGAGTTGGGACGAAGGTGGATCATGAACCAGTGTCAGTGCTTTTTTTTTAACATCTCAATAATAGAAGACTGAGACTGCTTGATTTCAGTCAGTTTCAGGCCGGCGGACTAAATTTAGAGAACCAGGCCTAAACAAACCCCTTTAGGCCCAAGAAACCTTTTCCCGGCCTGGGATTGATTTTTGAGGCCTACCCTGGTCGCCTACTAAGCCCACACAGATTCTCTCTAAGCCCAACCGCGTAACCGGATATTCCTCTCGCGAGCGGCGAGCCCCAATCCCAATCGTGTGATCGAACCAAAACTACTAGTGATTGGCGCGCGCCCATGCGCGCTGAATGGGTGCACAAAAAATTGAGTGATTGTATTCTATTTTTTTAGGCAATATAGTAAAAACAGATAAGAATGGATGAGAGCAATGTAGATAAGCACATGGTGGCACAAAGGCAACACTATGTATTTTAGATAAAATAGATAAGAATATAGTGGCATATATGGCAGATACACCATTGTTCTAGATAATTATCCCAAGACAAATCTCGTCGATAGCCACAATTTTCAAACAACATCTGAATCTGCCTTACAGTGATGTTGTTTTTCCTCAAGCTTATCCACCTGCAATTTACACTGATAGAAAAATATAGTTATAATTTAAGTGGAATCAAATCATTATCTAGACAACAATTTTAACTATTCCATATTTACACGATATAGACGCAGGTGAGGCAGGAGAGAAGGCTATGAGGAGAGGGATGCCAATGCTGGCCCCACATGCATGAAGGCAAATGGGGCCCAGCATTGGTGGGGCTGTGGCTGCTCTACTCAATGGCATGGCCAGAGTTGGGAGCCTGCACGTGCATGCCGACCAGGAGAGGAGGGTGAAGGGCCGCAGGAAGGGGCGCACCAGGAGAGGAGGGTGAAGGGCCGCAGGAAGGGGCGCAAGTGCGGCAGCGTGGGCTCGGCGCTGGGGCCAACGAGAGCGAGTGGAGGCATGCAATGAGACGAGAAAGTTCGAGAGGATCAGCCGATCGAACCAGTGGACAAGAGGAAGATATTTTCACCCGGAGGTCAAATCAACGGTAAATCAAAGATCGGATGGCGTAGATTATTTTATCGACGTGGACTGTTAATTAGTGCTTCTACCTTGTAATTTTTTTTCATTATGTTATTGGAGCACCTCTGAATCATAGTTTCAGTTCCTCTGTTGGTTAAATAGCAAAGAGATACCATATCAGATGTAGTTTGTTACATGTGTGGTATAAAGGAGATACAATATCACATTTTTTTTCCAGCCTCATTTGAGTATGTGTTGATTTGTCAGGTAAATGATGTTTTTTTTGAAAAAGATTATAGGGATTGTGGACCGAGTTGATATCTAAAAAACTCGAGAATTTTTTTAGAAAATGGTGTGTCACGAGCTTGAGCCGTGATGATTTTACGGAAAACTCACATAGTGTTAGAAATTTGATAGATCATATTAAGGCCTTGATTGGAACTGCTGTAAGAAAAAGCGTTTCTTAGATAACGTCTGCAAACTTTAAAATAACGCTTATTTGAGAAGCGGGTTTAAATTAGTTTCTGTGTTCTAGTACAAATGGGGGCGATGGGGAGAAGCACGGCAAAAAAAAGAGAGCAGATCGTTTGGCTTCTAGTTTCAGCTTATTTTGGTCATAAGCTGAATTTAAACTGTTCCAAATAGGGCCCACGAGACGAGGAGGCGATGCGAGCAACTCTAGAGTCTTCGGTTTAGGTTTTTTTTTGACCAAATCATTATTTGACATGTGACCGATATATGCTGTAGGAATTTTCAACCAATAGTTACCGCCGTTGATTAGCGATCCGACGGAGTAAAAAAAAAAGACTACGTGGCCGCCCTGGCCGGCGGCCGAGTGTGCCTCGTTTGTTATATACTAGTGGAGATGCACGTGCCCAGGCACGTGTTTTAAAAAAACTTAGCACATGAAAATTTATATTCATAAAAATTAGTAAAGAATAATACACATAATAAGGATATATTTAAAGATAATAAAGCGTACTATTTATCATTTAATTGTTTTTATTCACTTCAAGTTAAACTTACAACATATATAGCTCACAAATATGTTAGATACAACAAATCATATAGGTCAAAAGTGTAAATCCATGTATTCCTATGTCAAATAATTATCACAAATATTTTCATATGGGACCCACAATAAACCTAAATCTCACGTGCCATCTCAAAAACTATCTTACACCCAAAATTCAATACTCTCTCTCTTCTATATCAACACACATCCTAGCCCGACCTAGATGTGGTTTCTCTCTCAATCTGTGTGTGTCTCTATTTCTCATAACTCGATCCATGTAGTCTCCCCATCCCTCCCTCCGTTCTGCCCTCCCTCCCTCCCCCGCCCTCCTTCCCCTCCCTCCCTCCGCCTCCCCGGCTGCCCTCCTCCGTTTCGCCTCTCCCTCCTCCCCCCTCCTTCCCCTCCCTCCCTCCGCCTCCCCAGCTGCCCTCCTCCGCTTCGCCCCTCCCACCTCCCCCCTCCTTCCCCTCCCTCCCTCCGCCTCCTCCGCTTCGCCCCTCCCTCCTCCCCCTCCCCTCCCCGCTTGCCCTCCCTCCCCCCCCGCTTGCCCTCCCTCCCTCCCTCCGTCTCCCCAGCCTGCCCTCCTCCGCTTCGCCCTCCCTCCCCGCTTGCCCTCCCTCCTCCTCCCTCCCCCCGCTTGCCCTCCCTCCCTCCCTCCGCCTCCCCGATCTGCCCTCCCTCTCTCCCTCACTCTCTCGTTCATGTCTGATGACTGACTACACATGTCATAGTTAAATTTTTGTTTCTAATGCCAATGATATAAACTTTTTAAAAATAATTATTCCTTGAGATAAAAAAACTTTTCAAATGCCTAGTGTGTGGGTGGGTCACATTGTCTTAAAAATATAACATCAATACCAGGATATTTGAACTATCCAGCATTCACTTTGAAAGTGGTCGGCTTTCAAGTAATTATGGAAAAACGTATGCATGAAAAGAAATATAGTTTATTATCTGCATCTCTTAAAAAACACATTAATTGCATATATAATCATGTATTTGTCTTTGCAAATAGAAATTGTCAATTTGTTTACAAATGTAAGGGTTTAAATAGTTCTTTCCTTGATATATAGATAGGCTTCATGGAAAACGTCGCCAAAACCGTTCTCCCACATCCCTTTCGTCTTCATATGCACCTGGTGGATGGGCCCAACCTGGATTTTAGTGAGGTGAGGGTGGGATTAAGGTTGTGTAGAAATTGATTTCAAATTTTTTGCTATTTATAGTATAGACCTTTAGTTATCTTCTACAATAACCTCTTAGCACTCATTTAACTCAATCATAATGGAAGGCTTCATGGGATGTATGCCCCAAATTTGCAGAAGCACAAAAATCTGTATTAGGAGTCAATCACTCACCATTCACCTCTGTTTCTGCAGAATACAGCCAGACATCACCATCTAGACTTCAGTCCAAATGTGCCATGTATATGAATAAAATCACTCATTGTTCCATGGAGGAATATACAAGTAAAAATTAAACATCTGTTCACACAAACACACGGCATATAAACAAATAAAGTAAAGAATAGTATGTACATTATCGTTAAATGACTTGCTTGGTGTGAGTGTTTGATACCAAACGAAGGCCACCAGAGAAGATGACCAGATGTCAACGCTGCGTGTTGTGCCCATGTCCATGTGACTATCTGCGATGAGTCTCCCTCTCTCTCTCTCAACAAGTCCAACAGTCCAACCTTATCCCTTCACGCTGTCCGCACTCGTCATCCTCTAGATCCATTCTCTAAAAACCAAGTATAATTTTCAAAATACTTATAGAAGTCTAGTAAGCAATAATTTTATTTTATATTATAACAAATATTCACGTGTGACAAAGGACTTATTTCAAAAAACCAGTAAATAAGAATGTATATTAAGTAATGAACAAGTTAGTACCTAATAGATTAAAATTATTTATTATTTATTAACAAAAAACCTATCATATTACAAAATTATTATATTTAATAAATTGCATATGTTGTCCGAAATGTAGCAAACAAAAAACATATATTTACAAATCAATAGAACAAATATTCCATATATGCACAAAGAATCCATAAGTTGATTACATACATATCTGTAGAAGTCAACGGGAATCAATATTTTTTATTTGGATCCCTACCACACCAGAAACCTTGATCTCAAAAGGACATATTTGACATTTATTCTTCTATTCATAGTTTGGTTCAACCTTAAATCTGGAAGGAACAATCAAACCTAATCTTGGCATATTACATCTCAGCCAAGCATATGTTAGGACTTGCTACTTGTCAAATTTACTCCATCCACCAATGATATCTTTCTCCCATTTCCTTTGAAGTGAAGATGCACGTGCCCAGGCACGTGTTTTAAAAAAACTTAGCAAATGAAAATTTAAATTCATAAAAATAAAGTAAATAATAGTACGTATGACAAGAGTATATATATTTAAAAAACAATAAAGCGTATAATTTATCATTACATATATTAGAACTATTCAATAATATAATAGCTTAATCCATACCATAATTCCTCCCTCCCTTCCCCCTCTCTCCCTCCCGTTTATGTCTGAGAACTGACTACACAGGTCACAGTTGAATTTTTGTTTCTCGTGCTAATGATATAAACTTTCTTAAATTTATTATTCCTTGTGACAAAAAATTTTTGCAAATGTCTAGCGTGAGAATAGATCATTTTTTCTTTCCTTGCCTCGGAAGGAAGGGCATTAATCACGCGTGCAATATTAAGGGCGAGATTTTGGGCAGGGACACCCCAATTATTTTAGCAGTCATTAGCGATGATTACTTGACTTTCCTTGCCTCGGAAGGAAGGGCATTAATCACGCGTGACTTGACTTTCCTTGCCTTGGAAGGAAGCGCATTAATCACGCGTGCAGTATTAAGGGCGAGATTTTGGGCAGGGACACCGCAATTATTTTAGCAGTCATTAGTGATGATTACTTGACTTTTCTTGCCTTGGAAGGAAGGGCATTAATCACGCGTGCAGTATTAAGGGCGAGATTTTGGGTAGGGACACCGCAATTATTTTAGCAGTCATTAGCGATGATTACTGACTTTCGTTGCCTCGGCATCTGGCAGCTCGCGCAGTCAGCAACTCAGGGTGGCACGGAGGCTAGCCATGGAGGAGGTCCCCACCAACGCGCCCCGGCTCAAGCTCACCATCAGCCCGTACTGCCACGACCTCTTCGTGGCCTCACTTTACGTTCCTAGTTGACATGATGCAAATAGGTGGGCCCACCATGTTACTTCCTAATGGGCTCGTTTGTCCTGGCTCTAACTCCTGAAAAAATAGCTCTAACTTTTGGGTGAAGCAATTTTTTTTCTCTGGCTCCTTTTGTTAAAAAAAATGTTTGGCATAATGGCTTCTAATTTTTTTAGATGAATTGACCTTTTCTCCTTTTGTTAAAAAAATGTTTGGCATAATGGCTTCTAAATTTTTAGATGAATTGACCTTTTCTCCTCGTCTGTTTTTTATCTGTAAGTTATTTTTTCTTTATTTTTTTCTCAATATTTTCCACCACCAGTTCAATGTGGCAGCGCATCAATTTTTTTCTCGGTGACCACTCGTTCTTTTCTAGCTGCATGGCCTGATCCGCCTCTCGCATCCTTATCCACTGCGCTGCTCCCTGTGACGTCATGATCCACTGCGTTGCTTCATCTCTGCGCGCGCGCAGTAACCCCACGCGATGCATCGCTGTAGCTGCGCCCAGGCGCTGCCCCGTCGTCCCCGGCGCCGGCGCCGGCACCCATGGCAGCCGAGCATGGTCCCCATAGCTGGGCTGCCATCCACGCCGTCGGAGCTTCACGCCATTGGAAGCAGGGCCTCCATCCCTACCACAAGAGGTCGCAGCATGAGACAGACGCGGTCGCCATGGCGGACTGAACGGGGCTCCACGGGGACCTGCTTGACCCCGTCGTCGTGCGCTTTGCGTGTCGCGTCCCTCGACCTCCTCTGCTTCCACAACGTCTGCGCTTCCTGTCGCGCCGCCGCCGCAGCCTTCGCCGCCCGCTGCGTTCAGCCCCGACCCGACCGCCATGGCTGCTCATCCTCACAGATGTCGAGGCGGACGACGGCGTGCCGCGACCGCGAGGTCCCCGTGGCCACCCTTCCCCACGGCATGATCATTGCCGTGGACGACCACGGCGATATGCACCTTCTCGACCACGCCATTGGCAGGCACAGGCCGCTCCCGCCTGTCACCTAGCTCCCACTCCTCGCCCGAGTCGAGGGCCTCCACGGCACCGCTGCGGCGGCGGCGCCCCGTCGATGCCCTGAACCAGAAGGTCGTGCCGTTCCCACCCCGGGCGGCGGGCGTCAATGCAGCTTCTTAGTGGAGTCCCCCGCGGCGAGCTGATGCAGGTGGAGCTGCTCCGCCCTGTGGTGGCTGCGGGAGGGGAAGCGATCGTGGTGCGCGTGCTGGACGAGTGCAGCAGGACATGGGAGGAGACGGGGGACATCGGCGACACCGCGATGCATGTGGACGCGATGGGCATCGTGGCCGCGTCCACCGCTGAGTGCCCCGCGCACCACGTCGATCAGGGAAGGAGGAGCTAACATTCTGGAGAGAGATCAGAAGATGGAAGCAGCAAGGTGGAGGCCCGAGGCGAAGCATCTTTTTATAGCCAAGACGGCGGTGTCTTCGCTCGCCCGGAACGAAGGCCATTAATCACGGATGCGAGATTGCGGGCGAGAAGCACGACGGTGTTCTAATTTTTGCCGTGCGTGCCAAGGATCTGCGCCAGGAAATCACAGAGGAGGTAAATGTGTGCGATAATTATGGGCGGGGATAAATGGTGAGCGACAATTATGGACGGAAATAAGTGGTGAGCGATAATTATTGACAGTGATAAATGATGAGCGATAATTATGGGCAAGGATGAGTGTGGGGAAGGGGTGGGTCCGGCGGGTACGGCTAGGAAACGTGGTGAGAAAAAATGGGATGAATCAGCTAGGAAACAACTAAGGAATCGTTCTCCCCCGTTTTGGTCTTCGTCCTACCTGCTATGTGGGCCCAAAAAGATGATTTGTGAGATGAGGGTAGGTTTATTATTGTGTAGGATTTGACATCAAATCTCTCACTCTTTATAGTATAGATTANAGCACTGGAAAACCAAACGGGGCCAATTATACACAGATGGACCTGCAGATGATATAAATGTTTGTCCACGTGCTTTAGGCCTTGATTAGTTCCACGAGATAAGTTTGCTACAGTAAATTTGAATGTTTGGATACTAATTAGGAGTATTAAATGTGGATAACTGACAAAACCAATTTCACAACCCGGGTAACTTTGCGAGACGAATCTAATTAGCCTAATTAGGCCATGATTAGACAATGTCGTGCTACAGTAAACAATCTCTAATGATGGATTAATTAGGCTTAATAGATTCGTCTTGCGATTTTCGTCCATCCGTGTAATTAGTTTTATAATTAGATCATGTTTAGTCCTCCTAATCTTTGATTTAGTTTTGCTACAGTAAATTTCGCAAAATTTCTTGTGAATCTAAACGGGGCCTTAATTTCTTGTCACTGTTTTTTTACACCTTACTTTTGCTATTTTTTAATCCCCAAAACGCTATGTATAGATTTTACTGCCTGCTGAGGTAAATTATGCACTCTGTTATGCTTTTAGGGCTTGTTTAGTTGGTGGAGAAAAGTTTGCGAACTTTACTGTAGCAATTTTAAACCGAAGATTAGAAGGACTAAATATGATCTAATTATAAAACCAATTACACGGATGGACGAAAAATCGCGAGACGAATCCATTAAGTCTAATTAATTTATCATTAGAGATTGTTTACTGTAGCACGACGTTGTCGCCTAATTAGGCTCATTAGATTCGTCTCGCGAAGTTACCCGGGGTTATGGAATGGGTTTTATCATTAATCCATATTTAATACCCTTAATTAGTGTCCTAACATTTGTGGCGGATGAATAGTAAAAAATTTGAAAAGTTGATGCAACTAAACATAAACATGGCCTTAGTGAGTTGGGACGAAGGTGGATCATGAACCAGTGTCAGTGCTTTTTTTTTAACATCTCAATAATAGAAGACTGAGACTGCTTGATTTCAGTCAGTTTCAGGCCGGCGGACTAAATTTAGAGAACCAGGCCTAAACAAACCCCTTTAGGCCCAAGAAACCTTTTCCCGGCCTGGGATTGATTTTTGAGGCCCACCCTGGTCGCCTACTAAGCCCACACAGATTCTCTCTTAGCCCAACCGCGTAACCGGATATTCCTCTCGCGAGCGGCGAGCCCCAATCCCAATCGTGTGATCGAACCAAAACTATTCGATTCCCACTCCGTTCGGATTCGGTGGCCACATCGATTCCATTCCCCCTATTGGACTCCCGGCTCGGCGTTCGCATCGTGCCGTGCGGCCGCCGCCCCGCTCATCCCCCGTCGCCCCATCACTACCCGCGCCCGTGAGCACTTCGAAGTTCGAACTCGCCTCCCGCTTCCAAGGAGCGGCGATCCATCCGATTTCTCCCGCCGGTAAGGAAACCTCCTTGGGCTGGATCTAATATGAGTTTCTCACCCATCGATTAGTAGTCGATTGCTTCGCTGTCTAGCCCATCCATCCGTGTTTACGGTTCCGTAGGATTAAGGCCTTGTTCTTCAGCGCTCGGAAGATCGATCTCAGTTGCGGGCGCAGTTCGTTCGACTGCTTGCCCCACGCCAGGTCCGCACCCAAAGTTAGGTGTCTGGGCAATCGTGAGTTTGGGGGCAGATTAGGCGCAGGCATGCGGTTCATAGATCTCATGCAACGCCGGCAAACAGCAAACTTGCTGCTTCCTGTCACCGTTGTGTGTCCACCATCAATGCCGGTACTGCTGTCACACGAACATCAGCAAGTTTGCTGTTTGCTGAACAAATTCAGACTTGAACATACCTTTCTATCGTGGCACCCTATTACTGTGTATTTACATCAACGCCTACTGTATTTCAAGTCTAGCAGTTATATTCTTACTCCTTTATGCTATTTGTTGATGGCAGGTTGATATAAGCTGAAGCAAAGTTCAAGGCAAAATGGTATGCATCACATGGTAGTATAGTATAGTACCACTATTTAATTCTTTATTTTATGTCACACAACTCATTGGCTTGCAAATTAAGTCTAACTAGTTTGAGCCGGTGTATCAATCCATCTGCATTTGTTTACCTGATAAATGGGACACAGAGATTTTCACATTAAGATAGCTCATCCAGTTTTTATACTGAAATTTATTATTATTGTCTCCAAGCTGGTCCATGGGTGTACCAAACATGCGTGACTATAGAGATTTGATGGAACAAGCTTGGCATTCTGTACATGATAATTATCATCCGAATATCTGTAGTCTTAAAAGCACGTGTTTTTTTGAAGTTCTGGTGTATATGTCTTTATTAGAATGATCAAGAGTCGAAGAATGGTCACCCCCATAGTGAACTTCATATTGAACAAATTATAGCACAAAGAGTTTTTTGTGTCACAGTCCTATTTCATTCTTAGTTCCCAACTGCTATTTTTTCATATTAAGTCTCGAGATTCTGGCAATTGCACAGATTCCCGTGAAGCAAAAATTATTTGCATTTATTCATCATGTGTTATCTTTAGCTTCTCTGGCTCAATTCTGAAAGTGGTATGTGCTTATTAACATTGTTCTTTGTATTCCTGTAGTTTTACGGGGGTTATGCGTACCATGGCACTACGTTTGAACAAACATATCGTTGTTATCCAGCATCCTTCTTTGATAAGGTATGCCACTCCTTGGTGCTCTTAATTTTATCTACTCATACCTAGCACTTTGTTGTCCTTATACATACTGAATTGGCTTTTCACTTCTTTCTTTTATTTTTCAGCCACACTTGGAAGGTGGTGATAAAGGTAAGTTTTAGGGGGCAGTTTGGCTTGTCCTTTCTTTTTTTAACACGCAGGGTTAATATACACTTGATATTGTATTGTTGTTGTCATATGCAGTAATAATGCCACCATCTGCACTTGATCGCCTGGGTAAGCTCAGTAGTTCCTTCTTCCTTTATCCTTAGGCCTTAGATTTGATTTTGCAACTTCCTCTTGTTGACTTGATGATTATATTCATCATTAATTGTTTGGGCTCTTTGTAATAGCTTCCCTCCACATCGAGTACCCAATGTTATTTGAGCTGCACAATGATTCAACTCAACGGATTTCACACTGTGGCGTTTTGGAGTTTGTGGCAGAAGAAGGCATGATCATCATGCCCTACTGGGTATGTGCCAAAAGTGGTCTTTCTTACTGCTATTTTCAGTTACATAAGAGAAGCATGTCTCAACTGATTTATTTTGTCTTTTCACATCTTTTAGATGATGCAAAACATGCTTCTTCAAGAGGGTGACACTGTCCGTTTGAAAAACGCCACCCTTCCCAAGGGTACATATGTGAAGTTGCAACCTCACACAACTGATTTTCTGGACATCTCAAATCCAAAAGCCATGTGAGTAAACCAATAAATTCAGAGACGGGTGCAGGATGAAAGCTGGAGAACTTGTTTGATACTTATTAAAACCCTCTTCATTCCTTTTGGCATTTGGAACCATCATTCTCATTACTTGTGGTGTAACTTTTCAGCTTGGAAAAAACCCTCAGAAATTTCTCCTGCTTAACTACGGGTGACAGCATCATGGTGGCTTACAACAACAAACAGTATTACATTGATATTATTGAAACAAAGCCTGCTTCAGCTGTTAGCATCATTGAGACAGACTGTGAAGTGGACTTTGCACCTCCTCTTGACTATAAAGAACCTGAGAAACCACAGCAGCCTACAGTTCCAGCAGGCAAGGCACCTGCCAAAGGTTTGTATTTAGCTTCTCTGAAAAATTGTAGCCTACCGATGCAAATGACCTGTTAGATGTGCTTGTTTTGCAGGGTTGATCTTATCATTCTTATCTGTAGCCTAGATTCTAGTAGTTTCTTTTCTGTTTCTGGCACTGCCATCTGGACAGTCTACAATCAGTAGTATTTGTCTATTGTGTTTTCTGTATAGCCTTATATGTGATATAAAATATGAAAAAAAAGCATAATAGGGGAAATAGACTAGAACTGAAAGCATTGTGTACTCTGATCAATTTCCTAATTGCAACATGTATGTTCCATGGTTCTTTATTTTACCTTCATTAGAACTGTGTGTTAAATTGGTGTTGGGCATATTGCTGCTTCTCTATAGCTTGCTTAAGGTATGGATTCATAATGTAAAGTTCCGCTTATTCTGAATTGTTAGCATTATTCAGTTGACATGTATGGTTATATCTATCAAATTTGCATGAAACACTAGCTGTGTATGAGAATTTCTTTGTTAAAAACTATCTCTTGCTGTTTCAACATACAGGTGGAGACACTGTAGTCGAAGATGAACCAAAATTCAAAGCATTTACTGGTTCCGGCAAGCGGTTGGATGGTAAGGCCTCAAAACTACAGGCATCACAGGTTCCATCCACTGCACGTTCTGTTCCTTCAGATTCAAACAAAAGAACAAATCAGCAAACATCTGCACCTGCAACTTCTGGAGCTAGCAATTCCACTCATCAGAAAACAGGAAAGCTTGTTTTTGGTTCAAGTTCAAGCAACAATAAAGACCCACAAAAGGTATTTCGTACTTCAGTGCAAACTGCTATTTTCAATTATTCATGCTCCTTTTCTTCAGTGGATTTTGACTTCTATTTTTGGCCGTTTGCTTTGCATAATTTTTTGAATGTGGTCAATGAACTATCAATGTTAATCCTAATAGATCAGATATTTGAATAGCTAACCTTTTCAAGTTTAGTGTAATGTATACCCATACAGATTAAGCGTGCTAGATAATGCAACATTCAAATATGTCCAGGAACTCAAATCAATTTAAATTTCTGATTCACCCATGCCTATTTTTTTAGTGAGCAGAGTTTTGATTCAATTGAACCAAAAAATTTATTAGTGAAAATATATGCATGCTTAGTGCATAAAAGTTATTTTAAAGATTTTTCAAGATAGCTTTGATTTTGTAGCAATTGATGATACATTGTAAGAGAAACTGATGGTCAAAGTATACATTGAAAGACTTTTAAATCCTAATATGCCTACTAAAAATGAAGAGTCCCGTAGTGGAGCCTGCTGTTGCCGTGGAAACTTTTTTTTTCCCTTAAGACAAAAACTGGGCTTATCTGTATAATAACTTATAGCAAGCCTTTGTGATGACTTGTTTGATTGGTATTATAAATGTGTATTGTCACCCCTTCTCCAGATTTTTCTACTGTCCATTAGTTTGTCAATCTTGATTGGTGGCCATTAGTGGCAGTGCGATCCTCCTTTGAGCTGTTGTCCATTAGTGACAGTGTGATCCTCCTTTGAGCTATTGTCTGTGCTCTGCTTTGCTATAGATTATTAGTATATGGAATTATCTATATGTATCTTGGTACATGATAATTAAATTAGAAATAATCTGACAGTGCTCCGATCCTGGACGTCTTCTGTTTTCTGTTTCTGTAGTCTGTATTCGCACACTTAAATCTGCCCTTCGCGAGAAGTTCCCTTTCAGTTCCTGTAGGAGTGGCTGCTACTGCTAGGCCTTGCTGTCGACAAATCTTGTGCTGTAAACGCCTAAACACCTGTTTTTCCTGTAGGGGGCAGGGCAATGCTCATTAAAAAAAAATCCTAAGTGTTATTAAACCCCTTGGGCGTTTCTAATCTCTTTTGAGATTTCTTTGGTGGGGTTTGACAGCATGCACTCAGTTGACAATGCATTCTCAGGTTTTGACATAATATGAGAGTTGCTGATTTTGGTTAAACTGCTGTAACAGGCACCTGCTAAAGAGGAGGAGCCCCCGAAGAAGGACGAGCCCAAGTTCCAAGTTTTTACTGGGAAGAGCTACTCCTTGAAACGTTAGCTGCCCATTACTGGAGTTAGACTTACAAATCATGTTCGGTGGTTTCTGTAGACAACTGTCTTAAGTATCCACAAGCATGTATTGAATTATGTAAATGTTCATCTTGATGATGGAAATATGGCTATCTTTCTATTTAAGTACAAATATTATAACGATCTGCTACGTATTATCCTTCGCACCGTGTATGCAACTGTTCGAGTCTACTTCTGTGAATTCTCAGTCATGATTTCTGGATCGTAACAAAGTCTAAAGCAAATCGCGCATGGAACATGAGCTATCGGTCACAGAGGGCAAATGATTCAATGAATATTGGACCCAGGGAGTTTGGTCATGTACCTATTTTATAAACCCATTTTCCATGCTGATTGTTGAATACTAAACAAAGTTGCATTATACGATGTGGAGGAGCAGCGTACTGAACAAGTTCTCTCAAGTATCACTTGCCATTTTTTCTTTACTTTAATTACTCATGGAGATGATTGGTTCAGAATGGGCAGGCAACACCATAGCTCTGCAGAGATGATTGGTTCTGTACTGAAACTATTGAAACACACTGACAAATCAAGTGTAACGGGATAGCGTTCAGAACAGGAAACAATAGCGTGCTTACTTTCAATATCTCATAGCCAACTGTAACTAGTGTACTGGGCAGAAGACTGGTGTCTGACTGTTTTTGTGTTTGCCAAGTTACCAGTTTCTGACCTAACCAACACACACAACAATATGCTCCACTACCGTGTTCAGATTGGGGGACAAATTTTTTGCATCCTACTTTGACCACTAATTAGAGGTATTAAATAAAGTCAGTTTATAAAACTACCTCCACAACCCCCTGACAAATTCGCGAGACGAATCTAATGAGGCCTTTGACCGCATAATTAGAGGATGATTACTGTAGCATTACTGTAGCAAATCATGGATTAATTAGGCTCGTTAGATTCGTCGCGCAAAGTTGCACTCATCTGTGAAAATGTTTTATAAATAGACTTCATTTAGTACTCCATGCATGCAAGATTCCTTTGGACAATTTTTTGATTCGTTTCATCCGAGCGTGTTCGTTTGGGGGATCAAAAAATTGATCCCCCATTAAATGCACCTTTGACCATTAATTAAGGGTATTAAATAAAGCCAGTTTACAAAACTACCTCCACAACCCCTGTCAAATTCGCGAGACGAATCTAATGAGGCCTTTGACCGCACGATTAGAGGATGATTACTGTAGCATTACTGTAGCAAATCATGGATTAATTAGGTGCAGTAGATTCGTCGCGCAAAGTTGCACTCATCTGTGAAAAGGTTTTGCAAATAAACTTCGTTTAGGGCTTCATGCGGGCGACAGTAATCCGGATCAATTTTTTTGATCCGGCCAAACGAACACGATGCAGTCAAAAGTCAAAACTCAAAAGGAAAGAAAAAAAAAGAGTAAATTTCACTGGGGGTCCGTTAACTTTACCCGAAGTTCCATCTAGGTCCATCAACTAAAAAAGCGGTCATCTAGGTCCACAAACTATTAAAGTGGGAGAGTGGAGGTCCACGGTCGTCCACGCAGGCACTTTTCGCCTACGTGGCGATGCCAGCGTGGCATGATTTTGCAAAAAGGCCCTTGAAAACTCGTGGTTGTCGCCATGGAGACCCTGGCCTCATGTCTCCTCTCCCATCCCTCTCAAACATTTCATCGAGCATGTCGTGAGCGCGGTCGCCTACGCCGCCGCTGCTCCCGCCCTTCGCCGCCGAGTTCCTCCCCGCCGACCTCCCCATGCTGCTCGCCCACAAGCTCACCCTCGGTACCTACCTCGCTGTCGTTTGCGCTGCTCGGCGTCTGGGACGGCCTCCCTCCGCCTCCGCATCGGCGGCGCGCCAGCGCTCCTTCGACGAGCTTTGGAGGCACGGCCGCAGCAGCGCGGCTGGGGAGCCACGGCCGGGTCGGCGAGGCAGCGCCGCTGCAGTGGGCTCTGGTGGCGCGAACGGGGCGAGCTCGGGTGGCGCGGCCACACGAGCTGCGGTGGCGGCGGCTGAGGCGGCATCGTGCTACAGATGGGATGAATGAACTCCTGACGGATTTGACTCAAATTGGAGGTGAAGAAAGGTTTAACAGGTTGTGGCGAAAAGAATTTGTGCGGACTCTGTTTTGGAGGTGAAGAAAGGTTTAACAGGTTTGCGAATTGGACCGTAGGGCGGACTCTGTTTTTGTGCGGCAGATGAGCAGAGGATAAGCTCTCGAGGTCCTGCATATTTGCTTGCTTGGCGTTCGCGGCAGCGAAGGCGCGATGGCCATCGAGGACCTGTCGGCGGACGTACTGGCCCTCGTGCTCCGTCGCGTCGACGGCATGTCGCTGGCCGCGCTCGGCTACGCGTCCACTGCCTTCCACGGCCTCGCCGCCAACCCAGACGTCTGGCGCGCGCTCTGGCAGCCCTTGCTTAGCGACGTCCCCTCCATGGACCCCCAGGGCCACCACCGCCTCTTCGCCGATGCGTTCCTATTCCCGTTCCCTGCTGGGTCAACGTCGTCGATCTCGGCGTCGCACCGCCGCCTCCCGCGCTCCTCGTCTCGTCCGTTGACCTCCACCACAGCGGTGCCTGCATCATGTCGCGCATCGTGGAGACGGACGCCGCGTCGGGGTGGTTCATGGTGCAGAATGCTACCCGGTCGGTGCGCGTGCTCCGGCCTGAGCGCGGTGGTGTTTGTTGTCCCACAGCTGTGGCGCCCGACGACGCAGCGACGCGGACACGGCCACCATCGTTGACCAGCCTGACCGGAGCGCCACGCACCGTGGTCAGAGGAGGGGGAGGACGGGGGGAGGCGGCTGCGGGCTGCTGCGGGCGAGCTGTCCACGACGACGTCGCCGCAGCCGGCGGAGGACCGGTGGTGGGCGAGCTTCCCGGACAAGGGAGGGAAGACGGCGAGCACGGCGGCAATGGAGGACCTCAGAGAGAGGATGAGGTATAGGCCGCGCCACCCGATCTCGCCCCCGACCGCGCCGCCTGAGCCCACCGCAGCGGCACTGCCTCGCCGGCCCGGTAGCGCGAACGACGGCGGGTAGGTGCCGAGGGTGAGCTTGTGGGTGAGCAGCGCGGGGAGGTCGGCGGGGAGGAAGTTGACGGCGGAGGGCGGGAGCAACGGTGGCGCTCGTGACATGCTTGATGAAACGCCTGAGAGCGAAGGGAGGGAGGGGTGTGGAGTGGAGAAGAAATGAGAGATAGAGGGGGTCTTTTGTAAAATGTTGCCATGCTGGCACCGCCCCGTAGGTGAAATGTGCCACCGTGGACGGCTTTGGACCTCCACCGTACCACTTTAATAGATCGTGGACCCAAATGACCGGTTTTTTAGTTAACGGACCTAGATGGGACGAGGGCAAAAGTTAATGGACCCCCAGTGAAATTTACTCTTAAAAAAATGCCGACCGCATATTTGTCAGTGTCGCTCTCTGCTCTCAGTGCATGGAAGTGCGAACTGTCTAATTCGCCACAGTGCCGACAGACACCCACACGGCCACATCTATCCACATAAAAAAGGACGCACATCATTCATTCCATAATTCATCAACTATTCAAGTGCTCCACTGAAGGAGACGAGGACAACACCATCTTTGATCTCAAGCTAGCGGCAGCCAAACCAACGCCTCTCTGACGTCGTCGCAGCAGCAGCATGGGTTCTGCGACGCTTGCTGCCGCTGCAGCTCTGCGTCGGTCGGTCGGTCCAGTTGCCGTTGGGAGTGGCCGCCACGCACCGAACCGACGACGAGCGAGTCCAAAGCTCCTCGCCGCCTGTCCAAATCTCGGCGAAAGCGCCGTGCACCAAGAACCGAGATGGACATGTTTGTGGGCGAAGCAACGCCGCACTAGCTTGGCCTTTTGGCTCTCGCGCGCGCTTGCTGCTCCTGTCTTTTCTGGGTGCACATCGTCTTCAGGTAGCACGTAGACGTTGGGTGCGTGTCCTCTCTCTCTCTCTCTCTCTCTCTCTCCTTTTTTGCTGGGTGCTCGTCCACTTGGCTTTTGAAATGGTGGATTAACTCCTAACTCATCATCATCTAGACTCGGGATTTTCTTTCCCTTCCTTCGATTCCTATCTCATGAGCACTGCGCACTGCCTGCTTGATTGTGTTGTGATAATGTTATAACCGTCACGACAATGTTTTTTCTGACCTACCACACCTCAAGCGAAAGGGGCATCTTGCCTGCCTCCTGGTTTGTCCAGTTACGTTGTACGTGTACAACGTCAGGTGCCCAACTGGTTACTAATAAAGGTCACACGGACCAGACGACGACTCACAGCACGTACAAGTTTTTTTATTCTTCCATATGACGTTTGCATGACACTTGAGCTTCTTGTTCTTCATTTCGTCTCTGTAGCAAAGGCTTTTTCGTCGAACAGATCGATCGATCGATCAGCTATTTTCCTGCGTGCATTGCATCAGTTACATACGCACGCTGCATGCATATATCAGCAGCTCGAATTTCTGTAGGTTCACATACAGCTACAGACCTACAGTGAGCTGCTGCCAGTGTATCGCTGTCGATAAGGAGAAAACTTGACAATTATGATAGCTAGAGCCTAGCGCGAGGAGGCGCCGGAATCACAAAAACATGGCGAAACAAACACGTAGCCAGTATCGATCGATCAATCGTCTCCTTTCTTTGCCCAAAAGCGATGCCCTAACAGACGACGTGCAGGTGAGGGAAGGTGATGGCTCGTAGAAAAGCATATGGAATCCTTGAGAGCTCGACCGATCGATTGATCCACCGGCCTGCATGCCATGCTTAAAACCCAAGTAAAATGCGTGGGATCGGAGCAGCCCGCCTTGTATATTTTACTAACAATCGAACAAAGAGAAAAGGTAATCAGGAGCCATCTAATATCCTGAGCTGTCTTGTCGATGTGGCACCGCATGTAATACATCATATAACAGAACGGAATTGACACACCACCTCCACGTAGGTACGTGACGAGACACACCGCCTAGCACTAGCAGCCGACAAGCGTGCATGTGCATGGGTAAGCTGAGATGTCAGTCGTCTCCCGGCCGAGTAAAAGGGGTAAAAGGGAAAGAAAGGGAATATATGCAATAATAGCTAGCGTGTGCATATCAACATGTCCTTGTTAATTCTCGAATTTAGAACGGAAAAGATGAAGCTGTTAGCTACCTTTTCTGAGAGCTTGGTGCTACCGAAATTTGGTGTTTATATTAGGATGAACAATGATAGTGCATCACGTGAGAGCGATCGAGAGAGCAACTGATGCTTTCATGCACCCTCTACGGATCTACATATTAGGAGAAGCTAGTGCTAATTATGATAGAGATGAACGATGATTACGTGTTGGCAATTGATCAGTACTACTAATATGCTTACTAACACGCTGCAGATTTGAGGGCGAAATTAAGCTTGTGGCATATATATCAGTGGCGAAGATACATTTAGCTTGGGTGGTGCAGATGCACCACACAAATCCAAAACTAGTGATTAGAGCAAAATTTTACCTTATAACATCTTAAATTCTTAAATTTACAAAGCAAATACACCACCCTCTAATTTTGTTTATCTTCGCCACTGCATATATATCCTAACAATCATATTAATAGTTGCCAAATTAGGCCGGCTTGCTGGCAAGTACTCACTTGCAGATATGCTGAAGATGATGACAGAGTACTGCGCGCGAAGTGGTCCATGGTGTGCGCTAGGCCCTGGGCAGATGGAGACCGGATTAGGCAAGGCAACAACTGCAAGCGCGAGTACGCAAAACCACACCCATAAACACGAGCTGGCCGGAGAAATCAAAAGGTGGTCCAGATATTTGCCTTTTACACAAAGCAACACACGCAATAATATAATTACGACACCACACACGTCGCCAATGGATCTTCCTTACTACGCCATCGCCGTGTCTCCCTCTAGTCCTAGCCGTAGCCCGGCGTCTCGACGATTCGATCGATCGGTCTCCCTCTCCCCGTCGTAGAGTGGCCGGCTGGCGCCAAACGAACTGGCTAGGCTAGGCAAGGCAAGGCAAGCAGATCGGCCTCCACTCCACGTACGGAAAAAGGAGACGACCCATCATACAGTACGCTCTACACACTGTGCGAGCCACTGATCGACCCACACTGTATCGGAATAACTACGTGCGTATACGGGTTCGTACTAGCGACAGTACGTACTTTGGCTCGCCATGTGTCGCAGCCGCCAGCCGGCAAGCTGATCTTCGGCTCTACGGAAGCGCCCGGACGGAAAGCCAGCCTTTGTACCTGCCCTTTTAATTACTTTCCTCCAACACGGGAGGTAAAGCATGTGATCCCGATCCCTTCCCTTTCCCCGATCGGACGCGAGGAAATGGGCCAGAAACGCCGGCCGGTCCCGTACGCCGAGGATAACTCTCCAGTCCGGCGGTCCCCCGACCCGACCGCCGCATTTACCCGCGGCAACCGCGCCTTACCACGGCGTCGCCCGCCACACCACACCACCTTGACGCCCCCCGGCCCCGACCCCGGACCGCCGCGCGCGTACGCTATCTCGCCGTGCGCTCCGCCGCTCGTGCCGCCTGTCGCTGCCCGCTGCTGCTTCACGGCGTCGCGGCTGCACCCGACCACCCCCAACCACCGCGCGGAAGCGGCCGCGAGCGCGCGCGCGACCGCACGTGGTGAGTGGTGACGGACGGGTAAGTCCGCGGCCGTAGCCACAACTGGCGTCCGCCAAACCCCAGGCTGTAAAGATCTCCTCGCGCACGGCGCAGCGCACACGCGCGCAGGCACCGCACCAGCAGCGGCAAGCAGATCGGCCACGGCCAGAGCCAAAGCCCACACCCGCTGCTCCCCACCGGCCGGCCCACCCCCGACTCCGCTCCACTAACCAACGCCCAGGGTTTTCCGTTTTGATTAATCGCGCCACGACCCAACCACTCTCCGCCCGCTTTCCTCCGCGCATTTCAAAATCAGGGCACAGCAAAGCGACGCAGACCACTGGCAGTAACAACGTGGGGTTAATCAATCAGGCTCAGTCAGGTAATAATAAAGGCAGGGGATTAGTGCGGAGTCGTTTGAAGCAGCCGCCGGGTATAAAAACTGCGAGGCAAGCAAAGGCGGAGCTGCCGAAAAACTACTTGGGCCGCCACCGCCAGCCTTCGCTCCCGCCTCCCTGCCCAACTCCTCCAGACTTCAGAGATACCAACGGGACTAGGCCGTCGCGCCATGGCGCCGTTCCAGATGCGGTTCGGGCTGCAGATCTCCCCGTCGCGCTCCGACGAGGAGGACGAGGAAGAGGACGAGGAGGAAGAGCTCGAGGAGGAGTATGACGAGATGGAGAGCGAGGGGACGGCCTCGCCGCCGATGATGCTGCGGGCGGGGCGGGGAGGGGGAGCAGCAGCGGCAGGCGGGGGGCTGGTGGGCGCGGTGGTGGGAGCGCTGCGGAGGTCGCTCGTGATGTGCAGCGCCGGCGCCGTCGGGGACGAGGACGACGACGACGACGACAGCGACGAGGAGGGGATCGAGATTGGGCGGCCCACGGACGTGCGCCACGTCTCCCACGTCACCTTCGACCGCTTCGGCGGCTTCCTCGGCCTCCCCGCCGACCTCGAGCCCGACGTGCCGCGCCGCGCGCCCAGCGCCAGGTGAGCTCACCACTCGCTGCCGTGCCCCGTGAATTGATGATTAAGCGTTGATTGCTTGAGTTTTTTTTTCCACACCTCGATTTTCCCTTCCCTTGTAGTACTTCTCTGTAACTTGATTTGTGAGCTGCTTCCGTGAAGGAATTGTAGCTTTCGTGAATTGGGTGTTCAAATATGCTTTGTGAAAAATCGTTTCCCGTTGCTCTTAGTTCTACCAGTTTCAGCTGGTGTGCAGCACTGCACTTCATCTTCAGGCACATCAGGGAACTCTACTGAGCAAGTTGATGGAAGTAAGCTGTGTTTTGTTCTGCTCTGCGTTCAGAAATGATCCAGAGTGGTAACAAGGGGATTAGATAAGGGTTTTGATTAAATTAGTAGTAACCGAACAAGTTGATCTCGTGAAGAGAGACGGCAGCTGGTACTTTTAAAGTACTACAAGTTGTTGTTTTCTGTTTCAGGGAGTACAGATGAGAATTTAGTTATTTTGGGTTGTTTGCTCTGCTCTGCACCAGGCACAGAACAAATTCTGAGGATAAATTTGAGGGTATATGATTCTGAAGATAAATGAGTGCTGACGAAACAAATAAGTTAATTATAGGATATACTTACATGTGACATGTCTGAGGGTGCAGCGAGCCCTCATGTGGATTTTGTTGCCAAACTTGATTTGCCCATGTGCTTTAGCTTGAAGCAACAAGGTTGTTTGAGGTGGTTGGCTTGTTGGGCAGCATGGTAACTAATAATGGAATCTTCCAACCTTTATTTTATTTTGGAGTACGTTCACTTGTACTTGCATCAGATAAGATCTCTGGTGTTTTTGTCCCTTTTTTCATTTTACAGATGGCATCAGCATAGTCTTTTAGCTCGTTGACATCAAATAAGGACTTTACTCAGTTGACCTATTCAGTTGAGCCAAGGATTATGGACATTTTCTGCTGTTACATCTTTTTCTAAACCAATAGCAGCTGATGATGCAGTGTTTAGCTGCTATGTTGACCTTAAAGTCTACACCATAACACCTTAATCATGGTAGCCTCATTAACTATTTGTGCTAGTTTCTAACTTTCCATATCAAATTCTACTTGCAGTGTGAGTGTGTTTGGGGTTTCACCTACCTCTCTGCAATGTTCATATGATCAAAGAGGCAACAGTGTGCCTACAATACTGCTGATGATGCAGAGGAAGTTATATCTACGGGGAGGACTTGAGGTATAGCCAACCTGGCTAACAAATTTAGAATGAGAATGTCAGTATCCAATCCTGTTTTCACACTAACATATGCCACACTTGTCTTAGATTGAAGGGATCTTCAGGATTAATGCAGAAAATAGTCAGGAAGTCTATGTCAGGGACCAATTAAACAGTGGAGTGGTTCCTGATGAAGTTGACTCGCACTGCCTTGCTGGGTTAATAAAGGTATTTTCAAATCCCAAATTAACATTCAGCTGCCATGTGAGTTCCTTAACTTTCAAGCTTGAGAAAGACCTGAAATTGAAAGTCAAAGATGCAAAACTGCAGACAACACCACAGTGTTATGAACCAGCATACAGTTAGGACTGAATAATAAACATGCACTTTCTTTAAGGAAGTTGTATGATTGATCCAGACCTATTTTATGGGAATGGGTTGTTAGTATTCATATTGTTCTTGTATTTTCTTGTACACCATCCCATGATCACTTCGTTGCCTTCTTGTAGGCATGGTTTCGGGAGCTCCCTGCAGGTGTATTGGATGCGCTGACACCAGAACAAGTAATGCACTGCAACACGGAAGAGGACTGTGCTCTTCTTGCTTCTATGCTACCACCAGTGGAAGCAGCGTTGCTTAATTGGGCCATTAATCTGATGGCCGATGTTGTAGAGCAAGAAAACTACAACAAGATGAATGCCAGGAACATCGCGATGGTTTTTGCACCCAATATGACTCAGGTTATTAGAAATTCCCATTCCATTATCTGCATGTTTCATAAGGTTAACACATACACTAATCCTGGGGTATTTCTATTTCAGATGGCAGATCCATTAACTGCCCTGATACATGCGGTTCAGGTAATGAATTTCCTCAAGTCTTTAATCTTGAAGACTTTAAAGGAACGGAAGCAGGCAGTTGGTGCAGCTCAGGCATTGCAATCATGCTCTGGTTCTCCAAATGACCAAGATGAACCTCAAATGTCACAGCATTTGGAGAAACCTTTAGTTCTTTCTAGTCAGAAAAGCTTTGATCTTCCCATGATTGATAAGGCTACTCCTATTCAAGTCCTTGGAGCTGAGAAAGGTCCCTATGACTCACAAAGCTGTTCTGATGAACCAAAGAAGTTTAGAATTGATATGGACCTCAAGAAAAGCCACAGTGATGTTTCCTCTCTTGGCAGCGACTCAAACAACCGAGTCAACAGTTCTGGAAGAGAATTTGGTAACAGAAATACGGAAGGCTTGTTCGAGCGATTTAGTTTTAGGAAAGGGGTTGAGAGGCTTTGCAGGCATCCCGTGTTCCAATTGAGTAGGTCCATGAAGAAGTCTGCAGACGTTGTGGCCTTTGATGGCCCCAGAGAACCAAGACAAGCTTGGGTATGATACCATGACGATATTGTATGTACTATGTAGTTGGTAATGCCATTGTTTTCACCTGTGTCTAGCTGATCAGCCATTCCCCTAGTTTGTGTGAGTAGAACCAGTTAACCTGTTAGGTATTATACGATCGAGGTTTATCTGGGTGTATATTATCGGTTATTGCCTGTTTACTTATGACGAAAGCGTTTGGAGAAGTAGCATAATGAACAAAAGCCACAGTGAACTTAGGCATGTGGCTCCGTGCTGTGTACCTCAGACGTTAGTGATCTGATGGTCTCTTATAAATTTGCTGATGCTGTAACAAATATCAGCCTGTACAACAATTATCAGCAAATAGTTCAATAAATGCCTTTTTCTCTTTATGATTAGGCATGCAGTTACTAAATGAACCAAATAACAATGATAAGAATGTTTGACTGGCTCCTGCGTTAATTCAAAAAAACATGACTGACTGCCTTCCTAGACAACTGTGACTGCAAGGTCAGCACTCAGCAGAACCGTTTTGATGCTTGTCCTCCACACTTTTGCTGAAGCGGTAAGCAGGTGCAGGTCAGTCCAGTGACCGCGTCAAAATGTACATCAGCCTCTGCAACCAACGTGTGCACACGCAGGAAGCATGGCAAAGCCAAGTGCATGCGAATATATGCAACCTCAGAGGTTTCTCTCAAGCTTGCAACGTACAAACATAAGATGGCTCTGTCCCGTGGCCTCTACTGCTCCTCTCTCCTCATTGCAGCGCTGCTATTCCTTGTTCCTTCATCTGCAGTAGTGCCTGTGCCTCATGCTCTCTTCATCTTTGGAGACTCCCTTGTTGATGCAGGCAACAATGACTATCTTGTGACCCTTTCCAAGGCCAATGCGCCACCGTACGGTGTCGATTTCACATTCTCTGGTGGCAAGCCAACCGGAAGGTTCACAAATGGGATGACCATTGCAGATATCATGGGTAATGTCAAGTGTGAGTTTCATAAGTAACTGTGATTACCTACAGGACTCAACGTTTTCAGGTACTATGCTTTCAGGTGAAGCCTTGGGGCAGAAATTTCTTGCTCCACCCTACTTGGCCCCAAATTCAAGTGCTGCAATGACGAACAGTGGGATCAACTTTGGCTCTGGTTCTTCTGGCATATTTGACGATACTGGTTCTTTTTATGTATGCGAATTCACTAATTGCTTAGCTGTCATTTACATTTTTAAAAAATTCTTTCTAATATATTTTAAACGAAATATTTATTTCTTATATATGAAACACCATTGTAGATTGGAAGAATTCCACTACGACAGCAAATCAGCTACTTTGAAAAGACCAAAGCACAGATACTGGAGAGCATGGGCGAGGAAGCTGCAACTGATTTCTTCAAGAGGGTGCTCTTCGTTATAGCAGCAGGATCCAATGATATTCTGGAGTATCTTTCACCTTCAGTACCGTTCTTTGGACGAGAGAAGCCTGATCCTTCATCCTTTCAGGATGCGCTGGTTTCCAACCTGACATTTTATCTGAAGGTTCTACCACCTCCTCACTTGCAGTTAAACATCTACTGTAGTTTTCAGTCCATTGCTCTTATTTTTTTCGAACAACTCCATTGCTCTCATTTCAAACTGATTTCCATTTCCTTTTCCTCAATGAAGAGGCTAAATGATCTGGGGGCTAGAAAGTTTGTTGTGTCCGATGTCGGACCGCTCGGCTGTATACCCTACGTTCGCGCTCTGGAGTTCATGCCTGCAGGGGAGTGCTCAGCATCTGCGAACCGAGTCACTGAAGGTTACAACAAGAAACTGAAGAGGATGGTCGAACAGATGAACCAGGAAAAGGGTCCGGAGAGTAAATTCGTGTACACGAACACGTACGGGATCGTGATGGAGATCATTCAGAACTACCGTCAGTATGGTACGCTTTCCTTCCTTGCTGCTGCTACTTCCTGCAAAACGCAGTGCTTCAGAGTTCAGAACTTGCAAACCGCCTGCTGTTACTGAACATACAAAGAATCGTTTGTGCTAAACGAGAACTTGGTTCTTTGGCACCGGCAGGTTTCGACAACGCACTGGACCCGTGCTGCGGCGGTAGCTTCCCTCCATTCCTCTGCATCGGCGTCGCCAACTCCAGCTCCTCGCTGTGCAGTGACCGCTCCAAGTACGTGTTCTGGGATGCGTTCCACCCGACGGAGGCCGTCAACCTCATCGTCGCCGGCAAGCTCCTCGACGGGGACGCGGCCGCGGCGTCCCCCATCAATGTCCGCGAGCTGTTCCAGTACGTGCACAAGTGACATCGACGGCCTGGCACCCGACCGCGCCGTGCAAGCCGGTTCAGTGTTTCAGATCAGAGGATTCTTCTCGTTGCTGTTGCTTCGTCTGTCTTGTTCAGTTTCTCGTATGCTTGGACTGGGTGCGAAGTTAACGGGTCAATTGGTCCCATGTCATTAACTTGAAGAATGTGACCGTTGCTTTGGTTTTCTTTTCTACACGCAATTTCCTCTGCCTTTCTTTCGTTTTCTGAAGCCTGGAAAGATTTTACCCCAAAAAAAAAAGAAGCCTGGAAAGATTGCTGACTGTAAGCAGGGGAGGAAAGAAACAGCCGCCTGCCCCGGTAGTCGAACGTAAGGTGCATGGCAGTCGCAAGCTAGGCAGGACGACGCGACGAGTGGTCCTGCACAAGCGCACGGCGCGCCAAAGAAAACCGGAGAACCGCGTGCAAAAGCGGCGCACATCTAGTAATGTGAGCCTGACCAACAGCACGACGGCAGCCGGTGCAACGCACGGGCCGGCTATATATGCGCACAAAGCTCGCGCCCGGCCGCGTGTCGGCTCTGCACCAGCTGCGCCGCCAATGGAGCCCGCGGCGGCCGCGGGGCGGCCAGAGAAGCTTCCGCCGGCGCCGACCCACCCCGATGCCGCGCGAGCCGTCGACGCGGCCGTGGAGACCGCCCTGCGGCGGGCGGCGGCCGTGGTCGTGGCTGTCCGCCACGGCCGCGGGGCTCGTCGCGGTGGGGCTCGGCGGCGCGGCGCTGCTGGTGTGGTGGGCGCTGGCGTTCCACCCGGCGCACGCGAGGCTGTGGATGGTGCCCGCGGGGCTCGTCCTCCTCGGCACGCCCGTCCTGGCCTGGCTCTCCCTCCTCGCATCCGGCCCGTGCGGCCGCAAGGCGTCGTGCCCGCCCGGCGCCGCCGCGTGCGCGTCAGCTTAGCTGGCTGCGCCCGCGCGCGCTTTTTTCGCTTATTACGGTCGAGCACCATGTATGTAGTTATGTACGTGTTTGATCATAGAACCCTTCACTAGTTTCCTTATATTACTTCTTCACAATTTTGTAATCTGATGTACATATATTATATTATATATGTGATTACATGTGTATGTACTATGCTGCTTCTCTGGTTAATCTCTTCGTTACTTGGACACTTAGACGTTGGAGGAGAACATGTTCTTGCTAAGCTGCAAGCTAGAGCGGGAAAGCAAAGGTATGATATGTTTTCTCGTTCGGTTCTTCCCCTCGTTGCAACGGCGAGAGCGACCTTTCGGCAGATTTGTTTGTCCGAGCCGCTTCCGAAGTCTTAACGCGAGCGCGTCCTAGCCGCCGAATAACCCATTGGTCGGCGTCTCGTCGAGAAGTGGACGTGCATTATGTGGCCGTGGGGCCCGGCTGTGATATTTCTCGCAGGATAGGGAGGGCTTCTTCCACTCGCCCAGCTTTCGCTGTTTAGAATGGGCATTACTCACAGCGGATGCAACAGTGGATTAATGATAAGACTAAGGTATTGGAAGTTGGAACTGGCTAGTAGATGGATTGATTGGCTACGATCGGAGCAGAGCTTATCCTAGGATAAAAGATGCCTCTTCTGTTAGTGTGCAGTCTGAAGCACCAACTTGTCCAGTAAGCATGGCATCAGACAGAAATGAACGGCCAGGGGGGTGGTGAGTGCCTGAACGGCACTTGCTTGTAAGGAAAGGACCAACGGAGGGTGCGAA
>CM014276.1:56463296-56489898 GCA_004135705.1 Alloteropsis semialata
TTGGCATGCCAGACGCGGAAGCAGCCAAGCTTGTCATTGTGGAATGTGGTGTCGGGCGACATGTGTTCAACTCCACCATATGTATATGATCACCCATGCGTCACAGCTCCACCTCTGCCTTGGCTTGCGAGGCGTCGTGTCTAAGAGTATGCTCCGCAGGACGAGGCTCACCTAACTTTCTTTCCTGAAGTGGAGACATGGCCATGTGGGCCCAAAAGCCACCTAGGCCCGAAAGGTAATGTCTCAATGCCAGTGTAGACCACTTAGAGCATCTCCAAAAACCTCTGTAAAATAAGTTGGCTAGCTAAAAATAGCAAAACTGGAGTAAAAATCAGATCCAACCGTCTCTCCAAAATCATGTCCTCACCATCCAACTCGGTATCCAGCCCCCTCCACTCGCCATCTTTCGCGAGCCCCCTCCGCTTGGCATCCAGCGCGCTTCGTCCTCCTCTCGCGCGCCCTCTCCTCCCTATCTCTGCTCGAGCTGAAATTAATGCATTACCTTCGATCGTCTCCTCCGCGGCTACGCCTGCAGCCCCCGAGATGGCCCACTGGTTGCGTGCAGCCGTGCAGGCCTTGTTGCAGTGTGGTTGCGAGTTGCGACGAGCCGACGAGAGAAGCAGCCCGCGCGCGGTCAAGTTGGGGGGCATAAAACCCCTGTGGCGCGCGCCGTTGCCGTGGACGACGGGGCGATTCCTTCCGGGGGCGGGGGCACGTTTCGTTCCAGCGCCGAAATTAATGCATTAATTTCAATCGCATGACCTTCGACGATCGCGACGCTTCCGTCCGACCTCTGCTCGAGCCGAGCTCAACGCCGACGGCCCCCGCCGCTGTAGCTCGCCTCGGCCCGATTCCTCGCCGCCTGCACCACCTCCTCCACTCGCCCTACCTCTCCAGTCGTCCAATCGCCGCCTCGTTGGTCCCAGTCGCGCCGCCGCCGCTGCCCGACCTCGTTGTCCGCCGATGCACGCCGCCAGCTGCCTTCGGTCGCCCATTCGCCGAGCTTAGGTGCGGAATGGGTTCCCCTTACCTCGAGGATGCTCACCGGCCTCTTCTCCTTCGCCAGAACCTCGCCGCCGGTGAGGAATCGGCCAGTCAAACCGGGGCCGACTGATTTTGACCCGGCTCTGTCAGGGTCTGTTCGTTTGGAGAGCCTCTTTGCAGAAACGGTTGGATTTCATCATTTTTCTGCTAGCTATTTCATTTTACATAATAGCTAAAACAAGATTTTAGCTATTCATTTTTAGAGAGCCTCTCGGAGATGCTCTTATGGCCGTTGTACCAATTCCGTTATTCGCTTATCCGTTGTATGTACTATAACTTGAGATATGAGACATATATCTGCGAACGTACAAACTAAACTCAAACAAAATTATTCAACTGGCACTGTGCTTGTGCGACTTTGTTTCTAAGCGTTAGAGAAACAATGTCGTCCTAGATGGTGCAAATTCTTCGATTTTGCTTCAGCAAAGTCATTGGTGCAACAAGATATGTGTCTTCATGAATAATACCATGGCTTTAAATATTGTACCAACGTGTATCGTACAGATTTTGTTGTGTACCGACTATGGTGAAGTAAAGTCATCAACTCAACGACATTTTCTGTCTTGATAACACTGTAGCAATGAGTATTGTACTGATTTTTGTGCACCTATCTTCCGTATCACCGTATGTACTATAGGTCTATAGTGTGAGCTCAGAGCTGCCCATCACCAACAACAGCCTAGTATCATCAAAAGTCAATTTGCACTGTGTGTGACTTTGCTTCAGCAAGAAGTCAAAGAATCTACGGCGTCCCACATGGTGTGGATTCTGGAAAAGTCACCAGCACAACAATATTTTGTTTTGGTGAACAGTACCATGACATTAAAAATATACTGTACCAATAGGTATTCCACAAATTTTGTTGTACACCTATTAAATATGTAATATAGCAATGTGTATTGTACAATATGCCCAATAGAATGGTTATTGTAGTGTGAAATCTAAGCCCCCATTGCCCCCATCTTGAACGAATGGCCTGAGGTCACCAAAATTCACCTGCATTTTACTTATGTGATTTTGTTTCATCAATTCAGAAACATGGCATTCCAAGTTTGTGTGTTCGAAGAAGGAATGGCCTTTTCCTCTCTCTTTTTTGTGGTGAACGGTTAGCCGATTGATTTTGCATGGTCAGAGCGCGGCACGCCTCATTTTGGTTTAGGTTTTGTTTTGATATGCACGTTCTTTTTTTGAAGTATATAATGAATGTGGACTCGCACAGTGGTGAATCCAGGTTGAGAAGGAAGGAGGCTCATTTTCGCCTTCTTCCTCATCTGTTCTCTATTTCTCTTGTTCTTTCTTAGGGGGAGGGGGAGGGGCTTAGGGNGGGGGTGTTGTCCATAGACTTTATTGGGATAGGGGGGTTGGAGCACCCCAGCCTAGATTCGCCATGGACTCGCACCTATACATACACCCACCGACACTACATATATAAGCATCTTCGAAAGACTAAAGTATATTTTGAGATTGACGAATTATCATAAAACTGAAAGAACAAATATTTTTGGACAGATGGAGTACATCCATAATTATAATTTTACATTAGATGGGTTGGCCAAGTAGAGTAATAATCGGCCAACCGATCTACCATACACTTTATTACTTTTGTTATGGTACAGCTTCCGTCACAAGTTTACAACAATTGAACGGCAGGACTTTAACCCAAGATGAATATTCAGTCATGCTTTGCACTAACGTAGCCAAATCATATATACCAAAAAAATCAAGGACAACGTCTATGTAAAAACTAGCTATGCACCCGGATGCTTTGTCTAACCTTTGGCGGCAAATTAACAATCACATCGACTTGCACGAAGCCACGTGATTGCAAAAAAGATGCACGTACACATGTATGGCACACCCTGCCAACCTTACTGACTTCCGGTAACTTAGCTAGCGTGAACCATCGGTGACTGCGGCGACAGCAACGCCAAGGGGCTGGAGAGCGCGAGGTGCGAAGCGGCGGCGCCTCCCCGGCGCGGCAGGCTGAGGTGGAGCGGCCCCCTGGCGGCCCAGCGCTTGGCCTTGGCCTGCTGCTGGTGCTTGCGCACGAAGCAGCGGATCCGCTCGAGCGCGACCTCCAAGGTGGCGTCGTCCATGTTGGCGTGGCAGACGCGGAACCACCCGGGCTCGCCGCAGTGGAACGACGTGCCGGGCGACACGTTCAGCTTCACCTTGTGGATGATGACCCGCCACAGCTCCAGCTCCGCCTCGGGGGTCTTGTCCCGGAGCATGCCCCGCAGGTCCATCCACGAGAAGAGCCCCGCGTTGCCGTGCAGGCAGCCGATGCCGACCTCGCGGAGCCCTGCGGTGAAGCGCTCGTGGCGCCGCGCCAGCCGCCGCGCGCTCTTGGCGAGGAAGCGGGCCATGAACTCGCTGTCTGAGAGCATCCTGGCGAGGAAGTACTGCGTCTGGGAGGAGACGAGGCCGAAGCTGGACATCTTGCGCGCGCAGGCCACGACGGCGTCGTTGTACGAGTAGATGATGCCGACGCGGAAGCCCGGGAGGCCGAAGTCCTTGGAGAGGCTGTAGGCGATGTGGATGAGGTCGCGGTTGCTGCCGGGGGCGTCGCGCTCCACCACCTCGGCGATGCTCACGAAGTCCGGCTTGGCGAACACGGAGCCGGCGTAGATCTCGTCGCAGATGAGGTGGACCCGGTGCTCCGTGGCGAACTCGGCGAGCATCGCCAGGGTGCCGCGGCCCATCACCGTGCCCAGCGGGTTGGAGGGGTTGGTGATGAGGATGCCCTTCACGCGGACGCCCTGGCTCCGCGCGCCCTCGTACGCCGACACCAGCGCCTCCCTGGTGAGCGCGAAGTTGTTGGAGCTGTGGCACTCGATCGGCAGCAGCTTGATCCCGGACCTCCAGCAACAGTCGCGGTCGAAACTGTAATCGTGCAACGAAAAATGCGTCAGGGCTCGAGAACCAGCGCTCTGCCGTCGTGCATGCATGCTTTTACGGTCAATGATGTAAACGTGTCACGTGCGTGTGCAATGCATGGAAAGTCGCATGGACCGGACCGTGGGTGAGCAACGTGCATGAGTTTCCGTGTGTGACTAGATATGCATGATCCACCAAGGATCTTATTTTGACTCGATTATGGGGGGAAATGCAACTTTACAGGTTCTCGAGGTCAATTTTGAAACGTTTCCCAAACAGGGAAAAGCTGATCGAAGAGACTAGAATTTAGCAGTTGACATCCAAAATTTTCTTTACGTTTGACAATTTTTCGAGTCTATCCATTGACTAATAAGGAATGAGAGGCTGCGATCAAATTTAATTCTGGCAAGGACGTAACGTAAGGACACATACGCTGGGTAGTATGGCGTCGGCACGAGGTAGGCGTCACCGGGATCGGCGAGGCAGAAGGCGAGCGTGTCCTGGGCGCCGGTGGCTCCACCGCACATGACGACGCGGTCGGGGTCAAACGTCACCTTCCCGCCCCTCACCTGCCCCATGAACTTGGCCATGGCCTGCAGCGAGCCAATTGATTAAAGTCAGAATCACATTGCGGTTAGCGATGATCTGTCAGGACGGCGACCGGCCGCTAGCTAAGCGCTAGCTGCTCCGTCGCTCTCGCCGTCGCCATTAGACGACAGCAGCAGCAGAGCAACTGGCCTCATCGTTGATTCTAAATTAGCCAACAGTCGCTCACCTCTCTGAACTCCGGCAGGCCGTGGTAGTCCTGGAAGTTGGCGATCCGCCGGAACTGCGAGGCGCCCTGCGCCGTGCAGATGGACGCCTCCGGGTGGTTCAGGCTCCACTCCTCGATCAGGTCCAGCGACAGCTGCAGCAACAGGATCAGTTCATATACGTGAGCATTCGACCCTGAATTGCGCAGTACAGTCGACTAGGTGATGAAGCCGTAAGCATGGCTGCAGAGTGCAGAGGTAGGCACGTACTTGGTTCTCGGCGAGGCCCATCTGGATGACGCCGTCGCGGTTGTGGTCCAGGTCGAAAGGGTTCATGTCGTAGGCCTTCCACCCGTCGAAGTAGGACGAGTTCTCGCCGTGCCCGTCGCCGGTGGCGATCCTCGACAGAAGCTCACCACTGCCACCTGCCATTTAGCTAGCCTTGGTCGGGTTTCCGAGGATCAGAGCAGTGAGACAGAGGCACAGAGTGCGTGCGTGGAGCTGAGCACACGTCCAAAGCTGGCCTCTGGTGCTCTAGAGGCCTCTCTAAGCTGGATTTAGCTTGGGGAGGAGGATGTGCAGCTTTGGGCGATCTGAGGGTAACCCGGGGCGGCAGCGCCTATTATAGTCACACCGTATCGCGCGGCCCGCGGGCTGAGGTCAACAACGTGGTTGGGGAAGCTTCGGTGAAGGGAACCGGATGCGGAGGCTAAGGCCTAAGGTAAGGAAGGACTCGATGCGAGGGCGACCGGGAACGGCCTGCATGTTGGGCCCAGCTGACCTTGAATGTTTCGTCCCGTAGCTCTCATGGACTCTTGGCTTCAATTCTGGCATCTGCACGGTCGAGCCAAATCATCTGTTGGCAACCTAAAATATAGTCACACGTCTGCTAGCAATTTGAGGTTGGATTGGATTCTAATTTGTGGGTGGATCGGGTGAAAAAGGTTGCCGCACCGGTAGTTTCGTTGGACACGGAGAGGCGGCGCGTTCAGGTGACGGGGACGCCGGTGTCGTTGTGCCGACGCAGCCCACACGCAGCTAACAGCGGTCCAAGCGGTTAGCCGGCGCGGCGGCGGTTAACCGTCCGTTCTACCGGCGGCTTGCGGCATAATAAATGTAGGTTTTGGACCCGCACTGAGCTCGCCGGGGTCGCTACCACGACCGCGAGCTGAACGAAGGAAGATTCATCCGCCGGCGCTCGGCTTGCAAGAAAACGGGAGGCGGCGTCGTACCCGTGCTGCTGCTGCTCGACGCCGAGCTCTCTTCGCTCCCGGCGTTCAGGGATTCATTCGCCTGTCATCAGTTCCTGTCCAATTTAACCACAGATTCTTCCCATGGCGTCTGAGTAGTTGCGTTAGTTCCCTGGAAAGATCGATCATCATCTACCTTCAACCATTACTCTAATAACTCACAAATGCCAAAACGTACGCCAGCTGGTTGGGCGAATGTCTATCGGAACAGCTCGACCGCAAGTGGCGGTGTCCGACGTGGCGAACGGCGCGATGTCAAGTCAAAGGCTCGATCAGAAATCTCCGGACAGCAATGCACTCAGTCAACGTAGTACAGGCGGGCAGATAGCGAGTCGCCTAGTCCCAAACAAAACGTATATGGCTACCGTAGATGGCACGCACCAAGCGAACTAATGCCTAAGCTCCTCCTCCTCGTCGTTCGGTCGTGGCGCCAAGCGAACTAGCTGGCACCAAACGTATCTCCGGCCAAGTTGGCCACCAACAGTGACTGCATGCATTCGCTTTCAGCGAATTAACGTGTTGGGGCATTGCCAGTGCGTGGGGCAGGCATAGCGTGCTGACGCGGACACTGTTGGAAATCTGTGGTCTGCTATATATTAGACCGAACCGCGTTCAAAGGCCCATTCATCACAATCCAATTTTGAAACGGAGTTCTTGACGAGATTAACCTGCTTTTTACCCTCAGATAGTCAGATCGTACAGGTCTTTGTCCCTGCTGCTCCATTAGTGGTATGAAGTCTGATGGCTGCTGGTTCTTTCTAGGAAAGTACTAGTGTGGTTAAACACTAGGATCAATTGTAGGTAGTCAACGGGTTTGAAAGTTTCTTCTCGATCGAAACTACTATTCATGAGTCAACAGGATGGTAAAGGATAAGGACGGGGGAAAAGATGAGGCGTCGCAGGCACAAATTTTCAGCAAGGAGTTAGAAAGGGATCTGATATGCATGTGCTAATGAGATACTGAATCAACATAACTAATGACAAAAAAAAAACTATGACCGACTCAATTCATACCTCGTTTTTCTCTCCAAAGAAAATTGTTCCGACAAAAAAGAAAAAAATGACAAGATCACAGTGTCGGATACCAATATTAGGGGTATCCAATGACAGTGAGTTAGGAATAAAAAGCCCCGACCCTGAGAGGAGGTCGGCGTGTCCGTCTCGTCCGACCCTCGCGAAGGGCAGCCATCTCTCTCCCTGATTTTCCTCCACCAGATAAAAACAGTAGCACCCCCTACATGCATGGGACTATGTGCTTGAAGCATTTAACACTCTAGCATGCATGCATGCCATCAGCCTTTTCTCTCTCCCCAAAACCACTTGCGTGAGGATCTGGTGCATGCATACAAAAGACCAGGGGGCCCACGTCATGCATGACAGTGTGAGGCCTACGCTGCCCGAGTTTCTTGCCCTGCCTCATGACCGCCGCGTATGCTGGGGCCACGACTGGGATTTTTCCTGTGTACATGCACCGATCCCCGCGGATATCTTTTCGCTTACCCCCGAGGACTGGCCGCATCCGAAGGTCGGCTCGCCCGACCCCCGTGCGGAGGTCGGACCGTCCGCCTCGCCCGACCCCCGCGCGGAGGTCGGACCGTCCGTCTCGTCCGACCCACGCGTTGGGGTCGGACATGCCATTTACTCTAAGAATTAAATCATGTGCAGACCGTGACAGGGCTGTACCCTGACATGATGAGACTGCACAACACCGATATATTCAATGTTGTGTCACCTACTCCACTGCGCCAGCTACCTCAAACAGGAACAGGCCAGCAAGGGAGCCGTCGGACGAGCACCTCGGCCGACCCCGCGTCACCTCGGCCGACCCTTCTCTGCCTCGCCCGACCCTTCTTCTCCTCGCTCGGGCCCACGTCGGGCCAGGAGATAAGGGTCAACAGGGGGGCCTCGGCGCAGAAGGAGACAAAGAGGACACACCGCCGCATATCTATTCCACGACCTATTGGCATTAACTGACCTTACTGCGCGCTGTCCGGTGTGAGGCAGAAGGATGTGACACGCACTGTTCCGGCCGCCCCGTAGGCGCCGCGAAGGGACGACCACGACCCTAGCAAGCTCGGGACTAGAACCTACTCCTGCATCACCCACAGTGTCCCGCAGGCGGCGGGGCTTCTTCAGCAAGTTTCCTATTATTTGTTATTTGTTGAACACGCCACTCTCTCTCTTATTTTTATTTTCTCTGACCTCCTCTTGAGCTATAAAAGAGGAGGCCAGGCCTCCTGCGAGGGGCACGGGACGAAACTTCTTTCTTCTTTCTCCGGGAGCGTTCTCTCCCGGCCTTCTTCCTCCTCCAGCCGGTCATCGGACGAGGATCGAATCCACCCGACCGGCACACGCACACACTCACAGAGACTTGGGAGCCCCTCCCTCTCTCGACTGCTTGTAACCCCCTACTACGAGCAACGCGAGTAACACGAGCAGCCTCGAACTGGACGTAGGGCGTTCGTGCCTGAACCAGTATAATCCCTTGTGTCCTCTCGCGAACCATCCGGAGCCCAAACGCGCAATCCACTAAATTTACTAGTCGGCCATTTCTTGCGTCGACAGTTGGCGCGCCAGGTAGGGGCCTTTTGCGTGTTCGTCGATTTCCCCCAGGCTTCGGATGGCCAACCGACATCGACTCCATCGTCATCTTCGACCCGCGCTCCACACCGTCGCGGGTCTCTTCTACCTCGCCTCGCACCACGCGGCGCGGTCTCGGCCGGCGCCCGACGAGTGGTGGCCCCCGACAATCAGCGCGCTCCACGGCGCGAACCAGTGGCTGGCGCGCGGTCTCGACCGGCGCACGAGCATCTCCAACCAACGCGCGAGCGACCGCGGCGGGCGCGCTGCAGTCGCGGCTCGAGTCCGCGAACAACCCAGACTACCTAAAACAGCTAAGTTGTTTCTACGCTTATTTTCTCCAAGCTATATTCATGCTCATGTAATTTAGGATGTGTTCTTTTTCTTTTCCAAAAAAGCATAAAAAGAATACTCTCACACATCCAGCTAAGGCATGGCTATTTAAAAATGGTTGTTGGCATCCGACCCCTTTTTAGCAAACAAGGTTGAAAAAGTAAGTTTATGACAGAAAAACCTGGACAAACTGGTCGGACTGCGAGAAGCCTACGCCTCGGCGGCTACGGCACTATCGCTCACTAGCTGGGTTTTCGTTCTTTCATTAACTCAAACTTCACAACCTAAGTGCTAACGAGGGGCCGGATGACACCAACCATGACCTGCGCCACTTAAAAATTTGTTTATACATTTACAAGTACCCGTGCATCATGGTCTCAGTTCTTTGATACGAAAACTAACCAAGCTACCCCCTCGGGGATGGCTTTTTGTTTCTATGATTTCACGCAGGGCCACCACAGCGAGGCGTGCCCCGATCGAACGAGCGACACTCCGACTAAGCAAACGAGCAGCTCCGACTGACCTACAACGGCTTGGGGACTATCGGCGTGCAAACCGCTGAGCAGATATGTTGCTTGTACCCCACTAATTCACGTTCTGCATTTTATTTTTCGGGAATAAAATGTACCTGTTTAGAGAATCCTCGCCCTCAAGTGAATCTCGTCCTTTACGAGTTATTCCGAGTACTTTCGCATAAGTATTTCACTCGGGGGCTGCTAGGAGTATATATCGAACGTTATTTTCTAAACGCCCGTGCCCGACCCCTTTTGGCGGCAAAGTGAGAAAGTAGTTGTGATAAGTCGAGTCGGCTCACAACGGTCGGGTTGCGAAGAGCTGACGCCTCCGCGGCTACAGCTCTCGCCCGACAGCGTGAGCCGGCCTTGTCTCGTGTACAACTCGAACTAAATCACTTTGACAACAAAACGGGTCGGACACGGTGAAATCAGTCTTCGTAACTACGATAAAACCTACAATCGACTTCGTGTTTGTTTGTTTACTACTTCTTGGGGCATCGTAACCCAACGCCCAATACGAAATTAATTCCCTCCTTTGGTTTACCATTTTTGACAGGAACCAATACCAGCTCTCAACCTGTCGGGCTCAAAACGAGTTGACGTCGAGTCACCCGACTTGGGCTCGGGGGCTTGGGATCCCGAACGAAGGAATGTCATCGTATCGCCGATATCGCCCAACACAAGAAGCGTGTCTCCTTAGCCGCGACGACCCGGCCGACCCACGGCGGGCGTGCCGAAGGACGGTCGGCCTTGACAAGCCAGATCGCCTAGGTAAGAAGGGATACGAGGCTGAAAAACGCCTCTACGGCCCGTCACAGTCTAGGAGTTCGAAGGCTGGCTCACCGATGGGTTCGACAGCCGCTCCAGGACAAATATAGAGTAAGGGGCGGAGACGGGTGGGTCCACTAGCGGCCAGTACCCTGGTGCACGAGCACCAAGGGCACCCTGACCCGCGTTCGAGCCCAGAAGCGCCCGACCCCATGTATCTTATCGCAAAGAGGCGACGAGCCCTCGCACCCTGTCGGACGGATGCGAGAACTAAGGGGGTTAGGCGCCGGGGATTTGTTGAGGTTGATCACAAGCTGATCCGGTGACTCCCCCTCGAAGGGGCGTTGGGCCTCACTCGAACCTATCTGTTTGAAGCTCAATGAGAGCCGTGCTTCGGCCTGCGTGGCAAAGTGCGAGGCATCTCTTACCCTCCGTCCTATCGCAAGGAAAGCGTGAGGGGAAAACGTAACAAGGCCGAAACGATCGCCCGACCGAGTTCGCGTCCCGGAGCCGAACACGGGGATCGGAATCGCAAACAGAGATCGAAAGCGCGATCGCAGAACACAGACAAAACAAAAAATCACTATGTACACATACAAATGCCTAAGCCTATGAGCGAGTGAACCACAGGCTCGGGGGCTACACCCGGCGGGTGCGCTCGCGCGCCCCCGCCCGAAACTCCACCAAATTCCCGACATAACGATAATCAAGCCCGCGAGCGAGTCTGCGACTCACTCCCAGGCTCGGGGGCTACTGTCGGATACCAATATTAGGGGTATCCAATGACAGTGAGTTAGGAATAAAAAGCCCCGACCCTGAGAGGAGGTCGGCGTGTCCGTCTCGTCCGACCCTCGCGAAGGGCAGCCATCTCTCTCCCTGATTTTCCTCCACCGGATAAAAACAGTAGCACCCCCCCAACATGCATGGGACTATGTGCTTGAAGCATTTAACACTCTAGCATGCATGCATGCCATCAGCCTTTTCTCTCTCCCCAAAACCACTTGCGTGAGGATCTGGTGCATGCATACAAAAGACCAGGGGGCCCACGTCATGCATGACAGCGTGAGGCCTACGCTGCCCGAGTTTCTTGCCCTGCCTCATGACCGCCGCGTATGCTGGGGCCACGACTGGGATTTTTCCTGTGTACATGCACCGATCCCCGCGGATATCTTTTCGCTTACCCCCGAGGACTGGCCGCATCCGAAGGTCGGCTCGCCCGACCCCCGTGCGGAGGTCGGACCGTCCGCCTCGCCCGACCCCCGCGCGGAGGTCGGACCGTCCGTCTCGTCCGACCCACGCGTTGGGGTCGGACATGCCATTTACTCTAAGAATTAAATCATGTGCAGACCGTGACAGGGCTGTACCCTGACATGATGAGACTGCACAACACCGATATATTCAATGCTGTGTCACCTACTCCACTGCGCTAGCTAACACCGATATATTCAATGCTGTGTCACCTACTCCACTGCGCTAGCTACCTCAAACAGGAACATGCCAGCAAGGGAGCCGTCGGACGAGCACCTCGGCCGACCCCGCGTCACCTCGGCCGACCCTTCTCCGCCTCGTCCGACCCTTCTTCTCCTCGCTCGGGCCCACGTCGGGCCAGGAGATAAGGGTCAACAGGGGAGACTCGGCGCAGAAGGAGACAAAGAGGACACACCGCCGCATATCTATTCCACGACCTATTGGCATTAACTGACCTTACTGCACGCTGTCCGGTGAGGCAGAAGGATGTGACACGCACTGTTCCGGCCGCCCCGTAGGCGCCGCGAAGGGACGACCACGACCCTAGCAAGCTCGGGACTAGGACCTACTCCTGCATCACCCACAGTGTCCCGCAGGCGGCGGGGCTTCTTCAGCAAGTTTTCTATTATTTGTTATTTGTTGAACACGCCACTCTCTCTCTTATTTTTATTTTCTCTGACCTCCTCTTGAGCTATAAAAGAGGAGGCCAGGCCTCCTGCGAGGGGCACGGGACGAAACTTCTTTCTTCTTTCTTCGGGAGCGTTCTCTCCCGGCCTTCTTCCTCCTCCAGCCGGTCATCGGACGATGATCGAATCCACCCGACCGGCACACGCACACACTCACAGAGACTTGGGAGCCCCTCCCTCTCTCGACTGCTTGTAACCCCCTACTACGAGCAACGCGAGTAACACGAGCAGCCTCGAACTGGACGTAGGGCGTTCGTGCCTGAACCAGTATAATCCCTTGTGTCCTCTCGCGAACCATCCGGAGCCCAAACGCGCAATCCACTAAATTTACTAGTCGGCCATTTCTTGCGTCGACACACAGCGAAGGCCAATTCAGTCCATATGTAACCATTTTTTCCTATCAAATTAAGGATTTGCCTCCCTGCAAGGTAACTTAGAAATATATATTTAAATCAGACCATTCAAGACGGTCTCTTCTGCTAACTATATCCCATGTATAATGATTTATATTTTTATTTTGTTTACTACTCCCTCTGTCATAGAATATAACATGTTTAGTTTTGTTCTAGGTCAAAACATTTTCTGATATTTGATTTCGTTACTAACATCATTTTTACATTGATAGTCTTTATTTATTTATTTTTTGTGCTATCCATAATCAAAATTAAAATGTTTGAAATGGGAGGGAGGGAGTAGGTCATAATCGTCATAATTTAAGGAACAATTCACGCACATGTCTGGAAGCTTTTCCTTATATAAAGATATAAAGGTGAAACTTTTTTTACCAATGGAAATTTTGCTTTTATATTAGAACATCTAGGCAGCATGAAATACAAAAATAGTTACTTACTCCAAATCCAAATCAATCTTGTGAGACAAATCTTAGCTAAAATCAAGCAACTAAATAAAAAGTATAGTAAAATCCAAGTCAATATCATTGAACTTTTTTGCTTTTATATAAGACCATCTTAGGGCAAAAAAAGTGACTTGGGCATAAGCTGCAAAATTCAAGTCAATATTTTTAAACAGTTCTTAACTCAAATAAAGCAGCAGAATAACTAGCAAAAGTCCAAGTCGTCACTGTTGAAAATATTTTTAAACAGTTCTTAACTCAAATCAAGCAACAGAATAACTAGCAAAAGTCCAAGTCGTCACTGTTGAACGTTTTGCTTTTATATAAGAACATCTAAGCTTTTCATAAGGAAATAATAGCTATGCTCCATAAGAAGTAACTTAGACATACGTCGATATTGCAAAACAAATGTTGCATTTGTGTGTATGATTTATAAGATTTCCATAATAACTTTACATGCTCAAGAATAAGGGACATTATCTTCAATTGAATAGCCACAACATTGTATATAATCTCTTGCTTCCCTTCTATCTTTCCAACTCATCATGGGTTTTTGAATTTACGGCTAATCCATACTACTCTACTCTGGTGTCTAAGAAGGACTAGTATAAAAAGATTGTACGACTAAGATTAATTATATACTACTGGAGACTTTAGCTGTAGCATGGTAGTATACAATGAGTAGTGTCGAAGTTATATTCGGCAGATATTTGGTTCCTAGGGCACCCTGCTTCCTGCAAAGAACGATCATAGTAGACGAATAGAGATGAACAGAGACAAGGGATTTTTATACTGGTTCGGGCCCTCGAGATCGAGTAAAACCCTACGTCCAGTTGCTGCTTGTATTATTTCGGCGAGTACAAAGAGTACAATATGGTGTATGGAGTATCGGGTGTTGGATTGGATACCCCCTACGTACAGGATCCCCACTATTTATGTCCGGGGAGACTTGCATTACAAGACAAAACAGACCTAAACCTATTAGGACTCTATCTCCTGTCTTCGGGCTTTCCTTCCTTGAATAGGCCGCCGTGTCCTGCTCGGAGTCTCTCGTCTGGAGTCGGTGGTCGTTAATCCTCGTAGTCGGGTACCCTGGTATTATGGCCACAACAGTAGCCCCCGAGCTTATCTTGTCCAGAAAAGGTTGTTGTTTTCGTTCATCGGGTCTTTTTATTCTTCGGGCATTCGCATGATATTTAGAATATTCATAGATGTTTTTGCCGAGAATTTGAAAAGACTGAGATCCCTAGCAAAATAACCTGCATCTGGATGATAAGCTCGAAAGTAATCAAGTGCCATAAACAGGGTCGTGATTTCACATGCCTCGAGATCTTTAGACATTAAGAATTTATGATCGGGCATTTTGCGGTTGTCGGAACTTGAAATTTGATCTTCGGGGACTTTGTGATCAGGCACCTTGAGATCGGGTGCTCGCAACCTAGTCCTTTGGAGTTGAGAAATTTTATCGTTGACATACTCGTGATCGGGTACCTCGTAATTCGGTACTTTGCGACCAAGTATATATATATCTTTTTTTGTTGGGAGTTTGCTATCAGCCCCCGAGCTCTTGCTCCAGTAGTGCTGACTATGCTCGGGATATTGGTATTCGGGAATTTGACTTTCAGGATTCAAGATTTCGATGTCTGATAATTGGGGTTATTAGATACCTCCAATGACCAAACGCTCTGCTCATCCTGAACATGTTCCAATATATGAAGCTGTCAAATTTGTTAGCAATAATCACATTGATATGCTGTGCGTATAAACGCTGTGGTGGCTTTCTGCATTTACCTTTGGCTATCTAGAATGTTTATGTCACTTTAGGGAATTTTTAGCATTCGGGACTCAAGCGGTCCGTCGTACTGTATATTCCGCGCATAGACTTTGAACATCCAGAATCGCTAAGGATTTTCAGAAAAACACGCTCTGTTTGTTGTAGAACCATGCTAGTAGATGGCGAAGTTAGCGTCAAAACCCCGAATGTGTGTTCGGGTGGATCAACGACGGAGCCCCCGAATGTAAATTCAGGTCGATAGTGGAGCCTCTGAATATATTCTGTTTCAAATTCTCAAAACAAAATAATTAGTAGAAATTATAAGAAGAAAATAACATAGTAAAAATTGAATGTTGCAGAGAATGGAAATAGATCATTATAACCAAATGAAGTGTCCTTTAGCTTGTTCAGGCTATTTTGGTAGTACACAGTGTATATTTGGGGCGTTAGCAGATGAGACTCAGGCGGTCTTCCATGCGTTAGTCCCTTGAAACAAGTGCACACGATAAATAGCTAGTTTTGCTTTGAATCAGCAACATTTGGTGATATGATATGAGTATTGTAGTAGCCCCCGACTCTCTATTTGATTAAATGGTAACCAATTAGAGAGTAGAGCAAAAGTAAAAAAGAAGTTTGCAAGTGGTAGCCCCCGACTCTCTATTTAGACGTTGACATCAAATAGAGAGTAGAGCAAGTATTGCAGGAAATAAAACTTGAAATAACTTATCTGATATGTCAGACATGTTGATCGAAGTAGTGTTGAGCGTGACAAACGCGATCTGATTGCTAGTAACAGGTAATCTGCAAATAATAAATTGATTCGCAAATATGATAGTTTAAAGCTGTAGGAACGACTAGAAAGTGTCGTGAATCTGTAGCCCCCGACCAGCATGTTCGGGGCAACATGTTTGGAAAAGCCCCCGAGCCTTATACTCGGGTTTGTTGAAAATAGAATGAGTACTTTTTACACTTGAGACCAAATACTGGGCATGTATTATAGGCACTCTTGTGATAGTACTATCGATTATTGATGAGTACTTTGATCACTTGAGGTCGAGCACTTCGCCAAGCGCAATGGACCCTCTCATGATGGTACCTCGATATTTTTGTACTTGGATCATTTGAGGTCGAACACTCCGTCGAGCGTAACGGACCCTCTCATGATTTGTACTTTGATATTTATGAGTACTTGAATCATTCGAGGTCGAGTACTCCGTCGAGCACAATGGACCCTCTTATGATTTGGTACTTCGGCGTACTTTGGACTCGCTCGAGATCGAGTATTCCATCGAATACAATGGACTCTCTTACGATCAAGCACTTTTAGAATAATAGAGCACCTTGGACCCACTCGAGATCAAGCACTCCGTCGAGCACTTTGGACTCTCTTATGGTCAGACGCTTCGAATGCGCTTCGGGCTTGCTTGAGATCGAGTGCTCCGTCGAGCACAATGGACTCTCTTGCAATCAAGCGCCATAGGAATTAGAATAGTTCGAATCTTTGAGATCGGATACTTGGACAGGCAGTATCTCGGAATCAACTCAATAGATATTGGGAATATGAATATTGAGGCTTTGAATAGCCACTGATTCTTATGCGAAAAGGCAGTTAGTAAATAATATAATAAAAATAGAGATGTCTGATCTGAGTATGTGTTCGGGTATGCGATGGAGCCCCCGAGTATATACTTCGATAGAAAAAGGCTGTCTACACACCCGTATTAAATTTTATGCTTTATTGCGTTAACTGGACTAGATAATTTTGTTACTTAAATTCAATTTAGGCGTTTGTAATTTCACTAAGGGCGAGATGTTCGACGATCTCTTTGATGCCCGTATGTGTTAGACATAGTCGCCCGTCATCAAATTTAAGCAAGATTATTGCTAGTTCCATATTTATTTATCACAGATGTATAGATCAAAATATTGAATAGATTAATAGAATAACTGCGAAAGTATTGAAATATCGCTTAGCTCGATCTGTGTCCGAGTTGGACAATTGGAGCGTCGCCCTCGCTTGTTACACATGGCAACGGTCACCCTCGCTTCGGCCTGAATGTCTCTTGATCACGCAATTCGATCTGCAGCCTGTAGAGGGAAAACAACTCGGATACGGCCATGCGTGCAACAAGGTCACGTTAGTTAATTAGTAGACTGAAATAATCAGGAGTATGAAAAATACATATTGGCTCATTTAACTGGAGCAGAAAATTGTAAATAGGAGAACAAAAAAGAAGACTCAAGTTGATTGGAGGCTGATGCGGTCAACAAGTCCTCCTCCGATGTTGATTGAGCTCCTTGAGGTCTCGTCGTTGGGGGATTGTCTGTTCGGGCATATCGAATTGTTCGGGTGATTTCAGGAATCTCCTAGTTCGATCGTTACCCGTTCAGAATAGATAGTCTGATTTTTTTTTACTGCTGCAGAACTTGGTAACTTGCGCTAGATGCTGCTGGTGGATCCACGTACATGGACCGTATGGAGGCTTCCAGTGTCATTGACCAGAAGAGCATGAGCATGATGTCAGAAACACGTGTCAGCAAAATAATTGCTCATAGGAGTATTAGCCTTCCCCTGGTTTGCTCGAGTCGGCGAATTGACTTGGGTACTGTGCTTCCGAATAGGCCGACGAGTTATCGGGTTATGGGAGTCGATGTCGTCGTAGACGAGTCCTGTTCCCCTTGGAATAGATTAAATCAGATGTCCAGACCAGAGCTTGCTCGAATTGGTAAGTCGCGTCTCCGGTGATGATTGACTGATTTCTTGTTCGCTCGAACCGACGATTTGGTAGATCGGCTTGGCGAAGCTTGGTGTAGCGACAACAGGAGTAAATGTATCCGAGAACCAAACTTCTCCGAATATTGGTATGATTGATCTTCACGCAAGGGCCCCTACCTGGCGCGCCTCTGTCGAAGTTATATTCGGCAGATATTTGGTTCCTAGGGCACCCTGCTTCCTGCAAAGAACGATCATAGTAGACGAATAGAGATGAACAGAGACAAGGGATTTTTATACTGGTTCGGGCCCTCGAGATCGAGTAAAAACCCTACGTCCAGTTGCTGCTTGTATTATTTCGGCGAGTACAAAGAGTACAATATGATGTATGGAGTATCGGGTGTTGGATTGGATACCCCCTACGTACAGGATCCCCACTATTTATGTCCGGGGAGACTTGCATTACAAGACAAAACAGACCTAAACCTATTAGGACTCTATCTCCTGTCTTCGGGCTTTCCTTCCTTGAATAGGCCGCCGTGTCCTGCTCGGAGTCTCTCGTCTGGAGTCGGTGGTCGTTAATCCTCGTAGTCGGGTACCCTGGTATTATGGCCACAACAAGTAGTATGGAAGTATATGGGCATTTTGGGAAAAACATAAATGGTGTAATTGAATCATTTATATTTTAAAAAATCACTTTGATCCTTGATATATTTTTTACACCTCCAATCCCAATTTCATTTCCATCCAAGTGAAATTACTAAACTACCTCTTACTCATGAGGACTTATACTCTATACCACTCGTTGGCAGTATGAAGTACCGTAAAAGAGCTCGAGTTTATTTTTAGTGGTAGCCAATGTGCCACCATTGAATCTTGTCTTCAAATTCTAAATTTAGATCGACTTAGGATTCTAACTATCCAGGTTTCTCTTTATAGCTTAATCTATTATCAATATATGAAAAATGTGGCTATCTATCAATATACGAAAAGTCATGTGACTAATGCTAGTAGATTCACTGTAGAAACTACTTTCATAACATATAATTTTTATTGTTTCAACTGATATATTCCCTACAAAAATTGTATCATGAACCAGTGGTGACGTACGACAGGAAACGAAGAACGCATCATCATGTGAAACCGTGTGAACCTGGACGAGTACGTACGAGTCATCCGTACAGAGGGAGGGAGAGGTGGGGTCCGGTCGGTGGTCGTATCTACTAGCATGCCCACGAAGGCGGCCAGATCAACTGGTCTGCGTGCGTGTCCCCGTGTCAGCATGAGTGTACTTGCAGCTACCGGCCCCGTCGCCTTTCGACTTCGCGGGTGCTTGTTTCTCGCTAGCTAGAGTAGTGTGACTCTGGGCTTTTTGGTTCCCCTCCGTTTTGCATTCTGTGCCTATTTTGTATTCTGTATGATTCCTAATATATTTTTTTCTCTCTGTGCACACGGTCCAACGCGCCCTATTTTGCATTCCATTTTGCATTCTGGGGAACTAAACACCCCCTCTGTGAGCACAGTTGGTCAGTTCCGCATCTGTTTCGCCACTTCCACATGCAAGCCCTGTATACGTGGACGGTGCAAGTGTAAACCGTGTGGTGGGCTGGTAACTGATCAGTCAGCCCACAGGCGGACCGCGGACACGATCTCTTCTCGATCCAACGCGCAACCACACAGCATACAATACATGGTCTCCAACTCCAAACTCGCTTCCGAAGAAGATGGACCACCAGAGCGATCGAGCACGTTCGGTTCGGTTGGTCCAAGTTAGTAAACTGCTTCAGTTCGCTTTTACGGGGGCTATATGGTCAAATGTGTCGAGCACGCGTGTACATACACGTCCCGTCAGAGCTGCTGACTGGCACTGCCGCGGCCAATGTACGTACTTCCTCGAAATCTAGACTGCGCTAACAGACAACTTTGATCACTAATTGAAGGTATTAAATAAAAGTATTTTACAAAACTAACTCCAGAACTCCTGCACTAGGAACCCTGAAGAATCTAATGAGGCCTTTGACCGCATGATTAGAGGATGATTAGAGGATGGTTACTGCAGCATCACTGTAGCCAATCATCGATTAATTAGGCTCATTACATTCGTCTCGAAAAGTTACGCTCATCCGTGAAGAGGTTTTGCAAATAGACTTCATTTAGTACTCCATGCAAAAAAGATTCTCTCCGTACTAGATGCTAGACTAGAAAACCAAACGAAGCCAATACAGAAAATGAACGTGAGCACATAAAGGTCTTGTTTGGTTACCACGCTAAAAATTAGCGTTAAAAGGAATCTTACATGCATGGAGTACTTAATAAAATATATTTACAAAACCTTTTCACAGATGAGTGCAACTTTGCGCGACGAATCTAATGAGCCTAGTTAATCCATGATTTACTACAGTAATGCTACAGTACCCATCCTCAGATCATGTGGTCAAAGATCTCATTAGATTCGTCTCGTGAAGTAGCACAGGGATTGTGGAGGTAGTTTTATAAACTGTTTTTATTTAATACCCCTAATTAATGGTCAAAGATGTCAACTAAACTTTAGCCCAAGCATCAAACAGGGCCTTTGGCCTACGGGCACCACACAGATCAGTAGTAGAGAGTCAACAGCTTGATGGCCAAGCATGGCTGTTTCGCAGTAGAGAAGTTTGACAAGGCAACGACCAACGAGGCACTGCCACAGTGACACTACTAGTAGTCATCGAGCACATCACTACTACAGCAGGAGCATCACAGGCGGTTCGGTTGCCCACATCACAGGCGGTTTTCAAAAGTGGCGCTGGTTAAGTGGCGCTGATAATCGCATTTTCACAGTCGGTTTTTAACCGGCTGTGAAAACTGATTTTCACAGCCGGTTTTTCTCTTGAACCGGCTGTGAAAATAGTTTCACAGCCGGTTTTAGACCTTCAAAACCCGCTTCGTCAGGCGCTATCACAGCCGGTTTTCATCAAAAAACCGGCTGTGAAACTATATTTTCACAGCCGGTTTTTTTCTAAACAAAACCGGCTGTGAAAGGGCATTTTCACAGCCGCTTTTCGTGCAACAAAAACCGACTGTGAAAATCAGTTTTCACAGCCGGTTTTCTGGGCAAAAAAACCGGCTGTGACAGGGATTTTTCACAGCCGGTTTTTTGGGCAAAAAACCGGCTGTGACAGGGATTTTTCACAGCCGGTTTTTGCTCAAAAAACCGGCTGTGATGCCCTTTTTCACAGCCGCTTTTTGTTATTTTCACGGCCGGTTTAAACCGGCTGTAATAACTCTTTTTAGTAAAAAAAATAATAATTACGCATAATCTGGCAAGCACAATATTGCAATATATATCAATCCAGCAAAAACAAACAACAATACATCAACTCCGAATAATAATATTACAGTCTCACATTTGAGTCCAAACATATCGAGTCCATACATATAGAGTCCTTACATAAACCATACATATATCAAAGTCCATACATGAAACCATACATATCAAAGTCCATACACCTAGTCCTAAATCACACAGAACTCACCACCTGGTGTCACAACATGGTCTAAAATAAATCCACATAGTTGTTCCTGAAGTGCCCAAATCTCACTAAGAAGCAACTCAGAAGTATGGAGACTACAATTCTGCACACAACACCATAATAGCAATGTAGTTACTGACAAAATATCAATGAATATTTAATATAGGCAGAAGTATTGCATGCATGCATCTTACAAATATTTAATATAGAAACCAAAAATTGGCACACTCTAATATTACAATTTGTGTTATCTCATGATATACCGACACTGGAAACCTCACATTATTTACCGTTGCACTGAACAGATTGTCACGAGCTGACAGATTGTTACTAGCAATAACCATGATTCAGAATTATGAAAGCATCAACTTTCAATGTGGCACAACATGCACCTTTCTTACAAACATTGGTTGATACAATAATTATAACGTAATGGGCACGCTTCTATACAGGTTGGCCGCCCCAGGTCAACGCAGATGAACCCCTTAATCACAATATTGCTAAACAGAACATAAGAGGAGGGACAATAGAAGTTGCCAATACATTGTAGCCATTTTTCATGCATGCCATGTTCTCAAACGTAAGATCATGCATGCAGCCAGTTTTGTTTATTATATATATTTTGTTGTTGTGACTTGAATTAATGCGGCCATGTATAAAGGAAGATTGATTTCTTCATGTACCATTCACTAACAATTCGTTGCATGGTTCATGAGCTTTTGTTTTCCCACATCGATAAGTTTATCATTAATAGTAAACAGCAAAATTCAGATGCTAGCAATGTAAACTTTTTTCTAAGTACATCTATTAGAAAGCTAACACACAGCAAGAATAGTTTTTAGCTGAACTGAAACACCCCTCGATATGCTTGTTCTCCGAATATGAAAAGTAAAACAATGAATATGAAAAGTAAAACAATGAATATGAAAAGTAAAACAATCGTTGCGTACCTGATCTGCTTGTTCTCCGAACTCATCATTAGTTGCGCATAGCATATAATGCATCACATAGAAGCCGCATAGATTGTTTCCAGCCGGCTGCCTAAGAATCCATTTCTTTTGAATGATATCAAATTTTTTGGAAAATGGCCTAAATATAATGCCCCCTTTCTTCCTGTACTTGGCAAAAGCACTGCATACATTATGAAGAATTGGTAACATTAGATGGTAGATTATCTAAAATACATATACACATTGAAAAGAAGAAAATGATTGTCCTGACTTACGTGTTGAGGAGGTTGATGAGAGGTTGGATGTACTCAAGCTTCCTCCGTTTCGAGTCATAAACCTTAATAGTGCTCTGATCAAGGCATATGTCGATGAGAACATGGTGAAATCTGCATTTTGGATAAAACCAAATAAATCATTTCTAAAATTGACCAAAGAAAGTAGTGATTTGAAGACACTTACTTGCAATTGTATGAAAGAAGTATGCGCTTCTTGTCCTGCATCTTGAGCATAGCATGCACCAAGTAGGTTAAGCAGTGAGGCTTTTTAATCTCTTCCTCATTAATAGCTTGAGGGTCTAAGAATCCTACGTCTGTCGTGCCTTCTTCCTTCAACTTGTGTGCCACCATGCTACAAAATGAGAAACTTATTAGACAAGGTTTATTCATTCTATAAGTTGTAGGAAAAAGATAGTTTAGACACTTACAGAGAAAATAAACTCATGATTGAACAATCTAAGGCATTCTGCTGGTACAACTCATATAGCGACTCGAAATAAACCCAGACTATTTCCTCTTTTGATTTGGACGGTGGCTTATGAAAATGTTCTTCCTTGTATCTCGCCCCAAACGCCTCACCACTCTGACCTTTGTACCATTGATGCAAATTCCGCATTCGCGTGGGTAATTGAGGTATTTGCCAGGGTTCCACAAGATCCCCGCCCGGTTGGAACTTCCATATAGGCGGCGGAGGTGTAAGCTTACCATCCTCTTCCAACTGTATAAGGTCTTCCTGTGTGAGGTTGTTTGCTTCTAAAAACTCTTCCCTTGCCTTCTTATTTTCCACGAAGTTTTGATCGCTTAATTTTCGGTTGGATTGTTTACATATAGTGCGCCCGAAGTCTGATGGAGGCTTCCAGTTATTCCCTGTCTGTGGAACCATTGCTAATTTGTAGAAGTGAAGTACCGCCTCAATGGGTGGTGGCGCTTGGTCCTTTTCTGGCATTAGCGATGTTATACTCGCATTCACTTGCTTTTTCCTAGTGTCTTGGTTAGATTTGGTTGGCCTTTGCTCTTGCTCTTCCTCTTGCCCACATGGTGTATTAGCATACACTGGATTCTTAGAACATAACATAGCAGACTGCATGCTCTTTTCCCTTGTGCTCGGTGGCGTGCTCACTCTTGAACATCGGCCCTGAGAAACACGTTTTTTGGGCTTGGGGCTTGCTGATCGACTTTCAGATCCTTCTGGCCGTGGGAGTGCATCATTGTCAGGAATAGGTGACAATGGACGTTCATCCGACTCACAGTCTGATTCTTCAGACTCGTCGTCAAATGAGATATAGCGCTTACGCCAAGCCACGAAGCAACCAATGTTGTCCCCAATTTTCTTCTTATCATCCTGCCCGGGGATATCTAGCTCCACTCTACGGAACCTTTTCTTAACAATGGCATCAATGGTGACTTTGGCGTATCCATCCGGCAATGGACGGCAATGCAATTGAACCCCTTCGCCCGTAGGCCATGCCTGCCCAACCGCAACCTTGGTCTTCCAGAATTTGTCCTGGACATATAGCTTGCATTGTCTTGGTTCTGTGATCGCATCCACTGGGAAAGACAGGCCTGCATCTTCCGCAGGAAGCCCGACACTTCCGCAACTACTACGGTGCACGACAGGGCTAGTGTGAATATCACCGCCTTGTTCCGGAAGCGAACCTTGGTGCCGAGCCTGCTCGCTGAATTCCTTCCGAAGCTTCTGGGTTACTTGTTGAGTTACTTGTTCGGTTACTTGCTGGCGGACTTGTTCGGTCACTTGTTCGGCAACTTCCTGGCGAACGGCTTGTATCATAGAATTCCATTGGGACTCTCGTGCTGCCTTGCTCCTTTTATGGCTTCTGTATGTGCTTGCATCGTCTACGAAGGCAAGGCCCCAGGGAACAACTCCGGTGCCTCTTGTGCGTCCAGGGTGCTCTTTGTTTCCTAGAGCACGTGTAAGCACGTCATTCTCTCTATTCGGAATAAAGAGTCCGCCCTCAACTTCACTTTGGGCTTGCTTTATTTTACTAGCTATTTCCCTGGATTCTTGTGTGCGGTAACTAAGGGAGCCATCAGGGTTGTAATAAGCACCACGAGCAAGCAGGTACCTCACGGCACGCTCATCCCAACCATCTGTCTCAAGCGTTGCACCAGAGCTTGTCACCGCTTCAGCCATCTCCTCCCAGTCGTTTATTTTCCCAAGGTACCCACGAGACCCACAATGATGGTGGCAGGTATTCTTAGAGGAATTAACTGTATTTTTTGAGCAGGTCTCTTGTACCTTAGGCGTCTCATAGTACTTACAGAAACGTTCCCAATACTGCTCCTGGTTCGGATAGTGTTTCCAGTTAGGCACCCGACCTTCCTTCCTCATCTTATTTAGTACCGTCCTAAAATTATTTGCTGACTTGCCCATCGTTTGCAGTACTCTGCGCTTTGCAAGTGCCTCTGAGTTTGGATCAGGGAAAATGAAATGTTCTTTCATCTTATTCCAACATAGTTCCTTTATCGGATTAGGAGGTTGCATTTCCGTTGCCTTTGAATTCCAGCCATGATATATGATCGGAACGTAATCCTTCACTATGCGCCCTGCGGCAGTCTTGTAAGGCCCTATAATCTTCTGTGGTGAGACTGGCTCCCCGGTGATATCTACACGGGTGATTATCATTCGGCCTGTTGGCATCTTGTTCGGGCCTCTCTTGCCTCGGACTTTCGGTTCTTCCGACATTTCTGCCTTAGTCTGAACTGGCTCCTGCCAATACTAAACACTATTAATATCCAACGATGCACCTAATAATTAGGTTACTCATGTACACAATGACATGAATTACCTCATTCTCTGATAAGCTATTATTTTGTTCAACGTCATTTTGGTCGAGGTTGAGGTACGCGGAAGGGCTCTCTTGGGCATCATCACTAGCCCCTTCGTCATTGTGCAATTCATTCTCGGCCTGTCTTGCTCGACGAGACGTGAATCGGTCGAATCGACCCATGATCTGCGTACATGAGTATGGCTATGGTACTTAGATTGGGGCGGTCTGCCACAAAGGTTAATCCCTTGACCATTACTTAACCTGTTTCAGTTACTTAATTCCAACTTAAATGTGTGATATTGCAAGAGAAAATGGATTATATATCTAAGTTCAGAAGTTTAAGTGCAAATTGGATGCTTCTATAGAAATCATGGTTAAGTACCAAAGAAGAAAATTGTCTAAAAATTCCTACATCAATTTTATCACAGACATAAATAAAAAGTAGACAAAAAAATCTAATGAACAATTCTATTAGTCAAGGAGAGTCGTGGCCCTATTTGACGCAAGAGCTTAGTATTTTCTACGCTAAAGTATGAACTAAACATTCAAGGATCAGAAGCAGTGTATATATGCTGTAGGAAAATGATGCTTAGTCGTCTACAATCATACAATGAGTAAGCTGCTGACTGATGAGGAATTAATAAAAGCGTTAATTTTCATCATGGCTTCAATCCTGTGTGCATAGTGATAAATCAACTGATGGAGATTGTTCTTTAAAACATATGAAAATTTATAAGTTGCATCGACATAGATAGGTACCGTGCCTACTATATATGATCAGCTAAAATGTATGGCTATTGTCAGTAAAATGCACACCAAATTCAAGTTGGTGAAATGGCCCTGAGAACAAGGTCTTCTTAGCAGTTGTTTTATTTGTATTCTTCACAGCATACAATTCGGTCTGAACATTATGTGCTTGGTACATGAAAAGCCAGGATTTCTTGTCGTGGTAACGCATTTGGCAAGACACAGGTTGGTGCTTTAGTTGCAAGTGGACAAAGCTTTCAGTTTTTTTGTGGCTTGCAGGAAAAAGATGTATTTCCAGTAAAGCGGGCGGGTTCAATAAAGGGTGAGCTGAAAAACAAGCGGGCGGGTTCACATATCCATCAGACCACATACAAGCAACATGAAAAGAGCACAAACTAATATGTAATGTACCCAAAATCAGGCATCAAGACAATAGAATCCACACATATCGATATCACAAATATACTGTCGATCGCCATACAACAATTAAATTTGGTTTGTTTATACGAAGATTCTGAGAATCTGAAAAAAAAACATACATGATATGTGTAGCTGGACATGCATGGGATCCTTAATTTAGCAGCACTGCGCATCTAAGCCTCTACCTGGATAGTGGCCGAGTGGGGCTTGTTGGATGAATCCAGATTTATTGGGAGTATGTGTTTAATTCTATCTGAATTTGAAATGAGTTATATTTCGAAAGACATCGCAATCACTATGTAAAATAGACCAGTTGTAGGCGGCAGTCATATGTGAACTAAAAACATATTATATAATCCATAAATATAGCTAACAAACTGCATATGTGATATATTCAATCTGGAGAAGTACCTTCAATCTTCTGGAGCAGCTTCTTGACCTTGTGCCTGCAATCTTGGAGCAGCTTCTTGACCTTCAATCTTGGAGCAGCTTCTGGGGCGGCGCGGGCGCGGGCGG
>CM014276.1:56491352-56594811 GCA_004135705.1 Alloteropsis semialata
GGGCGAGGCGCTGGCGGGAGGGGGGCGGGCCGGGGTTTTATACGAAAAAAACAGAGCCGGTTCGACAAAACCGGCTGTGATAAGCATCACAGTCGGTTTTTCAGAAAACCGGCTGTGAAAGATCACTGTTCACAGCCGGGTTTTTTAAAAACCGGCTGTGATTTTCAATTGTAATTTTCAAGTAAAAAATGAAAGAATTTTTTTTGAAAATGCTGCATTGAAACAATTGCTCATGGAAAAAATCCAACAATTTTCGGAGAAGGTTTAGGCATTTTCGTATTTTTTTCTCAAAAAAATGCCAAGAAATTCAAATAAAGCATGAAAAATCATTAACTTTGTCGAAAAAAGCCGTAACTCCTCCGGGGCAACTTATATGCATCCTAACACCTATGAAAAATGTTAGACCTTGTATATGAGCATATAAAGTTGTCTCGGCGCAGAAACGTGAAAGAATACGCTAAGTCCTATAGAAGTGTGTCGAGTAGGTTCGAGATTGTGAACGATGTGCAGTACCGCCTTCTCAAAATGGCAAGATCTTTGTGCGATGGAGTCATGCATTGAAATAGTGGCTCATGGAAAAAATCCAACAATTTTCGGAGAAGGTTTAGGCATTTCCGTATTTTTTTCTCAAAAAAATGCCCAGAAATTCAAATAAAGCATGAAAAATCATTAACGTTGTCGAAAAACGCCGAAACTCCTCCGGGGCAACTTATATGCGTCCTAACACCTATGAAAAATGATAGACCTTGTATATGAGCGTACAAAGTTGTCTCGGCGCAGAAACGTGAAAGAATACGCTAAGTCCTGTAGAAGTGTGTCGAGTAGGTTCGAGATTGTGAACGATGTGCAGTACCGCCTTCTCAAAATGGCAAGATCTTTGTGCGATGGAGTCATGCATTGAAATAGTGGCTCATGGAAAAAATCCAAGAATTTTCGGAGAAGGTTTAGGCATTTCCGTATTTTTTTCTCAAAAAATGCCCAGAAATTCAAATAAAGCATGAAAAATCATTAACGTTGTCGAAAAAAGCCGAAACTCCTCCGGGGCAACTTATATGCGTCCTAACACCTATAAAAAATGATAGACCTTGTATATGAGCGTACAAAGTTGTCTCGGCGCAGAAACGTGAAAGAATACGCTAAGTCCTGTAGAAGTGTGTCGAGTAGGTTCGAGATTGTGAACGATGTGCAGTACCGCCTTCTCAAAATGGCAAGATCTTTGTGCGATGGAGTCATGCATTGAAATAGTGGCTCATGAAAAAAATCCAACAATTTTCGGAGAAGGTTTAGGTATTTCCGTATTTTTTTCTCAAAAAAATGCCCAGAAATTCAAATAAAGCATGAAAAATCATTAACGTTGTCGAAAAAAGCCGAAACTCCTCCGGGGCAACTTATATGCGTCCTAACACCTATGAAAAATGATAGACCTTGTATATGAGCGTACAAAGTTGTCTCGGCGCAGAAACGTGAAAGAATACGCTAAGTCCTGTAGAAGTGTGTCGAGTAGGTTCGAGATTGTGAACGATGTGCAGTACCGCCTTCTCAAAATGGCAAGATCTTTGTGCGATGGAGTCATGCATTGAAATAGTGGCTCATGGAAAAAATCCAAGAATTTTCGGAGAAGGTTTAGGCATTTCCGTATTTTTTTCTCAAAAAAATGCCAAGAAATTCAAATAAAGCATGAAAAATCATTAACGTTGTCGAAAAAAGCCGAAACTCCTCCGGGGCAACTTATATGCGTCTTAACACCTATGAAAAATGATAGACCTTGTATATGAGCGTACAAAGTTGTCTCGGCGCAGAAACGTGAAAGAATACGCTAAGTCCTATAGAAGTGTGTCGAGTAGGTTCGAGATTGTGAACGATGTGCAGTACCGCCTTCTCAAAATGGCAAGATCTTTGTGCGATGGAGTCATGCATTGAAATAGTGGCTCATGGAAAAAATCCAACAATTTTCGGAGAAGGTTTAGGCATTTCCGTATTTTTTTCTCAAAAACATGCCCAGAAATTCAAATAAAGCATGAAAAATCATTAACGTTGTCGAACAAAGCCGAAACTCCTCCGGGGCAACTTATATGCGTCCTAACACCTATGAAAAATGATAGACCTTGTATATGTGCGTACAAAGTTGTCTCGGCGCAGAAACGTGAAAGAATACGCTAAGTCCTGTAGAAGTGTGTCGAGTAGGTTCGAAATGTGAACCGGCTGTGAAAAAATGTGAACCGGCTGTGAATTTTTTCACAGCCGGTTTTCATCAAAAACCGGCTGTAAAAAATTAACAATCATTGCAACCAGATTCCGGCCGCATTCCTTTGTTTTTTTGTCCAAAAAAAATTTATTGCCGAATATAAATACTAATTTCCGAATATAAATACTAATTTCTCGGTATTTATAGGGTCGAATATAAATACTAATTGCCAAATATAAAATATAAATACAAATGATTTTTTATTCTTTGCTAGTTTTTGTAAACAAATTTCTTGGATTGCAATATTTTATTAGCGAGGAAGGGAGTAAAAATAACATCAGTGGCTTTGCTTTGCATCATTATTAGGGTCCCAGTTTTAGTCTAGAATATGCAAAGTTCAAGAAAGTTACATACTTACAATTGGCCTCATAATTTTGCAGGTATAAGGACACAATTTTCTTTGGGCTCCGAGGTGTGCGCAATATGTTATATGTCAAGAGGATTAGAAGGTAATGCAGGCATATCCACTGCTCTAGTGTTTAACGTGTCCCTCCATCCAAAAAAACTTGACCTTTTAGGATTCAAATTTTGTCTCACAAATAAACTTGTCACTTTAGCATCTAGACATCTAGTAGAGGCCATATATAGTCATTAGACATCTTGTCAATTTTAATGCCGGATTAAAAAGAGAAAGATGAAACATAAATGTATTAAAATAATGGCTCATGGAAATATAAATACTAATTGACGAATATAAATACTAATTATTATAAAATATAAATACTAATTGACAAATTATAATTATTACATAGAGGGAAGTAAATGTTGAAACATTACATAAAATTAATAATAGTACATAGAAGGTTTTAACATTACATAAAATTAATAATAGTACATAGAAGGTTTGAATATTATATAATGATTACAAAAACAATTTCACCAAAGGTTGGCTTCAACTGACTATTACAGCCTCATCATGATCGAGTCGCACGTAAGCTGGTTCGTCACCTTCTTCAAACACATGTAGCTCAACATCAGGACCAAGAGGTGACATGTCATGGTAGCCATTACCCTCTTCCTCGGTTCTATCTTCTACACCGACGATCTTTCTTTTACCCTGAAGTACAACATGGCGCCCCTTGTTAACCAGATCATTTGCATAGAAGACTTGGACTACATCTTTAGCCCACACGAATGGTTCTTCTCTGTATGCGATGTCCTTCAGATCCACGACAGTCATACCATACTCGTCCGTGAAAACGCCCCTAGGAACTTTGACCCACTGGCACTTAAAAAGAGGGATCTTCAGTGCACCGTAGTCTAGCTCCCATATCTCCTCTATGGATCCATAGTATGTCTCCAGCTTACCGTTGTTGTCGTAAGCATCAATCCGGACACCGCTATTTTGGTTAGTGCTTTTTCCATCCTGTTTCCTTGTGTAAAATGTGTATGCATTTATTTGATACCCTTGGTACTTGCATAGCGTACTAGATGGTCCGGCAGCCAAGGTATCTAGCTCAGAATGCCCTGTTTCCACGCCAATCAATTTATCTCGCAACCAATTGCCAAAGAAGTCTCTATGTTGTTTCAATAGCCATGATTCTGACCTATTACTATTTTTTGCTCGTAGTTCTCGTTTGTGCATCTCGACATATGGAGTCACTATGGCAGCTTGCTGTAGTACGGCGAAATGTGCTTGCCTGAAAGCAACTAGGTCATCAACATTGTGTGTTTGCTTGCCTATCGTGCCTATGCCACCTAGCCTTCCTTCATGTGGAGATTTTGGCACGCCCATTCTGTCAATATCCAAGTAGTATGTGCAGAACTCAATTGCCTCCTCTGTAGACCATCCGCTTACCATGCACCCTTCAGGCCTATATCTATTGCGGACATATTTCCTTAGAACGCTCATTAGCCTTTCGAAAGGAAACATCTGATGTAAGAAGATGGGACCAAGGACTCTAATCTGTTGTACAAGGTGGGTGAGGAGATGGACTGATATGTCAAAGAAGGTAGGTGGGAAATGCATCTCTAGCCTGTTAATAGTATGGATCAAGTCTGCCTGCATCTTGTCTAGTATTTGTAGATCAATGACCTTGTGTGACATTGCATTGAAGAAGGAGCACAACTTTATGATTGGTTCTCTTACCTTTGTTGGGAGAACACCTCTAATTGCAACAGGGAGCAACTGTGTCATGAGAACATGGCAATCGTGGGCCTTCATGCAGCCCATGTTGAATTTCTTCTCTTTGGTATTGACTAGCCTTCTGATGTTTGATGAGTAGCCAGTAGGAACTTTGAGTTCATGAAAGAATTTACATATTTTATCCTTCTCTTGACTGTCCAAGGTCCACGAAGCAACCGGAAGCTTCTTTTTGCCATCAGGTTGTACAATTGGATGTAGCTCAGGCCTGACATTCATCTCTTCTAAGTCCTGTCTAGTTTCCAATGAGTCCTTTCCTTTACCCTTCGCAGCCATCACTGTTCCAAGCGTGCTCTCCGTAACATTCTTTGTTAGGTGCATCCCATCAAGTGCGTGACGAACTATGAGAAACTTCCAATAAGGAAGCCTCCAGAACAAAGACATCTTTTTGAACAGAGAATCAGCCGGTGCGGGCACACTTCCGGCCCCCTTTCCAAGGACAACTCTTAGTTTGCTAACCATCTTTAATATCTGCTCTCCATTCCGGTATGTCGGAGGTGATCGGTCATCCCTTGTACCATCAAAGGATTTCTTGTTCCGGCGATAGGGGTGGTTAATTGGAAGCAACCTTCGATGACCCATGTAGACCATCTTCCTGCTATTGCTAAGCCATCTTGCATCTGTCTTTTCCATGCAAACCACACATCCCTTATATCCTTTTGTAACTTGACCAGACAGGCAACCAAGGCCGGGTAGGTCGGTGATAGTTACAAATAGAAGTGCTCTCAATTTGAAGTGTTCTCGCTTGTACTCGTCCCACACCTTGACACCTTTTGTCCACAATGTCACGAGATCATCCACCAATGGTTCTAGATACACATCTATATCATTGCCAGGTTGCTTGGGTCCTTGGATCAATAAAGGCATCATTATGTACGTCCGCTTCATACACAACCAAGGTGGAAGGTTGTATATGCATAGAGTCACTGGCCAAGTGCTGTGTTTGCTGCTAACCATGTTGAAAGGACACATCCCGTCCGTGCTCAGCCCAAACCTTACATTCCTAATCTCATTTCTCAATTTTTTCTTGTATTTAAAATCAAGAGCCCTCCATTGTGAACCATCTGCTGGGTGCCTGAGCTTCCCATCTCTAAGACGATCTTCGGCATGCCACCGCATAAGCTTTGCTGTCTTTGCATTTGCGAACAACCGCTTCAACCGTGGAATTATTGGAAAATACCAAACGACCTTAGCGGGCGGCCTCATGTTTCGTTTGCAATCCATTGCAAGTGCTGATGAACACTTGTATCTTGAAGCATTGCAAACTGGGCATTCATCCAAATCTTCGTATCTACCACGGTACAAGATGCAATCATTGGGGCACGCATGGATTTTTTGAACTTCGAGACCCAATGGACAGATCATCTGCTTCGCCTCGTATATGTTCTTAGGCAATCCATTCGGGCTAGGAAGCATCGTCTGCAAAACTTCTAGCAAATCATTGAAACCTTTGTCCGACAACCCATTACTTGACTTCATCTCCAGTAGCCTGAGGTCCGCTTCCAATTTAGATATGGTACACCCTTCGTACAATGGTGTCTTGGCATCCTTTCTCATCTTCTCCAACTTTTTCAGATTTTTGTCATCAAGGAATTCCGGCTCCCCATCATGTATCATTCTGTCTAGGCCATCCAACATAGCATCTGAAGCTAAAGTCTCATGCATGGTTGCACCGAAAGTTTCCTGCTGTGTTTCATGCACCGTTCCTTGCACCGATTCTTGCACCGTTTCCTGCACGGTTTCTTGCACCGTTTCCTGCTCTATTTCCTGCACAGTCTCCCGCACTGTTTGAGCTTTTCGTTTCCGCACGGTTGTAGAGGCTCCATCAGTGTCATTGATACCAACCTCCCCATGCTTATTCCAAATCATATAATCTGGCTTGAAACCCCTAGTTAGCAAATGGCATCGGATCTGCTCGATATTTGTGAACTGCTTCTGATTCTTGCAATCAACACATGGGCATGAAACATACCCCCTTCCCTTGGATGACTGATGATAAATGCCTTGGCAACATCTATAAAAGACTGAACTCCTTTCACAAAAATATCACCTCTACCCAAAGAATCATACATCCATCCTCTATCCATCTGTGAATTAGAATAGAACAATTTTCGTACTTTAGTTAAAAGGCCCTAAAAAGTTTCATGAATGTAGCCTTCAACAAATTAAACCAAATTTATTTAAATATTTATTGGCCCCTAAACAAATAGCTAGTTTAGTTAAATACACTAATCTAGTACTTCAGACTATACCCATAATTTCAGGTAATAGAGAATCAATATATAGTTAGTTGTTGCATGTGTAGAGATGATGCACAAATTTTTAGACATTGTTTAGATTTTTGGATTATTTGTAGAAACTTTAAATGATTTTCAAATTTATGCTTATTATGATTTTTAGATATTATAAATGATATTCATATTTAGGGTTATTAGGATTTTTAGAGATTATAAATGAAATTCATATTTAGGTTTATTATGAAATTTAGAATTACATCTTTTTAGAGGCTTCAAATGACGTTGATATTTAGGATTATTAGGATTTTTGAGATTATAAATGATATTCTTATTTAGTTAGATTTTAAATTCAATTTTACTTCTCATGGTTGTCAATATCTTGAACTAAAACAATCCTCTATTCATCTGTGAATTAGAATAGAACAATTTTCGTACTTTAGTTAAAAGGCCCTAAAAAGTTTCATGAATGTAGCCTTCAACAAATTAAACCAAATTCATTTAAATATTTATTGGCCCCTAAACAAATAGCTAGTTTAGTTAAATACACTAATCTAGTACTTCAGACTATATCCATAATTTCAAATTTATGAAACGTAACAAAAAATGCTTGTAAAATTAAGTATGGATAGATACTAACCTTAAAACAAGCGATTGATGTTCAACCTTTAGAATTCAGCACCATGCATGTAAGCCAATTCGACAAATTGATCTAAAATGGAAAAGACCGTCTTCCATTCATATTCAACTCAAATTTGATAAAATCTAACCAAGCAAATAAATCAACCATCAAACATAGGGCGTACGTACCCATCAAATAACCACTCTGGACTTGTGCAACCTTCAAAACTCGATCTCCTCCATGAATCAATAGGTGAGAAATGCCTCTATAATAATCAAAGAGCAACCACTTATTCATTCTCATCCCAAGTTTGCCAAAAACTAACCAATCACAATAACAACCTAAAACAATTATGTGCACATACCAACCTTTAACCATGGTGGAGGTGTGAAACCATCCAAATTCGGCCTCCTACACGGAAAAATTGGTGAGAAATGGCCTCTAAATTGATGAACACCCTCTCCATAAAATTCATCCAAAAATTGAAAATCAACCCACAAATGCATTGGTGGAAATGAGGTATAGCTAGAGACCAACCTTTTGGTAAGTTGGTGAGGTATATCCTTCAAAAATGGAGTCTTTTGGAGAAGAATTCGAAAAAGTGGCCGTAACAATGGTGAAAATGGTGTTTGTGTCGGGTTGGGGAAGAAGGAGGGGAGGGGAGGCAGCACATATATGGGTGCGCCATTTTCACAGCCGGTTTTTATTATTTTCACAGCCGGCTAAATAAAACCGGCTGTGAAAATGCATTATCACAGCCGGTTTTTCTTAAAAACCGCCTGTGAAAAAAAACCTGCAAATGTCAGGTTTTGTCAGATCAAAAACCGGCTGTGATAGGTGGTTTTCACAGCCGGTTTTTGAGCCGAACCGGCTGTGAAAACCGAGCCCTTTTCACAGCCGGTTCGGCTCAAAAACCGGCTGTGAAAACCACCTATCACAGCCGGTTTTTCCTTTCCCAGTCGCAGCACTAGAAAAACCGACTGTGATAATATTTTCTGCGCCACTTTCAAAAAACCGGCTGTGAAAATAGTGACTTGAAAAATGGTTTCTGTAGTAGTGCATGCACATTCAGCACATCTCAAGCTCAACTGCCCCAGGGAGGTAAAGGCAAGGACAACACAAGGGGACCAGGGAGCAGTGGAGCAGTGGAGCTGGAGCATTGTGCGTGCATCACTGCATATATCAGCATATGTGAAAAGGGGAGTGAAAAAAAAAGACATGGCGATGGGTTCAACCAACCCGGTAGATGCGCAGTTGTTTTTTATGACGGCCGAGAAGGTAAGTGAAAAGGCACTGGTAATATAAAGCGGGGTGTCTAGATGCATGCATAGGGGTTTGACAAGGTCACAAGGACCTGATGCCGCGTTCCATCGAATTCGAATCCACGCCCAACCGCCACGTGAGCCGGTCCAGCCCAACCTGCATGCGCGCATCGCTGCATTTAGCTAGAGAAATCTTACGTCTCATTCATGACACGGCCGCCCGGGCTAATTAACGACAAAGTGATTTTCCCGTGCCGACTGATTATGATTTGATTTTGAAACACGGGCATGCATATATGAGAACGTGCGTGGTGGCACACACAGCACGCACGTTGGTCTTGCTCCGTTGACAGGCGCTCCGTCTTTTCCTGCTGGAGAAACCACGTACGAAACTAAAATACGTTTAACATGGACTGAGCCAGGTCTTACTCTTGCCCTCAACACAGTAATCATCGTTACCAAGTGGCAATAAATAAACTACTCCATTTGGATATCGTTAGCATGTCCAGATCGAGTTGGTTATTTTTTGCCCATTTGCTGAGGCCTTCTGGACAGGCGCCGCTTCCAGAGAAAGCCCGACAGCGACGGGGCGACGTGGAGCTGAAAGATCGCCGCCCGGCGATCGGCGGTGGAAATGACGTCACCCGCACGGTCATCGGTCTCCGTCAGCCGTTGCGGCCGGCCCCGGCCGGTCGTTTGATTGGGCATCGCCGCACATGCCCGCGCGCATGCCACCGGCCCGTGCGCTTCATGTTTGGAACATGCTTAATTCACGAGAGACCTTGAGGCCCCTTGACAGTTTCATTTCATCACGACATCCTTGCGTTGCGTTCGCATGCAGGCAAGACGTTCTGGTGCTGTCGCTCTGAACTTTCTGAAGGAAATGGCAACGCAATCAGCAAGCAGTGACGCCCTGCAGCACCACTGCAGTGCTGCACAACCGAGGAAGCAAGTTCAGTCGTTTTGCTTCGTCCTTATGGTTGTGCCAAGAAGAATTTCGCCTCTGCACTAGCATTGCTTCCGCGACGGTTCGATCAGCTGCTAATGTTTCAGGGTTTCTGCATGCATTGCCGCATGGACAATTGGAACAAGTGTGTGCGTGTTATGGAAAAGGGTGCAGTGTTCCACGGAGAATATTGACGAGGTTAGGACTTCAAAACCACACCAGTATATTCTCCCGGACCGAACACACGTACACATGTGCCTTCGTGGAACTGTAGTTTGAAGCTTTGAATGCCATTTTTCGAAATAGTTTGAAACTTTGAATCGCTTCTCTTGTTTAGTTGTTTTTGTTTCGTTCAGGCGGACTGGACTGTAGTTTCTTTGTAGAACTGTGGACCGTCGTTGTTGTCCAAGTGGCACAACTTAGGTTCCAGATACTTTGAATACCATGTTCAAATATGAAACTTTGAATCACTTCTCTTATATGCATTCCACACCTTCTGCTTCAGCTAATCAGACTGTAATGTTTGCGGACAGTCGCGGTTCTCAACTTGCGTTCCAGATGAAAGGTCTGTTTGGACAGCGCCTACGGGAGCCACGCCGGAACAGCGGCCGCGCCTAACTCGCGGCGAAGAAATTGCTCGCCGAATATCAGGTGTTGTTCGGCTGCCAAAATGAACTACGAAGCAGCAGCATAGGTGCGGCGTGCCTAGGACTCGGCGCCAAGCAAACGGTTGCCACTGTTGGCCGGAGTTGGGGCACGGTAGTTGCGGCCAGGGTTTTTTTTACCGACCGTTACCGGTCCGGTTCCCGCGGTTACCGCTCTTACCGGTCCGGATCGGTAAGGATACTGTTCATCGGTTACCGAAAAAAACCGGTACTGTTCATCAGGAACCGGTAAAAACCGGTCCGGTTTACCGCTACCGCCGGCCGGCGGTAGCAGGTCACCGGTCGGAAAAAAAAACCCTGGTTGCGGCACGGTTTGGTAACTAACCAAAAGCACCCGAAGAGCAAGGAGTTTCTTCTATTGAGGCCGCCAGGTTCCAAATTCATGGTACTAAAAGAGTTGGACCTTCAATCGAGGCCCAATACTAAAAGATCCGGTAAATTATTTAGGCCCAATACTACTTAGGGCCTGTTTAGTTGAGGAAACTTTCTCGACTTTTCACTATTCATCAGTCACATTAAATGTTAGAACACTAATTAAGGGAATTAAACGTGAATTAATGACAAAACCCATTTCATAACCCCCGGATAACTTCGCGAGACGAATCTAATGAGTCTAATTAGACCATAACTACACAACGTCGTGCTACAGTAAACAATCTCTAATGACGGATTAATTAGGCTTAATAGATTTGTCTCATGATTTCCCGTTCATCCGTGTAATTAGTTTTATAATTAGATCATGTTTAGTTCTCCTAATCTTTGATTTAAAATTGTTACAGTAAATTTCGCAAACTTTCTCACACAACTAGACAGGCCCTTGCAGATCCAATCCAACCAGAACAGTGTTACCTTTAGATCCATGGGCCTAAACAAAGAAATAAAGAGTTTCTATGGAGGCCCAGTACTAGAATTTAGTAAATAGTACTTTATTTCGTCCCAATTAATCCTAGCCGCTCATTAGATGGGCACCTCCTCTGCCCAACGACAACGAGAAACGAGTGGCTGGCTTTCTGCTCTGCCTCAGCACCGGTGAGCGCAAGAAAAATCACATGGCGTTGCAGCGCTCGAGTCCTGCTACCTCCACACCGGCCACCGGCCGTAGCGCCACCGCCGTCCTCCGCCGGCCAACGACAGATTCTCGCAGCCGTCTGAGGGTGCACGCGCAGAAGCCCGCCGCCGGATCCCGTGGCGCGGCCGCCGAGACCGAGAAGCCCTCCCGCTCCGAGAACGCCGTGCTCAAGGCGGCATGGTACGGCTCCGAGCTCCTCGGCATCGCCGCGTCGTTGTTCCGGCCGGCGCCGTCTACTACCGAGCGGTACTCTGAAGGCGATGCAGCAGAGGGAGGCGCGGCGGGGGACCTGGACCGCGCGGGAGTGGTCGAGGCCATCAAGGAGGACTTCGCGCGGTCGTACTTCGTCACAGGTCTGAAACTTCTCCAATGAACTCAGGAAAGATCACTGCAACTCAGGAGTATGATACTGCCTACTGCTTACCTAAAAATCACTTATCTGATTCCGTTCGTTTTCGCAGGGAACCTCACGCTTGGAGCTTACGAGGAGGACTGCGAGTTCGCCGACCCAGCGGGTTCGTTCAGAGGCCTGCGACGCTTCAAACGGAACTGCACGAATTTTGGGTCTCTGCTGGAGAAGTCGAACATGAAGCTCACCAAATGGGAGGACCTGGAGGTTCGTCGTGCATTTCCAGCAGCCCAATTTCGAGCTAACCTTTTGTCATGTGTTGCCGTTAACTTCTGATGGCAATAACATTGCTGCCTCTGGCTGCAGGACAAATCGATGGGGCACTGGCGTTTCAGCTGCGTCATGTCGTTCCCGTGGCGGCCTATTCTGTCAGGTAATTGTTCCAAGTTCATTCCCCATCTGTACTCTGCAGAGAATTGCTGGGTTTTTGTTTTTTCAGTTGTTTATACCTTTGCTCCTGCCCTGACATGGTGTTTGCCATCATCTTGCGTATTATTTCAGCAACTGGGTACACGGAATACTACTTCGATGCTAAATCAGGGAAGGTGTGCAGGTACTGAAAACTACCCTTCCGTTTCTGCCTGTCGATACAGATCATATTTTCAGGAGCATCCAACTAGGTTTCTAGGAAGCAACACGATGTTCCATTCGTGTGCGACGAGGACTGACAGGTTGGTTACTTGTGGTCATCCAGGCATGTCGAGAATTGGAACGTCCCCAAGATGGCGCTCCTACGGCAGATTTTCAGGCCAAGCCGATGGATCTGGGAGAAGCGCTAGCTAAAGGCGTTCAAGTGTGCAAGGATCGAAGATGCTTATGCTCCAAATGTGTCGTACGTAAGTAGAGTTGTAAAAAGTAAAATACACTAGGGGTTGCAAATCGTAAATCTATAGTAGTAATCATGTTACCCATGTGCTCTGGGCTTGCAAGCGAAGCAGGATTTAAGCAATTAGGCCCATCTCGGTCCGTATTCCAGAACCTTCCGACCATATTTCGTCATGGGCCTGGCCCATGTTACAAAGACGGGCCTTCTAGGGTTTCTTGTCTCGACATCTTTATAAGCAGAAGCCCTCGGAAGCGTGGAGGCGAGGGCGTTGCGGCGTTGGCTGCGCACTGCAATGGCGGCTGTCTCTCCTCTGTTTCACCTCCGAGCAGCAGCGGGGGTTTATTCATCTCGGTTCTTTCTTCACGCGTGCTAGATTTCTTAGTGCGATCTCTGCTATTTTTTTTCTTTAGGTGTTGTTCGACTTGTTTGGTTTCCCTTTTCGTGTGTAAAGGTATCCTTGGTCAGATGAGGAGAGAATAACTGCAACAATATGATCCTTGATCTGATTCTCAGTATTTAAGTCTCTGATGACCTTGCCTTGCTATTGCTAATGCTTTTTTTGGTCAATTTTTTCTTTTTGTTTTACGTTTGTGAATTTAAATCTGAATCTGCCCTGGATGTGATGAAGAAAAGATTGGTCCGTGTTTCTGATTTTCAGTGACTGATAACCATCTACATTTTCCTTCTGATCCCTAGCAGAGGATTTAAATAAGTTCTTCTGGTTTTGTGTTTTTGACTGTCTGCGAATTTTTAACCTCATTGCTGTGATGAATTATGATAAACTTCGCATGTCAGACTTCGGAGATGCTTCTGGCATCCATGAGAAGATGTTTCATACAACTGAGCAATGCAGATCTTTCCCGCAGAAAACGTAAAATATGCAATGTGTTTCCTTGTGCATCACCAAGATTGGGGGTTTATCTGTAAAATATTTGTGCTGAATTTGAATGACAATATGATTTAAACAGTTCACTGGTATTAATGCAGAGCATAATGCTATCGTATCTGATTGAGTATAAACCTTAAGATCGGATTTCTGTACCACCGATGTTAACTGCAAACTTGTTGCTGAAGGGACACAAGGAACGGGCCACACCATGCTCTTTAACCATTAGAGCTGGGACAAACTCTGTAATTTCGTTATCATCTGGTAATGAAATCAGGGCTATGCCCGTAGTAGAAAAAAATTAACATAAAAGATCTCATGTTGCAAATAAGCAAAAGAACTTTAGATGCACATAATCATTTCACATAATAATTTCGTGTCCAAGTGCGTTCATAGTCTGATGATGAGAGACAATAACTGCAACAATATGATCCATGATCTGATTCTTAGTATTTAAGTCTCTGATGACTGAACATCTTTTCTGTCTTTGCAAATGTTTTTTTTGCTGTTTTTTGTTTTATTTATTTATTTTATTATTATTATAATTTCATGTGCATATCTGAGTCTTTGCTGGATGTGATGAAGAAAAGATTGGTCCGTGTTTCTGAATTTTCAGTGACTGATAACCATCTCGATTTAACTTCTGATCCCTCATTTATCTTAAGTTGGTTTTGTTTTGGCATGTCTTAGCTCTGTCAAATCATGAAATCTCGTAAAGTTACCTAAAGCTGTGATGAACTATGAACAAACTTCGCATGTCAGACTTCAGAGATGCTTCGCATCCATGAGAAGATGTTTCATACGACTGAGCAATGCAGGTGCCTCACCAAGATTGCGTGGTTTACATGCTTGTTGGACTTTACCCGTAATAAAATATTCATGCTAAATGTACTTGACCCGTAGTAAAGTATTTGTGCTGAATTTGAATGACAGATTTTATTTAAATAGAACTAAGTCAGAATTTACTAGTATTAAACAAACACATTAGATTCAGCCTAAAAATAAGCAGGGTATCCTTTCTGACCAAACTTGTTAATCATAAACTTAAGATCAAGCTCTCATTTGAATAAGTCATTGAACCATTGAAGCTAGTGTACTACAGAACTGTGGTTGCCTTTCATCATCAATTAATCATGTAGTTTCCTATGATCCAGCAGTTATTTTCAACACGCTGTTCCTGAAGGGACGCAGAACGAACAGGCTATGATCACGTTACTTTAGAACCAACGGGAACGAGCTAGGATTGATCATTTTAATTTCTCAGCCATTGCAAGTTCTAACCATTTCTGGATTCTCTTTAACCTTACTATGCTAACATAAAAAGGAAGCCTTGTTGCTCTATCATAGGAAAATACTCTCTTTAAGGTGCACTGATTATTCTACTGATGATCAGTAGTACTACATCTATAAACAGACGCGGTGGCAAAACAGAGTTAGGTTTAGATTTGGCTGTGATGGGAGAGGTGTGGGCCGGGCCGGGAGAAGGCTACAGGCTTAATCCCCCCGACCACCACCACCATTGCTCAACTGTCGTAAATCCCGTTCTGGCAAGCAATCTTTCTGTTGCCGGGCAGAAATCAGGGGTCACTTTCAGACTTCAGTCTCAAGCTGTAAAAGTAATGGCCTTCGTTATACTGATGTAAGACAAGTAACTACACCATCTGGACTCCTAGTATAATCTTGGATTATTCTTGCCTGTAATCGCTGCTGATTGGTTAGCACAAGCAGGCCGGCCCTGCTTCTCAGTTGCAGTGTAAGTTTATAAAACGTATCAGCCAGTTGCTTGCTATTTGGGAAAAGAAGGCAATTAGGAGCGAGTTTAAGCACCAATGGCCTAACTAAGCAAAGCGAAGGCTTTCTGAAGGGTTGCTGTCCTGTCACACTAGTTAGTCATGGTTCACACTTTGTGATTTGGACATGCTCACTGTACATGATTCGAGCGCTTCGGTGTAGTGCCTCTATTTCGTGTACGAACGCGAATCGCAAACAACCGCAAGCTCAGCTAATCAAATCGGCGAACTGTTAACGAATAGTTTCTGTTGGCAGGACAATACACCAACCGAGCGAGGCTGCAGGATTTTAGTACGAGCACGATCGGACGGCTGTGGGATCACCAAGTACGGTGGATCGAAATGCTTTTAGGAGCCCTGGATAGGAGTCTAGGACCTCAAACAGATCCAAAGAGAAAATGCTGTGCAAAACACATGTCTATCAGAGGGACTGGTTTAGAAAAGATCTGGGGCAGACCAAAAACAACGTTTGAGCCGATTTCACCTTTTTTTGGGAACTCATAGGAAGACTGCCCGTCAATTCATCGATGGGAGAAAAGTTACAGAGCTAAACTAGTAAACTACTCCTAGAATAGAAGCAACCAACGTCGGATCAGTGACCAAGAAGAAGCAAGAGTGCTGGATTGGGTCGAGGAGGAAAATGAAGAGGAGGGGTTAGTTGTGGTCTTAATTATGCAGCACAAAAGATTATGAAATGGCCTCTTCAGGCCTTTCTGCACACATCCTCTGTTCAGTCGGTTGTTGATCCATCGATATTGCAGATCGCGTGATGTGTCCAGTGTGCTCCACACTCACATCAAGCTCTATAAGTAGCAAGCTGACACTCCCACGCCATCTTGGCACGCTAGAGATCAGAACACATGCTCAGCACAGCACCACCTGTAATATAAGCTAAGCCAGGAAGAAGGGCAGGAAGAAGAAGAAGATGAGCAGAGGAGCGATGAGCAGCGGCGGTGGCCGGAGCTCTCTCGGCTACCTCTTCGAGCCGGACGAAACCACTCTGTATCACAGGACGGCCAAACCCAACCATCAGGAAGCCCAGAAGACTCCGGATACCAACAGCAGCGGTGTCAAGGATGGCAACAAGATGACCGGAGCTGAATCCGATCAAGAACCACCGCAGCTTCCTCCTCCGAAGGAAAAAGAAGTCTCGAACCCGATACTCTCGTCTAACATACCTCCTTGCAACATCTACCATACCAGCCAGTTAAGCTACAACAACTCCGGGTTTCTTATCACTGTGAGTAATAGACTTCCACTTCATCAATTTTTATACAAGTAACTGCATGTTTGGGATGAGCACATCTGCACGTAACTAATTTTCAGAGCGAGTTCAGTTACGGCATAACATGAGCTGCATATACATGTTCCCTTCCATGCTTGTGTTTCAGGACCGACCATCGACGAGGGTACGCTGTGCGCCAGGAGGGCCGTCGTCGCTTGGGTTTCTGTTCGGAGAGGAGCAAGAGAAATGATAGATCTCGTCAGTGCTAATCTACAAGAGAGCATGGCTGCATGGGTGTATGCACCGATTTTACTGGGTTTCATCACAGTGTTGGAAAGGCGATCTTTTTACATAGGGTGGCTGTGGCGCGTGTCTTCTTATATATGTTTGCACGGTCTGTGTGTTCGTATTTATCTGGTAATGTGGTATTTGCAAGGGTGTTTCAAATACTCCTATGTGCTGTAAATTGTTTGCTGCCCAAGCATAAGTTATATGGAAATTTGAGTTAAGGCTGGTCATTCAAATATGCTACTACGGCCCCGAGTCACAGATAGGAAATATTTTCATTACATGCAGTCAGTCAATCTAAGCTTTGATCACAAAGATTATATGTCCCCAAAGTAGTTTTAATGCATTATAATTTTTTAATGATTTTGCGTTTAGAGACTATGTCACCGCCACTTGTTTGTTTCAGTGTCTTGTTAATATTCTCTTGGATTTAGAATTGTTCCTAAGATTTTATTTTTCTCAGGTTAAATGATATAATAAATGCTATAAAGCTAAATGCACTCAGGCACGTTCTCGAAAAAAAATATAAAGCTAAATGCAAATGAGACTAAATTGATAACAATTTTATTTAAGAGTTAAGACCTTTATAATAGATAAGTCCATTCATCGAGGTATTAAATTAATGAGATCGGGATATATCTGCGCTCCTCTTATGAAAGATCATAGGTCATTTTGAGCAAATCTTGATTAAAACAAGAAAGATGGGGGAAATGGGAATATGCTTCAATCATGTGATGGCTCATGACACTTGTCTATTGAGAGCATTGGTTTTGTTTGCAGCAGAATAATGTGACATAAATTCAAGATAAACAACATAATTCCTAAAAAAGCCATAGGCGGAGCATGAGTAAAATGCAAGATGTAGCCAAGTGACCACATTGGATTTTAATATGAATTTTAGCATATATGCTGTTTGTAGAGGACTTTGGTAACTTCTACTATAGAACATAATGATTCAAAAACACTCTGATATTGTCAAAACAAGCATCAAGGAATGACCATTTGATGCAGAGAGTTTTCTTTCTGTGGCTTATTGGCCTACCATAAGTCATGCTATGCCCATCAAGAATCAACAATTCTTAAGTTGAATAAGACAATTATATCCATCACGCGAAAACATATTTTGTCATGGTAGGTCCACCGATGGTATAGTCTCGATTTTCCGATAGGAAGCCACTATCATGAAAGCTTTGATAGATTGAGAATACTACCAAAAAAAAGTTAGGTCATTGGCAGATTTGTACGAAAATATGCACAGTCGCTCAACATTTCTAATCTGTCTAAAATGAAATCCAACTTTTACGGTGTCGGTACTTCACTGATGAGCAAAGCCTAGTTTTGTTGAATAATTACACCGATTTGTTCATCTCCGACAAGAAAGGTGCGATAATTACGTTTTTCTTATCTATGTAAAGTTAGCCTAATTTTTATTGCTTTGCTAAAGTGTTTCCCCTTGAGGAGAGTAAACATGAGCAAATTAACTTAGGTGTGGTAAGAAAAATATATACACATTGATTAATTTATTTGAGGCCACGTATTTTTCTTACTTAAGAAAAGCACTGGGCTTTTCTTGGGCCAGGTGCCTGGTGACTTCTTCGGAAAAGCCCGATCAAGTGGACTGACACTCAGGCTGGGCCGCCTGATTGGGCTAATTCTTGGTTGGACAAACCGGCTCACATGCCCATAAACGGTTAGCCTAATTCATGAAGCCAGCACCACAGCTCCCTTCTTTGTTTTGCTCGTATCGTTTGAATGTATGGCACGATGTGGACAGCGAGGACTCTGATCATTGATTACCAAATCTCGCTGATGCTGATCCCACTTGCACTTGCACAAGAAGAGAACATTCCTTATCAGTGACAAAAGAGCAGGGGGGATGGTCGGATGGATCTCCATCACAAGACGACCCGCCCTTCGTTCTCCGCCCACCAGTCTTCTTCTGTTCAGCGTTTTTCCCCTGCTTTTTCTTCGTTCACCGGTGTGCGCTTTTCCGGCCCCATTCCGTGGCGGCGGTGGACAAAAAAAGAAAAAAAAGAAAAGCCAACGACCCGGCCAGCGCCAGCACGGCACAAGCGGGCAAGCGGCCTCGTCTGCTGCCGTCCAGGAGAGGAGGGAGGGGCGGGGGAGGCGAGAGCGTGTTACCGCCCTCGCCCACACAACCGCTCACAGGCGCTGCCACTGTGCACGGTACAAACTTGCCCGGATCACGCAGGCCTGGCCGTGCGTTTGCAGTGTGGTGCTGGACTCACCGCCTGGAATCTGCACTCGGTAAACCGTGCCTCGCAGGTGACATCAAGAGTGAGAAGAATGTACTGATGAGCCTCTCTATACGGGCGCCGCTGCCAATTCTGGCAGTGTTTGATTTGTTTGGCAGCGGTGCTTACCGTAACGAGCAAATATCTTTGGCTAACTGAGTTGCCCAAGTATGTTTGAAAATATCTGTCCCCGTCAAAAAAAAATATCTTGCCGACGTGCAAAAAAGTACAGAACAAATTCCATGTTTAAGCAACTGCTTTCTGCCGTCGGATCAAGATCGGCGGGCAGGCAGGGTACTTCAGATCTATCAGCGCCATGGACACCTGTAAGCCAGTGAGAGCCACAGTGCAATCCCGCCACTTCTTCCTCCCCGCGCACGCGTCGCGGAGCCAGCCTCTCGGCGACTCGAGGTCGTAAGAGGCTCGCGCCTGGTCTCCTCTCCCCCCTCTCCCGTCACACTCCCCCTCTCCAGCTCACTCGGTCCCTGTCCATCTACACCGTTCCGTTCCATCCCCGGAAAGTGCGGGAGCGGGAGAGCCCGGCCGGCGTCACACGGAACCCACCTGCTACCAGAGCCATGGCCGCCGGACTCTCCGGCGCCGCGATGACCAGCTTCGCCGCCAAGAACCCCGCGCTGCTCGCCGCCGCCGCGGCGCGCCGCAGGGCGCCTCCCCTCGCCGGGCGCGCCCTGCCGTTCTCGCCGCTCACCACCGCCAGGGCCCCGCGCCGCCGCGGGCTTGGGACCGTCACGTGCTTCGTGCCGCAGGACACGGAGCGCCCGGCGGCCCCGGCCCCGGCCGCCCCCGTTGTGCCGGTCCCCGTGCCCGAGACGGCGCTGGAGGAGGAAGCCAGGGCCGCGGCAGCGCGGCGCATCGCCGAGAGGAAGGCGCGGAAGCGGTCCGAGCGCCGGACGTACCTGGTGGCCGCCGTCATGTCCAGCCTCGGGGTCACGTCCATGGGCATCGCCGCCGTGTACTACCGCTTCAGCTGGCAAATGGAGGTAACCACAGCGACACATCTCCGTGATCGATTTCCTTTTCTTTTTTCAATCTGTCTCGTTGCCGCAAGGGTGTGAATGGTTGAGCAATGCCGGAAATCTGACGCCGTCCGTGAACTGCAGGGCGGCGAGGTGCCGGTGACCGAGATGCTTGGCACGTTTGCGCTCTCCGTCGGCGCGGCGGTACGCTGCTGAATTCTCTTCCTCGCTTGTAGAGCTCGTTTGCTCGTGAACATTTCTCGACGCGAAATCGGCCGGGCTGACCTCCGCCGCGGATTGGATGCAGGTCGGGATGGAGTTCTGGGCGCGGTGGGCGCACCGGGCGCTGTGGCACGCGTCCCTGTGGCACATGCACGAGTCGCACCACCGGCCGCGGGAGGGGCCCTTCGAGCTCAACGACGTGTTCGCCATCGTCAACGCCGTGCCGGCCATCTGCCTCCTCGCCTACGGCTTCTTCCACCGCGGCCTCGTCCCCGGCCTCTGCTTCGGCGCGGTAAGCCATCCCTCGCCCATCGGTGCCTGGTCAGATGTTGCCACGGTGGCGCCAGCCACGAATCCGACTGTGGTCTCACCCTCCACGTGTCTGCCTCCCACAGGGCCTCGGGATTACGCTGTTCGGCATGGCCTACATGTTCGTCCACGACGGCCTGGTCCACCGCCGCTTCCCAGTCGGCCCCATCGCCGACGTGCCCTACTTCCGGCGAGTCGCTGCCGCCCACAAGGTACGAGTACGACGGTCGACGGCGACCTCTCTCCCCTCAGCATTTACTGCTACTTCTCAAATCTCAAATAGTACCTCGTAGCTCAACAAATAGCAGTACCAGTCGCCACTGGCCACTACCGACTTTACCTGACGATATTTTTTACCGCCCTTTTGCGCGTGTGTGGCTGGGCTCCTCTCTCCTCGGCGATGTCGCGAGCAGATCCACCACATGGACAAGTTCGAGGGCGTCCCGTATGGGCTCTTCCTGGGACCAAAGGTGAGCGAGTGGTTCCCGTCGCTTTGTTCTCGCCTTGCCTGTGATCGGCACACACACACTGTCGCCTGAGCATTCGTGTGGCTGTGGTTTCGTTCCTGCAGGAGCTGGAGGAGGTTGGTGGCCTGGACGAGCTGGAGAAGGAGCTCGCGCGAATCAGCCGGGGCAGCATGTGATCTCGACGGCGGCGGCGTGGACGGAGCGCCCGCCGCGGCGGGCTCCGCGGCTCCGCCCCGGGGATTTTGTTTTTGGTCGCTTCGTTGATTCGAATTTTGGGGCAGTCAAGAACAGGGAGAAAATTGACTTGGTGATGGGCGCCCGATACATACTCCGTACGGATTTGGTGGTATGGGGCGTGGGTGCTGTGAACATTTGTATGGTCTTGGGGGAGGCACGGGTTGTACATGGAAACGTTCAGGCCATGGAATTATTTCTTTTTATTTTCTTTTTTTGCTCGCAATCTCACGTCGGCGTCTCGGTGTAGACGTCGCAAGTTCTGCCCCCCTGCTGTATTGTTCTTATGGCTAGGAACATGTGTATAACTTTGGCCGCGTGCGAATGTGCTGCGCAGCTGCGCGTTCAACAGTGCCGGCTTTTTTATCAGCCGGATGCACTGTGCTTGCTTCATCAGGGGCCGTCGCTTTCCACCCCTGCTTCCGTCAGGGGCCGTCAGAAGCAGAGCGGTGACCAGCCACTCTCCTGTCCACTCTCACTCCAACTTCGTCCGGATCCAACGAGCCACGAGCCGGCGGCCGGCGGCCTGTGGAGACGAGGGAGATGGCGGCGGCGGCGGGAGCGGTGAGGTACGGGATAGTAGGCGTCGGGATGATGGGGCGGGAGCATCTCCACAACCTCGCCCACCTCGCCGCCGAGGTCGGGCGGGAGCAGTCCGTCAAGGTGCGGGTCACCGGCCTCGCCGACCCCCACCAGGAGTCCATCCGCCTCGGCCTCCAGCTCGCCGATGAGCTCGGTCTCCCCGCTCCCCAGGTACACCCTCTCAGCCGTCCTAGTGTCTGATTCTTGTGATGACCCTTCGACCGCGCCCGCGTGTTTCCCCCCAACCACCGCGGCGCCGAAGCCGGGGCGCACGCCGGTGCGGGTTGCCACTTGCCGCCACCGCGCCACCATCAGGTGGCCAGATTCCGCTTCCGCATCGGACGAGGCCGCGGTGCCGCCTGCCTGCTTGGCGCTGCCGGCCCGGCCTGCAGCAGCGCAGGCGGAGCGCACCACGCCGTCGCTGGATGCGGCGCGAGCCATGTCCCCATCGGTGATCACAAAACGGCGAGACGGAGCGCCTAAAAAAATGCGAAACCTTTCGCTGCTTTTTGGTTGGAATCACATCGCAAACCACTTCTGAAGCGGGACAATCTTGGATGGCGAACGCACGCTGTTAGGTTCTATCGTGTCTTCTTGTCCTTCATTAATTTGATTGACTGCCATGCCAAAAAAATAAAATAAAAATCGAATGATTGCATATGCAATGTTGTGCTGTGTGCCTTCTTGGTTGGGCAGTGCTGAATCCTTAACAACCAGAAGGTTTCAAGACCTTTTCAGGCCACCGCGAGCTTCGGATGTGATTATAGGATCTAGGTACCTTGTTATACCAGTTGGCTCAGTTTGCAGTTTGGAACTCCCAAAGTTCATGTCTGATTATTCTGTTTTACTAGCATCAGTGTATAGTGACAACATAGCACCTTACCGGAATAAGTACATCTGGAAATTGAAAATCCCGCTAAAGATTAAAATTTTCCTTTGGCTCTTAAATAAAGGAGTAACTTTAACAAAGGATAACCTAGCGAGGAAAAATTGGAAAGGGAGTCAAATGTGTTGTTTTTGTAATTCTAACGAAACAATACAACACCTTTTCTTTCAATGCCACCATGCAAAACAGCTGTGGCGTATTATTTATTATGCTACTGGGTTAACTCCACCAGAGTCGGTCCGCCATATGCTTGGCAGCTGGCTCTCAAATCAAGATAAAAAGTCAAAATCATTGATTTTGGTGGGAATTTCTGCTTTATGTTGGGCTATTTGGAGATGCCGCAATGACATTGTATTTAATAAATCCAAGTATTCATCATTTATGCAGGCTCTTTTCAGGGGGACATACTGGATGCGATTTTGGTCGCAACTGCAGCATAACGATCAAAACAAAGAATGGTTCAAGAAGGCGAGCTTAATGCTTGAGAGCACCGCCTTGGAACAAGCCAATCACGGATGGAAACATAATAATAGATTGGCGGATATTTAGACTATTCTGTTTTGTTCTTTTCCCTTGATGCACCAGCAATTAAAGCTGGGACTGTTTTTTGTAATAAGGAGGCTGTGTACTTTGGTAGAGGCCGGATATTATCCATTATCTAAAAAATCAGTGTATAGTGACAGCTAATGAGTATGTCATACTCAGAAGAAAGGCCTCAAACTTAAACAAAAAGTATTACTATTTTATATAAGTATGTATTCCCCTGAATGACATGCGTTTTTCTTTCAAAGTAGTATTTAGGAATATATTTGGTACTCAAATCGAAGTAAAGCTTGTCCAACAACGGTTATGCTTTGGACATATCAAATGATGTAGTATATATACTTAAAAAACTTATCCTTAGATAGGAGGTTGGTAGATGTAAATCTTGAGATATGCAATATGTGATTCAAGCGGGAAAGCTAAAGCTGCATCATGTTCTAGAATTAGCTGTTGGCACATAATTACGTTAGACTAGAAAGTAATGTTGTAACTGTACATTGTTCCATAGTGTGTGGATATGCCTAATACAGAACAGGACCATAAACAATTTTTTTGAGAATATAACTGGACCATATACTGCGTAGGCTCATACTAACCATACAAATGGTGAACTCATAAATCCAACAAATGGATGTGGTTTTCATTCCAACTATAGTGAGTAGTGCAAGAATAATCACCTCCTTGTAGTACATGGAGGTCCTATACATTATAGGTGAGATATCATGAATGCTACTAGCTAAGTACTCTAGGATGAACTTGGATGGTGAATCATTGATGAGCGTGTCAGTTCATAGAAGGATTGGCGATAAAAGGCATGCACATGCATTTTTATTGGATGAAGGTCAAAACAGGAGTTTCTGTGAGATAGCTAGATACATGGTTGAATCAATTAGGAAAATATAGCTTTTTAAAAAAATCAATTAGGAAAGGGAAGCACATCTGGACTACATTTTTATGGAACCTGCTTCAAATCTGCATCTCATCTCTAGAATATGCCTAAGAGGTATAGTCCTTTTATCATATATTCTTCCTATTTTGTGGGAGAGGGAGAGCTACATGTTCATTTAGGGCTTGCAATCCCTGTCACAACACTTTGTGTCTTATGATGAATTTTTGTACCATATTTGTAGTTGATTAATGGCAGCTCGCCATGCGTGGTTCTTTTGCTCATCTTGAGGCTTTGTTTAGGTGAAAGAAATTAGCCTATATTCTTGTCTTTTGTTTATTAGTCAAATCTCATTATCTAACAAGGATTGGATTATCTACTATCCTGTTTCTGTTTAATATACAACTCTAGTCTAGTGTGTGTGATTCATTTCTTTCAAACAGGGCGAAGCTTTTGTTCCAGAGAGCATTGTCAGGGTTCGAAAGAGAAAAGAAGGTACAGATGGAGTTGTAACAATAATGGCTGACGATGAACGGATCAAGTATGCTCTGTTTTGCTTTTCCCATATCAGCATTTATCTACCCTAACAGCATTTAATATATAAATGGCAGTTTCCAAAGAAATAACCTTTTTGCTGCTCTTGAATAAACTTTATAGGTATCAGGGTGTTCACCATGGATCCAGCTACTTGCCGCACCTCAACTTCCCTGTCTGCTACTAAGGGCTCAAGGCGCCTCAGGACCATCCGTCAACTTAAGTGATGGTCTACTATCTGTTGCCATAGGAGTGGCTGGTCAATTATGAATTGAGCAAAGCCGATTTGTGACAATGGAAGAGGTCTTAGGTTCTTAGCTTGCTTATGTTAAGGTGAAACATTTGAACATGCAAATATATTCTAAAACCTTCCTCTGTAGATTAGGTACATGGATGCAAAGAATGCTCCCAGACTCCCGAGCCTATGCATTGCATGTTATGATGACAGTTGGTTGAAATCCTGAAGGAAATGTAATGTTGTAGTGGATTTATATTGTCTACAGCGTTATCTTCAATCCATTGTTTCTATTACAGCATAAATTATAGATGCAACAAATCATGTGAATAAACTTGAACATAAATTGTTCTCAAGTACATCAAATTGTTTCAAACATCAAACAACACAAATAAACATAGACAACGATACATAGAGGATACATATTCATGGATCGCATGGATTTGAAACATAAGTGGAAGAAGAACTGATAAGTGTACCCCTAACCGTTAAGTACCATATTTGCAATAGCTTCACGGAGTGCGGTCATAGCTTCGGTGGAGTTTGGTGCGTCGTACAAATGACGAAGTGGAGGATGAACGGGTTGAATGGGATAACCATTATATAAGGGGTTCTGAGTTATGAAGTGGGGGTTCTGAGAACTGTCCAATCTAAAATTGTGTAGAGCAAAAGCTGCAAGTATAATGTTTGGTTGCGTGTCATAATCGGAAAAATAAGGAATTCCCTTTAGAATTTTTCATTGCCGCTTAATTATCCCAAATGCCCTTTCAATTGTAGTGCGTAGAGAGGAGTGAAGGAAGTTGTACTGCTCTTCCTTTCCCATTGCCGGAGGGGCCTCGCCCTGAAATTCATCCATGTGGTAGCGAGCACCTGCATATGGAGGTAGAAATCCGTACCGGCACGGATACCCCGAGTCGACAAGGAAATACTTTCCTACAATGGGAAAAAATTTGAAAATCATCTCCCACAGCACGCGGACAAATAACTGCAAGGATTTTTTCGTTGTTGTACTTACCCAATGGAGGTCTTGGAAAAGTAAATGGAAAACGGCGTATATCGGATGCAAGAACTCTTTGGTCATGGACAGATCCAGGCCAACCAGCATCCGCAAAGATGATCCTATCATCCCACCCAATCACCACAAGAACATTCTTTGTGGTGTCCCCGTGGCGATTTCGGTGTTCAATTGACCTTTCCCGTGACACCACACAGGGAACATGAGTTCCATCTACTGCACCGATAGATCCATGAAAGGGACTGTACCTTGCATCGTCCGTGAGTCGAGGATGCAATTCGTCGAAGTTAGGATCAATTGGCTTAAGAATATCCACCGCCATTGCATAAACTGCATTCAGGACTCGATGGAAATATATGGACACAGTAGACCCAGACCGCACCATTCTATTGTTGGTTGATCTATTTGGTTGTGGCCCTGCCATGGTATATAAGAAAATACCGAGCGCTTCCATTGTGCATACCTCGTATGTACCTTGTAGGTTGTAACGGGTTGTCAGCAGTCCATGCAAAGAATGGATCTGGTTTGCAGTTAAACGGAAAACACTACGGCACTGCTCTTGGTTTTCCATTGTTTCCATCATCCATTGCATCCCACTTTGCTGCGGCACTCGTCGTGGAGCTCTCAAGTTTTGTTCAAGATTTTCTGCCAGCCATGTCACCAATGAATCATCCTCTTCACTGGTGTAATTCTCTCCGTTGTCAGAAGAGGAACTCATTCTCCGGTACCTTTGTTGACAAAAAAAGTTAACTCTAATTCATTGTGCTATAAAAATTTAACTTGCATGGCATGACATATGTAAACAATGATTTATTGGTGCCTTTGACCACACAAGGTTCAAGACAGTTCAACAAATACAGTATTGTACAGAAATCAATTAAACACACGTTATAAACAAATAGTGTCCATGACCAACAGCCACATGTACCATTATTCAGATAACAACATCAATTAAACAGTGCTAATAAACGTAGGCACGACTTCACGAGGCACCAATCGAGGTGGGCAAGAAAATTTCTAGCTCTGTTAATACAGAGCTCCACAATCTCCTCCTCCAAAGCCACCTCCAAACCCACCATCGAACCCTCCTCCATAGCCACCTCCGTACCCACCTCCATAACCACCAGGACCACCAAATCCTCCACCTGAACCACCAAAGCCTCCACCAGGACCACCAAAGCCTCCACCAGGACCACCACTCCTCCTCCAAACCAACCTCCAAAGCCAGTAGGACCTCCTCCGTATGTTGGAGGTGGTGCACTTCCAAACGCTTGGCTGTTCAGCTGGATGAACCGGAGCCGATCCTCAGGAGTTGGGCAGTCATCCAGAAAGAATTGACACCAATAACTGTCCTTGAACAGCTGCATTGCCATGAACCATACCGGGCTACCCTTAGGGTACCCATCAGCAACCACCAGCTCCAAGCATGCCTTTGCACTCTTTGCTTGCTTCTCCTGTTCCTTTTCTAGCCTTACTCTCATTAGACAGCACCCTGAGATCAGCAAGCCTGTTCAGTGCGTCTCCAATGGAACAGTTCCTGCTCTTCTTGTTGGAGCCACCAGATGTGCCTCCACTGGGACTGGCTGTCCTCTTGCCTTTGCCCTTGCTGCGACGAGAAGGGCCGGCACTTGAAGGTGGGCTGCCAACACTGAACATGACATCTTCCAGCTGCTCGACGTTGATTGGCTGCTGCTGCTGTTCAACCTGCGCCTCAGGAGCGGCCACAGCTCCAGGGACTATTGAGTGGTCCCCAACCACAGTCCGGCCATGGAACACTGCATAGTGCAACTCAGGAAACTTCAGGGGTTTCTTCTTGAAGCAGCGAACATTCTTCCTCATCTGCAGCAACAAGGAAATAGCATGTGTTAGAAAATGATAAGTGCCGTGACCAAGAAGCAATAACTGCAGCAATAAGGAAGTAGGTAGTGCTATGATGTTTCCATTTTGCACATCTCTAAAAAAATGTAAAACAGTTTCTATGTGCTAAATGTTGTTCAATTCTTTTTCTTTCTTAGATATGGTAGTTCACATTTAATGGTTGCAAGGAGTACAGACCATTTACTTTTGCTACATCAGTTAAACATTGACAAAAATGTACCCTGAAAGTGCTGCCTGTGAATTTCCCAATGGTTGATTGTCAGTTCTACTATTATACAATATATGCCAGTTTGTGTAATAAAGGAGCCAGTGCACTACATTAAGCAGAGCAATACTACACTGTAAAAGTTCACAGGAAAGGTCAAACAAAATAAATCTATGCAAGAGCTGATCACTGATCTAGTTCAGTTTTATCAAGAAACAAAGCAGTAAACCAGATGTGGGAAAATTAAAAAATCTACCTAACTGAATGTTATCAAATCATTTTTCGAGAAAGAGAAGGCATTTAACAGAGAGATGAAGAGGAAGTTGGAAGAAATGAAAGCCACAACCTCTTCACTTAGAGCTCAGAAAATAGACCAGAAAGCCAAACTGAAGGGACTGGAAGCCACAATGGCAAATCTTAAGAAGACTCAAAAAGAACTGGAAGCAGCTCTCACAGAGAAAGACAACCACATCAATCTAATGGAAGAAGCAGCCAAAAATCTTAAGAAGGCTCGAAAAGAACTGGAGGCAACTCTCACAGAGAAAGATCGACACATCAGACAAATGGACGAGAAGGCCACAACTGCTACAAACACTCGAAAAGAACTGGAGGCAACTCTCAGGGAGAAAGACAGTCGCATCAGGCAAATGGAAGAGAAAACCAAAGATACAAACCCTGATCAGATGGCAGCTCTGATGGAAATCCTGCAGCGGAAGGAAGCTGAACAGTACAAGCACTCCTGTACAAACGAACAATACAAGAGCAACTGCTGGCATTGTGGTAGTACAAAAGTCTATGAACTCAAGCAGTGTGGCTGTTCTTGCCAAGTCTGAAGAAAAGAGATCTGCCAAATGTAAAACAGTAGTAGAAAGTGCCAAGACTAAAGAAAAGAGATCTCCCAATACTGCCAAGCACAACTGTTGTAGCCATCACTGATCAGAATGCAACTATGCAAGAGCAATCATATCAAGCAAACTAAAATGCAAAAAAAGGGCAAAACAGTTCACAGGGTGCACTAATCATGTGTTTGAGAGTTTGACAATCAAACTTTCAGGTTTTGGGCACTCAAGAATTACTAGAGCATGCCAAGCGATATTGCAAGAAAAAACAGCATTGCATTATAGTACAGTTTCTAACCCAAATCCAACATTTCCCATCGTAAGATAAAGATCCCACTCCAAATAGATTTATATCTTTGGCAGAGGATGAACAAAGTCGGTCAGCGCGCAGTGGCCTAACAAACAAGTGAAGTTATGATTTTAGTCTTCGACGATTGATTATTACACAAAATGGGTTTATTCTGCATTCACAAAAGATGGCCGTTTTATTTGAGCAAACATTAATAGATGACTCTGTCATATATTAATATGGTCTTCTGCTACTGTATTAGGAATAACATAAGAGATTATTCAGGAGCCTCAGCACAAGTCAATCAAGCGGCATTCTATTATTCATTGGTGGCAATATGTCATTCACAGAAACCTAAGAAAATGCATTGTGCTCAAATATGAGCATTATTAAGTATTAACAGCAACTTTTTGTCAATGTACAGACGGCAATAAGAAAATCTGTAAGGTAAGCAAACAACTTTATGGCAGATTGGCACAGGATATGATAGGAAATGCATGTTAGCTGTATATTCATTGAGATAATCCAAGGACATTTTCAATTACTGGCCAAATCAATCACTGTGTTTAAACTATGGGACCATTTCATAATTAGGCATTGCATAAATCAAAACAGCAGAGAAACCTGAAACTGAACATACAGACGGCACATGCCCCTACTACCACAAAAGATTAGCCAATTGCCACCATCTTTCATATACTAGTGTTCAGGCACGATAACATTTTGGTACAAGCAACAACTGTTGTAGCCATCACTGATAAGACATGCCAGGGCTTGCTTAATAGGCAATATCAAGAGCAATCATATCAAGCATACTAAATTAAAAATAGATCTTTTACTATTATGAGGTTTTGCTTAAGTTTGTAACTGAGAGATGCCAGGGCTTAAGGTTGAAATATGGAGTTTTCCTACTATTAACTAGTTTGGACGGCCATAAATTATAGTGGACAGCAGCATATTCACACGATATTTTTTGTTACAGCGTTAGTGATATGCTTAGTTTGGTAGGCCTAACTCCTATATTTATGGATCTTAACACTTAAAATTTCATTGACATTACCATTCAACTGTGAGGTTGAATTTGGAATTGATATCATTAGATTATCATACCCTTTTCCCCAGTTAGTTCTCTTTAATGGACAGATTTTAGGAACAACAAAGTTCCAATAGACCACTACATATTGCTTCATTTTGTTATGTTTCTTGATTCCCCCCTCCCTCTGTATCTACTGCTGAGCATGCGAACTGATATGTTTACATAAGCTTATATATGCTATGGCATTATACTAAATTATGCCTTACTGCTTTGCAGTGTTTACTAGTAGATGTGTCATATATGCATCCATGTTGCGTTTATGGTTTAGCATCACAAGCATCAAGTTCTTATTGCCTATTGGTTCATCAGATCATCAAAAGTGACTAGCCAAAAATCTATTAATTGTCGTCAGAGCATTATAACAGATCCAGGAACTGACAAATCAATCGACAAGAATCTATAATCTTTTGTAGGTGTTACCCCAATGTAGAACCACAAGATATAATCAATTAAACAGTGCCAAGTTCTATTTTCACTACAAAACTACTACGAACTACAGAGGTATGGATTTCTGCCCACCAAAAATTGCAGGAAACAAAATCAAATCTCTAGCCATGAACATGTAACAGCAAAAACATGGATAGCATGTGTTGTAGAAAATGCATACGTTTTCTTGTTGCTCCCACCAGTCATCATCCGCGAGGATGGCGCCGGTTTGCGGATCTCGGCCAAGTCCAGTAGCTTTGCCTTGCAGCCAAGTCCAGTTGGAGTACTTCCGGCACATTGGTCCCACAGGTTCTTCAGCTGTCCCCTGTCGCTCTCCTTGCCGGTCCGCTCAACCATCTTCCTGATCAAGTTGTCGTATTCTCTGTTGGAGGGGCAGGTACCGGTAATGGTACGTGCATGAATTTCCTCCATGCAGCTCTGCAGGAAAGCGTGGACCTCGTCGTCGCTCCACTGCCCATGCTTGCGACCAGCCATCTGTAACGCAGCGTGAACCGACCATCTGTTGGGTGAAAGAAACGGAGAAGAAGAGAGGAATTACCTTGGTAAGTCGATTGCAGCGAAGGAGGTCCCAATCAAGGGAGCGAGCTATTGCCGCTGGAGTGAGGCGCCGGACGAGCTGCCGCACGGATTCAAGGGAATCGACGGCAATCTCGTACAGGCGTACGGCAACCAGGTCCACCTCGGCTTCTGAAGAAGGAGCGGACGACGCGTCCGAATCGAGCGACTCGCAGGAGTCTTCACTGGAGTCCAGGGCGGCGGCCACCTTCTTGCCTAGGGGAGAAGTTGATGGCAGCCGCGGACGAGTCGAAGGGGAGGCGATGTCGTGCTGAGCTCGCTTGCGCTTGCCTTTCGTTGCCATGGCAGCACCGGAGGGCTCGGGCTTTATGGAGTCCGCGGCGTGATTCGAATCGGGAAGGCGCCCTGCACGCTGAAGGTAAGGACACACGCGACAAAAGTAGTGGGCGGCAGCAGATGGACGGCGACTGACCTCTCGGCGGTGTAGCACCTTTCCCTTCCTTCGATGCGTTGTCGAGGCAGAGATTCGTCTGCCTCAAGCGCGGCCGAGCGCCCGTGCTTGAAGGGTCCCTATCGCGGGCCCGCAGCAAGGGCACGCCTTGACGGCCACGGAGGACGACGACCCGACCGGACAAGGCGCCGGCGGCCGGCCGCTCCGCGCTTGCTTTTTGCACCCGCAAGAGGACACGGCAACCTCTGGCGCGCGCGTGGCCTCCCCTACGGCACGCCCGCATGCAGGCGTCCTCCTGGACCGCGATGCCCGCCGGCGGCCGCCGTCTCGCTCGTGGAAAAGTCGGCGAGGAGCGCTGCGCTGCGCGACGCGAGGCGGAGGCAGCGGCCGGGGGGTGGGTGGGGAGGGGATTGAAGAGGGGGTGCACGCGCGGGGGCTCGGTCGTGGACGGTGGACTCGCCCCCCGCTGAAGGCCGCACGTGCGGTGGGTGGCTCGATCTTCTTCGCGTCGATGGAGGCGGCGGCGGAGGGGGATCGGGAGCAATTGGGGAAGAGGACGACAGCGGCGGCGATGCATGCTGACCTAACGCCGTTACCCAACTCCGGCCCATCCCGTCTCCAATTCAGCCCATATGTTCGCTTCGGTTGATTGGGCCTCCAGCTGATTAATCGGCGCACATTTCAGCCCGATAGCACATTCGCGCGCGGCCTTTGTAGGAAAATGTTATGAACCACTTCAATGAAGCTTCATTCAGTGGTTGGGAACAACGCTGAAAATTCAGACGCTCCCTCCCTGCCTTTTCTCATTCAGAGACGACGTCGCACGTTCTGGTCCCATGTATTGTCTGTTGTCTCATGGCTAGGATCCTGCGTATAAACTTTGTAGGGAAATGTTATGAACCACTTCAATGATGGGAAAATTCAGTGGGTGGAAACAGCGCTGAAAATTCAGAAGCTCCCAGCTCTCCTCATTCAGAGGTGCTGGTGCTGGGGGCGTGTGGGAGGGAAATTTTAGAACCAATTTCAATGAAGCTACAATCACTAGTAGGAAACAGCTGAAAATTCAGGAGTTCTCGTTCAGAGGTGCTGCCGTTGTGACTTGTGAGGGACTCCATCGCCATTACTAGTACTACCATCTTGTTCGGTGTTTGTGCAAACCTGATATTATTCCACACTACTGTATTGTCTATTGCAGATGTATAGGTAAAAGATCGTACAAATTAAACTCAATTCACACATATACTACCGTGCACTTTGACCATGTTTTTTTCCTTAACACTCGTCACCGGCCGCTACAAAACTGTAAACAGGAATATATCAATACATCGTTTACTCATGTGTACAAATACAATTTGACTAAATTACAGAATAAGTTTTTTTTGTGCGAGCATGTAGAACACGTGTATCTTTTCACTACAGTTACCAGCCATTTTTACCCATCTCCGGTCTTTTAATTTGGTGCTGGTGGCATGCAACTTCGGGATGAGGGAACGCAACACAACTCACAACATCACAAGGCACTAACGAAGTGAAGTAGCAGCACCAAACACTCTGCCTGCCTTTATTCGGAGATAACCAACATTCCCCTCATTTCACGCACTACCTAGTTCTTATTTATATATATATATATATATCTATCTGTTAGCTCCGACTCACTGTCCGGCTCAAGCGTACGCCACTGCCTACGTCAATTGCATGGGCTGACGAGCGGAGCACGGCGGCGAGCATGCGCGGCCGGAGCTCGGCGTGACGACACCTGGCTGGGAGCAAGCTTATACTAATGCCGTTCCAATCAGATTGCGCGCGAGAGCGGAATGTGAGCGCCGCGTCATCAGAAAACCAAAATGATAGTAGGAGGCTTCAGGCTTCAGCTTGCCCACGCTCTGCTAATTAAACCGGCCACGTCGCTCTCGCCACGATCTGTCTCGCAACGCAAAATCCTACATGAATTATTTATGAAATAAATCAATATATAACGCGGTCGAATCAGCCTGCAAGGAGTTTTGAACAACAGCTCATCACCTGTTGTTGTTGACGATCTGTCGAACGCGAACCAGCAGCAGAGATGAACTCCCTGGCAAATGCGACTATGCGAGTAGCTAGCGAGCTGGATGAGTAGACTACAGACAGATGCAGATGGCATTCTAGTAATCACACGCGATTTTGAGGTGATGGCGATGCTGTGACTGTGATGCAGATGGCATATATATGAGGTGTGCAGTGACGAGGGCGGCCAACAGCCCAACATTTTTAGTTTGGCCCGTCCGGGCTTGGCCGGTTATCGATAGGCCCAGCCAGTGCTAATCCGGAGTCAGCACAGGCCTGGGTGTCGGCGAAAGTTGGACGGGCGGCTTCCTTCGATCGAAATAACCTCAGAATCCACCATATTTGTGTGTGTGAAATAGTAGCGTGCCTTTCGGTTTTGCGTCCGCGTCGTGCCGATCACCACTTTGTGAACAAAAAGAATAAAATCGCATATTAGTGATAACTTCGACGGCGCGTCATTCCCGCGCTCACGGCAACGCATTTGCATAAATGGCTTTTACATGGGGGCTTTTTCATGGTTCAAGAGATAGCCCAACTGGATTTAGTTATGGGCCGAATTTGTTCGGTACGCTGCGCTTGCGGCGGCCCTTATAGGATCTACTAAATCGAGGGGCCCAACATGTCATGCATAGGAAGGGGAAAAAAACTGGTTACAGGCCGCAGAACTGCAATCAGATGAGGGGAGCGAGTCCGATTCGGATTCATGTTCGTTATCCCTCTACGTGTTGATAAATTACGACGCCCGAGACGCGTTACATCGCTCTGTCTTTCCCACCAGATTAACGAGTCCAAGCCAGGCCATGGACTTGATTGCCGGCAAGAGTAAGGACAATCTAATTTGGAGCAGCTCAGAAGAGAGGACTCTGAGGACATACAAGAGGAGGTTGCGCCGGCCAACGACCCTCCCCGACGACCTCGTCTATGACATCCTTCTCCGGCTGCCCGTCAAAACCCTCGCCCGGTCTAGGTCAGTGTGCAAGGCCTGGCGCGCCACCATTTCCGACCCATCCTTCACCCGCCTGCATCTCGAGCAGTCTGTCTCCAGACACGAACGGGAGCCGTCCTTCCTCATCACCCCGCACACCCTCAGCCGCGTGATCGACGACGAGGTCTGGCCCAGCACGTTCTCCAACAGCGTTCCCTTCTACCGCTGGCAAAGGCCAGGACAAGGCATGCCTCGTGCCCGCGACGGACTTCCATGGGGAGTTCGGTTCCGTTTTCCGCATGTCCCATTGCGACGGGCTTGTCATGCTCCCCACTGACACCACGATCTATGTCTTCAACCCAGCCACAGGTGATGTGCTCAAGCTACCTGACGGCCAAAAGAACGATGTAGGGTTTCAAACCGCTGGTCTAGGCCTTGATCTTGGCACCAACACTTACGAGGTTGTCCGCTCCTTTTACCGCTCCGTGAATTTTTCCGAGGGAACTTACAGTGCGGGGATGGAAGTGTTTACCATCGGTGGCCATGATTCATGCTGGAGAGCAGTGGAAAAAGATCCACCGTACCCAGTTATGTCACAGATACCCATGTATTTCTAGGGTTCTCTGTATTGGCAAATATGTGAGCTACTCCAATGCCCTCCAGAAGGTTTCCTCCGCTTCGATTTAGAAGACGAAACATTTAGTTTCATACGCCACCCTGCTTTGCCATCAGAAGATAACCGGCTTGACTTCGTTGAGATAGGCGGAGAATTATGCCTGGCTCAATACCAATCGACACAAATGGTAATATGGAAGTCACCATCTGGTGGCAATCAGCAATGGGACCGTCTTTATGTGATTGATTTACCGGAGACAAGGAGGTTCCAACCATTGGACTTTCTTAGTGATCGTATACTTCTTCGGAGTGGTAATCGTATCTACCACTTCGACGAGGCAAATCGAACTGCAAAGGAAGTGGTTCGTGTGGATCAGCTGAGGTACAAGAACCCCAGGGCTGTCGGGTTCGATTTTGTCGGGGAGGATTTCTACTTCTCCAATATAATTCCCTACACAGAGAGTCTTGTTCCATTAACAAGAAGGTCGAGATGATATACTTGTGCCCGTGTTCAGATGCAGGGGACAATAAATTTTCCCAAGGAATCTCGCATGCATGTAGTGCTAAATAAAGTCTATTTATAAAACCTTTTTACAGATGAGTGCAATTTTGCGCGACGAATCTAATGAGCCAAATTAATCCATGATTTGCAACAGTAATGCTACAGTAATCATCCTCTAATCGTGCGGTCAAAGACCTCATTAGATTCGTCTCGCGAATTTACCAGGGGTTGTGGAGGTAGTTTTGTAAACTGACTTTATTTAATACCACTAATTAGTGGTCAAAGTAGGGTGCAAAAAATTTGCCCCACCATCTGAACAAGGCCGTCCATTGAACTTTGCACAAGAGTACTAAGTTTGTGTTTGATTTATTTGTTATCCTTTCTATATGTATGCACTGAACAGGTTTCAGACAAGCACTGAGCTTACCTTGTAATATTTTTTTTGGGTACCTAGTCTGTTCGATGGGTAGATTTGCAGTCTGTATTGGAGACTTAGAGTTGCCTTTACTTTGACTTTTGGTGAAGGGTGAACATGGTGCGGCCTCTGTTATCCACATGTGGGCAAATTCCAGCTCGACACGAAGCTTGAGGCCTCTGTTCGCAACCCAAAATCCTACATGAATTATTTATGAAATAAATCAATAATGCGATCGAATCAGCCTGCAAGGAGTTTTGAGCAACAGCTGAACATCACTTGCGATCCGTCAATCGCGAACAAGCATCATAGATGAACTCTCTGGCATATGCGATGCGAGTACAGTATGTAGCTAGCAAGCTGGAAGAGTAGACTGCAGCACATGGTGTTCTCGGGCCTGGATCAGGTGCAGTGGTACCTGCTACTGCAACTTAAGCAGTAGGGTCCATATGAGCTATTCAAGGAGTCAGCAATGTCTTGGATGGAAGCTTGTTCTTTCCCTCCCTCTCTTGTTTATTTTTGCAGCCAGTTGTTGCTTCTGTCCAAAAAAAAAACTAGGCTCGGCAAGAAATTGTCCTCTCCTAGTTACGGACACACGAACAATATAAGGAGCTAATATAGTACAATTAGTATTTCTGGAGCAATTTTTCATGCATCCTTCTTTAGTTTTGTTTCCACAACATTTCTTTTGATGTTGCTATACTCTTGACATTTTGCACAAGGACACCCAAGTCTTGTAAATGGAGTGTGAAAATTCTTAAAAGCATATTGATGTAACAATTTAAACACCGAGATGGTTTGATCTCTAACAAAAGAGAAGAGTTAGTTATGGGAACAACCACTATAAAACTCCAGGATGCCCTCCTAGAACATGATAGTGCGGCCGGATTGCACATGGCAGGAGGCAACCATTGTGAAGTTGTCTTGAGGGGGTTAAACATCCGATTTTATAGTTCAGGAGGTGAAGTATTCCTCATCCGATAGTTTGGGGGGTTATGTAGACATTCTTGCCACGTCACTGCCCACGTCAGCCGCCAGGTGGCAAAACCACCTCTAAAACCGCTCCAGAGGGTTATTTGAACGGTATTGTATAGTTGAGGGGGTTAAACATCCGGTTTTGTAGTTCGGAGGGGGGGTTGAAAATGTTCCACCTTCGATACTTCAGGGGGTTATATAGACCTTTTCCAAAGAGAATTGAAGACTTGGCCACATTGACCTGCTGGTCTGAAGCCCAGCAATACGCTGCCAACAACTCCTTGACGCCTTGCGCATTTTCCTCAGGAAAAAGTCCATTCCGCAACCCTCATTTATTGAAACCGTCCGATTTACACCCCTCGGTGGTTTTTACTGATGTGGCACCACGTCAGCCGTCCTACGTGGCGCCACATCAGCAACAATGGGGCGAATTAAACCTCATTGATAGTTTGAGGGTGTCAAATAGACTTTAAAAAAATAAAAATATTTTTTAAAAAATATGTGTAATTAAAATCCTAAAATCTTGCTTACTCTTGGAAAATTCATAGAAAATTTGTCTTGGCTCAGAAAAATATGAAACTAGTTTCATATTCTTTTTCTAAAATCATGCTTTAACTTTTAGGGTGTAGTTATAAGTTATTTAAATCTCTTATAATTATGCTTTTATTTTTCGCTAAAAGTTGTTCTTGTTATTTATTCTAAGTAGTTTAATAGGTCCTGAGAATGACTTCAATAACATTGATGGCCCATACTATGAAGATCGATAGCTCACTTCGATGAAAAGTAGGTTTCATAAGGGGTTATTATGATCTCCTTATTTTAAGATTTTTGGAATTAAATTACTCTTATTTATTATGATCTCCTATATATTTTGAGACCAACTTCAAACGAGCTAAACGAGCTAGGATGAAGTTGAATTTCATTAGAAATCACCTAATTTTAAATCTAAAATAAAAATAATTGTAATTAGAGCATTTTTGTAACGAGCTAGTTTAGCGACCTTTTGTCTGGTTAATGCTTATTTAAATATGCATACTGTGGAAAGTTCTTGCTACTAAATAAAACGCTAACCATACTTGTTATCATAGGCAACAAGACGAGCTACTAGCAAGTAAACACCAAAATAAGACCACAAAATTTGTAAACAACCCCTAACTAGGCATTAAGAGATAGAGCATGGTTTTATAAAAAATATGAAATAGGTTTCATATTTTCTGAGCTAAAATGAATTTTCTATGAATTTTTTAAGAGTAAGCAAGATTTTAGTATTTTAATTGCACATATTTTCTTAAAAATATTTTTATTTTTTTGTAAATTCTATTTGACACCCTGAAACTATCAATGAAGTCCAATTCAACCCCCTCGTTGTTGATGTGGCGCCACGCAGGACAGCTGACGTGGTGCTACGTCAACAAAAACCGCTTTTAAAACCACTAAGGGGTGTAAATCGGACGGTTTCAGTAGTTCGAGGGTGTCAAATACATGGTTTTGCGGTTGAAGGTTGTAAATCGAACGGCGCTGATAGACAAGGGTTGTGGAATGGACTTATTCCTTTTCCTCGTTCGCTTTGAAAGAAGATTTGGGCTCTCTTGCTCAGCCCTTTTTTTTGGTGAGAGGCTAGCGGGCCCATTTTACACTTTCGATTCCATTTACAATCAGCTCTGCGTCATGATAGAAGCCCACAACACGAAGCCACCGATCTGAGCCAATGAGATCTTTCTTTCTTCCCAAGTTCCCATCCAAGCCGAACCTGGCTTGGCTGGCTCCTCCCTCCGTCTTTGCTCGTTTGCTCTCCATTCCTCCCCAATCTGTACTCGCCTCCGCGCGCCCCACCTCTCAACCCTACGCATACCCGCGCCATGGCCCGCGATCCCCCGACGGTCGAGGAGAGGGAGGCCCTCGTCTCCTCCTTCCTCGAGGTCGCCATTGGCCAGGACCCCGATATTGCCGTCCGGTTCCTCCAGGTTCTTCTCCGCCGACAAACCCCTATCTTAGCTTCTGATCAAATTGGATTTGGTACGAGGCGTTTCGTGTGATCCGTGGTAGTTCGATTCCGCAGAGGGCGAGGTGGCACATCGAGGAGGCGTTGCAGCAGTTCTTCACTAATGGCAATGTGGTGCCACCTCCGGTTGCGGTGGAAGCGGCCGCTGCGGTCGTGTTCGAGGAGGATTTGAGGTTGGTGGAGCTGTTTTCTAGGGTTTTGGTTCTCGTTTATGGTGGATCATAGAGGGGTTTTTGGTGAGGATTTGATGTGCTGCAATTTTCAGGTTCTCTGCACTCGGCGACGAGACGCCAGAGGGACATGGGACGGACGATCATGTCGGTGTGCTACTGCCGGAGAGGCGGGGAACTCAACACGACGATGGCTCCGTGTCTTTGTAAGTATTGTTGCTTGGCAGACACATTAGCAACTGCCTACTTTGCATGTTAACCTGGAATCCTGGGCTTTGGGAATTGTAAACCCTTGATTTGGCTTCACCAGTACGTATTTGCATTGATTATGTGTGGGACTGGGAGTGAAGTTTATGAGACTGACTTGATGTGCTGCATTACTTGATGAAATCTGGGTTTATTCTGTATTCTATGGTAACTGATAGTGCTGCGATTGGTGTCCCTACGGGCAGGGGTATCCACCAACCTCGCAAGTTCAACAAATTGTTCAAGTTTTTCAAAAATTTGCTGAACTAAAGAGGGAGGGAAATACCCTTAGTTCCTCAGGGTCACTAAAATCTCACCCCTAGTAATTGACTGGAGTGTCACGGTCATTGTATCAGAAGCCAAACTATATTATCTGTGAGACACTGACAAACAATGCATGCCTAATGTGTATCATGTGCTGTAATTGGCAGGTTCCCTCAGCCTCCTGTTGCTGCATTTAGCAACAAGAAGCCACAGGAATATGGGAAGGGTGATGATGTCTGTGCTCTGCACGAAAGTCAAACTGACAATAATGACTCTGTGTCTGTGTAAGTAATGACCATTATGTATTGGCTACTTGCATATTAGCCTGGAATCCTGGGATTTTACTTGAGACAAAATTGATTCGCTTCATTGCTTCATGAAAGTTGGGTTTATCCTGTTTTGTAGTGTAACTGACTCAAGTGTCAGTCATGTTACTAGAAGTCAAGCATATATTACATGTCAAGTGCACAGACAGGCAATGCATGCCGAGGTCTTAAGATCCTTTTCAATGCTAAGTCTATGACCATGTCTGGGTAGCTTAAGATTCTGGTTGCTTTAAGCTCAAGCTAAAGCTCCAAAACTAAACCTGAGAGTTTGTTTGATTGGTACAATTTATCACACTAGCAATATATTTGATCCTAAAAAAGAAACATGTGCATCATTTTTACCACCAGCCATGCTCATGAGACAGTATAAGATCTTTCGTCGCTTAATGCTGGTATGCATTCTTTTGATACCTATACTTCTGGCATCCTTATTTGGCTTGTTTAATAGCCAGAGACATCTTCCACATTCCTGTGTTTTACTCCCTTCACTTTGTCAACTGAGATTGGCTAACTGCCCTCTTGTTTTGAGTTAACATAATAAAAAATACATTTAAAATTATTCATTCTGTGTAGCAAGCATTTATCTTAAACGGGAACATCTAACAGTGCAAATCTAGTCATTTGTTAGATTGCTGTGGCTCTTGTTAGCTGATTTGTTAAACTGATCCAATTTATTCTATTTGGCATTTAATGTGCAGAATTAAGACAAATTGCACTGCTGCATGATTTTTTTAGGGTTGCAAATTGGTGACCCTTAGGGGCACCTCCAACCCTCTTTAGTTCAAATATTACAACTACTTTTTCAAAATGAGGCTCATTTTGAAAAAGTACTTGTAATATTTGAACTAAAGAGGGTTGGAGGTGCCCCTAAAGGTTACTAATTGGCACCCCTAATTTTTTCCCCTGTGTCTGGTGATTGAACTGTAAGTCTATTCAATTTAAGACTTGTTCTGATTGGTGTGCAGTGGCTGGTTCCTCTGGTGGTTGAATTGTGACTCTTCAATTGTGTTCTGTTTCCCTATTTTCTTAATTTGAGTTGCCCTCATGCATGTGGATTTTGTAGTTCCTTATGCTTTAATCTGACATAGTTGTAGGGTACAAGAGAGCGTTGTTGATTTCATTATGGAACCTGTGGGTTCGGCTGTTAAGAAACCTTTCTGCCTACGAGGTGAGATATACATGGAACTGCGGCCCCACCAAAGGGATGGTTTGCAATGGTTTTGGGATAATTATTGCGCAGGCAGGGGTGGTATCCTAGGTGACGATATGGGTGTTGGCAAGACACGGCAGGTATTTGGTTTGGGATTGTGTTCAAAGTCGTATTGTATTGGAAAGGTAGGCATTTCATCCACTAATAATGTTTTCTTCACTTATTTAGGTATCATCATTCTTAGCGGGTCTTTTGCAATCTCAACTGATAAAAAAATGCACTGATCGTGGTGCCCCCAATACTTATGGATCAGTGGGTAAAAGAGATGAGTAAAGTTGGTTTACATGAAGAAGTAAATGTGTAAGTTTTGATCACTTCATCTCTCTATTGATCTTTCAAATCCTATTCGACTTTTGAACCATTTTAATTCTTGCAGGTTCAAAGACCCAAAGACAAGGATTGGTATTCTTCAGAAAGTAATAAAGGTTTGCGTACTTGCCTACCTAGATAGAGCTTGTAGAATGAAGAAAGATAGTTTTCTTACATAGATTAATTTGTATAGGTCCTAAAACTAATGGTGTGCTGTACTCCTAAAGTTCCACCCATTTGAGAGTCCAGTGACTCTAGAAAGATATTGCATACATAAATAACCAGATTTGTGCCCATTGCAGAATGGCGGTATCCTCATCTGCTCAATGGGTCTTATACCAGGGCAGTGGAAAGTTCTGAGTGGGGCAGTGAAATGGGACTATGTGATTGTAGATGAGGGACATAAGATCAATAGGTCCAAGACCAAATTGTTCTCCTCACTTGAGAATATCTGCTGCAGTCATAGAATACTGATCACTGGAACTCCTATTCAGAACACACTAAAGGTTTCTACTAAATGAAATTTATGTACATCATCTATATTTTTTTTCTTTGTCTTTCTGAATCATTAATTGTGAACTTATGCAGGAGCTGCACATTCTCCTTAGCTTCTGCTGTCCAGGTTTTTTTGGAAGTCTTGAAGAATTCGTTGAAAATTTTTTGGGTCCAATAGTGGATGGAAATTTTAAGGAGTCCACAAATGAACAATTAATCGAGTCGTCAGTTGCTGCATCAGTAAATTTCTTATTTTTGTGTGCTTGATATTTTTTCTGAATTCATGATACTTTACTCGTTTTTTTTGTTCCTTTTTTTTTGTTGTCTCCCTTTCTTTCCTAAAACTGTTTGTGACAAAACCCTTTTACAGAAACTTCGTGAGTTGATGAAAACATACATGCTAAGAAGGATGAAAGATGAGATTTCTTCATTACCTGAGAAAACTGAACTGACAGTTTGGTTAGAATTGACACCATACCAGGTATGCATCTTTATGCTGATAGGATTGTTTCGGTAATTTATTGGATTTTGTTTGTTTGTGTCTCTTATTATGCCTGTGTTGCAGCAAAAATTGTACCGTGCATTCTTGAGAAGCAACCTGATCAACAAGAGAGAAAAAGGAGAAGCCTTGGTGGCTACAATGGTACACCTCAGCTCTTAATATTCTCACTTAACTGCTTATGGAATTCAATTTTATTCTGCTGTGGTCCTGTGTTTGTTTCTAAAAGCTCTTTGTATTTTCGACATGCGATACAGTTCTCATGATAGTATTTGAAGATACAAATAATATAATGTTAAATTAATATTTTTCACTTTTGTTCTTCATATACAGCTTCTTGGAAAAATTTGTAATCACCCCAATAAGTTGACAATCAACGATGCAAATGAAGATACATTGGAACACCTTGACAAAGCTGAAAAGAAGCTTTTGAATCGTTTGGTTTCGAAGTTTGTGAAATCTGCACCTGTAAATGATGCAAAGGACAAAGAATACTACAACTCCTGCAAAGTAGAGTTCACTTTAAAATTACTGGTTCGTTGCCTGTCTTAAAGCTTGTCATTTATTCACCTTCTCATATGAATGATGTTATAAACTGAAACATATAACAGGCAAAACTTTATGAAGATCACAAAGTGCTCATATTTTCGCAGACTCGTGAAACTTTGGATATTATTCAGGTACGATCTTTAGTTAAACTGCAAGATACTGAGTACAATTGCTGGTGCTTGTTTTAGTTTGTGAGTTCAGTTGTACTGCTACTCAGCACACATATTGATCTAGTAATATAATAACTGTCTTGGAATGTGGATGCTCTTTATAAATTGCCTTGAACTTTTCATTATATTAATGCATCATCTAAAAAAATAGGCTGCCCTGTCAGACAAGGAATTCAAGTTCTATCGAATTGATGGGAGAACTAAACCTGCTGAGCGGCAGAATATCGTCAATGTAATTTTCTTTCTTTTGCTACAATCACAACTATGCTTTAGAGTATGCTGCACTGCTTATATCGTTAATAAAACTATTCAGGCATTTAAAGAAGTTGACGGGGCACCCATTCTGTTGCTTTCTACCCGTGTTGGAGGAACTGGGCTTGACCTGTCTGTCGCAACTAGGGCAATAATCATTGATCCGTCATGGAATCCAAGGTCATATTTATTTATACTCGCACTTTGTTATTTTCTATGGAAAAATGGCAAGCACACTCAGAACTCATCATTGCTTGAGGAATTAGCTGGGTTTCAACTTTCAACTGTAGCCTACTTCAACTTCTGGGATGTAACCACAACTTGGATTTGCTGGGTTGGGAATCACCTCTGCTCCTTCTATAGTTTGCGAATTGGTTTTCTTCAGAGTTGAATCACAACCTTCCAGCATTTTCTGCTTCTTGCTGGTCTCTGGATCATTGGCCTTGCTAGTGTCTCTTGCTTTCTAATCCTTCCTTGAAATCCTTCTTAAGTTTAGCACATCCAGTGGCATGGCTTGCAAAAGAATCTTCCTCATCCTCCTTATCTTCTTTTCTAGCGAACTTGGAGGGAGGGTTATCTTTTGGTGATAGGTCTTTCTCAGCAACTTCCACAACCCATTTATTATTCCGGAACTTTCCCCATTGAAAAAAAAAACTTGTGGTTCCCCTTTAAGTTCCTGCAAGCCAATTTCACCCTCAATGGTCCTGGCCTTTTGAGGTTATTGAAATCCACCTCTTCACGGTTGCCAACCATGTAAGCAATTTCCATCACCACCTCTACGAATTTTGCAATGGGTGGAAAGTTGTAGGCCTCATCCAAACTCTTCCAATTTACTGCCCATATCATTTGCTATCACCTTGACCTTAACAGCGTACTCCATCCGTCCCAAAAGAAATGTCGTTTTAGCTTTCCTAGATACATTTGTGTTGCTATGTATGTCTAGATACATATCTCTATGACATATCAAAACAAATGTATCTAGGAAAGCTAAAACGACATTTCTTTTGGGACGGATGGAGTGAGTCTCAAAATCAAAGCTTGAACCTTGTCAACCGGTACCTCATGTCATCATCTGGGAAAGCAATCATGTACTCATTTTTTTCAGCTGTTTTTTTTAACCCAGATCTGCTTACCTCTAAACAAATGTTTCATCTGCCTCTATGCTTTCCACTGAAGCTTGTCCCAACAGAATGGTCATCACTCCAAGCACCACTTTTTTTCCCCTGAACATTCTTACCAACAGGGAGGCAGACCTGAGCTGAGCTCTCTTTTATGGATACATTGGAGCTCTGTGCATAGATTTCTTCCAGTAGTAGAAAAAAGGGAGTTTAACTCAATTTTTCTGAAAATGATTTGAGAGAAAAAAGACCCGAATAGAATCATTCTACGAACTCACCCCTTGTTTGTTTATCCATGTTGGCGTGACTTGATTTTGTTGCTTTACAGTGTTGATAATCAATGGGCGGATCGCATATACAGGATCGGGCAAGAGAAAAATGTCTTCATTTACAGACTTATTGCTACTAGTACTGTAGAGCAATACATGTATGAGACACAGGTTGGTATGATAGAAGACACTTCACACTACTTGTGTCATCTTTTTTCATATATAATTCTGTTCAGCCCCCTCTCCTTCCCCTAACAGTTCAGTTTACATCCTTCAGTTATTCAAGGCAGGGCTATTCAAAATGGCTACAGAGGATGCTGACTACAAGCGCTATATACACAAACATGTTAATGATGAGCTTTTTGAAATGCCATTTAGCTTTTCAACTTCAAGAATCCAACGGAAATTGGTGCAAGAGACACTGAAAGGAGTGAGGTAGGGCAACGTTTCATCTATTCATGCACAAGCCATCTATACTATTTTGATTGATCGTTGTGTTTGGTGTTTTTCAATGATCTTTATGAGAAGTACTTGATATAGGGCTTGTCCCACAGCCATGTAAACTGTGTGCAGATTCGACGTATGTTTATATTGTGGTGGGTAAGATATTAATCTTTAAGTTTGTCTCATCCTTTGATTAGGACTAAGGAGGTCCAGGGAGAACTTTTAGATCTGAAGAAGTGTGGATTCAGTCTTGTCTCTATTCATAACAGATTATTTTCGGAGACCATAGAGTTACCTAAACTTACTGATGGAAGGTATTACTATGCTGTTTAACTCAGTTTTTTTATTGAACCTATCCATTCTGTTGGTACAATCTCATAGTGCAGGAACTTTAATTGCAGTTGGCGAGAGAAGAGAAGTATCAAGCAGAGAGCCAGCCATAGAGTCGATAGAGATTACGTTGTTGGCGGGTACAGTTTAACTTTCCTGGTTTCTGTATTTTATTATTTTCTCAGAACCCGACGGTGTTCGGACATTCATGTTTTGCAGAGCTGATTTTTCATTCAACCCCAAACATGGTCCTGTTGAAATACAACCTGCACTCCCGTTGCCTGAAGATGAAGAGGAGACCAGATCACGGAAAGCGGAAAGAGTAATATACCTCAAAGAAGAAATTACTCGCTACACATTCATACTCAAGGTATGTGTAATAAAAAAAATCATGGTGTTAATGCTGTAATATGTATATTCACTCATTTTCCTAACAAAATAAATAAATGCAGACCCACCCAACAAATGATGGTGGTCTGAAGCTCAAGGCCCATATCGAGAAGTGTAGAAAGGAAATTTTTGAGCTCGAGTTAGATGAGGACTGTAGGCAAAAGGATCAGACATGATCCTTGTGTTGTTTTTGTTTGATCCGAGCCTGCATCGAGGTGTGTACAAAGGAACCATCGAGTCCGATGCCGACTGCTGGACAAGGATCAGGCATCCTTTGTCGTTTTTGTTTCAATAGATCTGGGTATATTTTTCAGACATGATCTGCTGTACCGTCTGGGAATATTGTGTTGTTAACTCTGTCTTGGCGCCCGTATGTATATGATTCATTCTGACTTTTGAGCCACTGTTTCGCTAGTACGCATGTTTATGCTGACTTTAATGGCAATGCTAATTATGACATCTGATTGCAAGCGAAATGCGACGCTCCAAGGTTTGCACGTTTGCGATAGCTCCTGCAGGGTATTGTAAGTCTAAGGAGCTAAAACGAACAGTTTCGATTCTAGGGAGGTTTCACGAATTCGGCCCGGTATCTAGGGAGGTTTCAGTTTCACGAATTCGGCCCGGTATCTAGGGAGGTAAATAGGACCTTACGGATTTGTACGCTGCCATCGGGCCTGGCTTAGATGGGCCTGGGCGCCTGGCTACGGACCCTCTTCGGAACCAAAAACGCCCGTATAAGGGCACAAGCTGGGGCAACCCGGAAAAAACCCTAATCTCCTCTTTCTCAGTTCCTCTCACCCTCGGCCGCCGTCACCCGCGCGCCTGCCATTGTAATCGAGCTATCCGGTCGGACTGGAACGGGCTCACGGTTGCACGTCCTTGAGGCACGAGTATCTGGAAATCAAGGAGAGCATGATGCATATCTGTAGTCATCACTAAGCTGGTGAGCATGATCCAGATCTATAGTCTTGCTTAACCTTCCTGATGATTATTGCAAACAGAAAAGGGAGATGCTAAGGTCACCGATTGCCAACACAACATATCTAGAGGAAAGGCTGGATTTTTTGCTGGTGGGTTATCGGCGATGTCCTCGCGACCCATTCTTGGCGACATGGGATGGCATGGTTATTAAGGCGGTAAGGCGAGGCGCGGCGACCCACCACCTTCCAAACGCCTAGGCGACGCCTAGGCGATCATGAGGCGAGGCAAGGCGACGCCATACTAGACTAACAGCAAAACAGAGGCTGCGATTAGGAAAGAAAAAGAAAAAATAGAAAGGGGATGGGAAAGAAGAAGGAATGGGAGGTCGGCCCAGCCCACCAGCCAGCCCACACGTGCTCCCCCTTGTAAATATCCCCTCACCTCCCTCCTAGATCGATGCGCCGCCGCTCTGCATCGCTCCTCGTCTCCTCCGCGGTGCGCTCGGCCACGCTCGCTGCTTCTTCCAAGCGCCGCTTCTCATCGCCCGCCTCCCCTTCTCTCTGTCCACTGCGCCGCCAGCCCCAACCACGACTCCTCCCTCTTGCTCCCTTCCTACTCTCTGCGCAGCCCCTTCAAATCAACCTCTGCTGCTGCCCCCTTCCAAATCGACCTCCGCATCTGACCAGGCACAGGCCACCAGCAGCCGGAGCCGGCGGGGATGGCGGCGGCTGCATCTGCATGGCCTCGCGGGCCAGTTCCCCTCCTGTTTCCCCGTCTTCTCCCTCTCTCTCACTGAGATTTTGTCGTGGCGACAGCGACGCCCAGGATTTTTTAGCGCCTGGACGGCACCGGATGCATCGCTGTATCAACGTAACAATCCTATCACTGAATCATGTAAGTTATCTTCGTATTCATTTGCTATGGCTATGCACATGAAAGATTCTCTTTTTTTTCGTGAAAGAGCAGTATTTCCCTGGATCTATCATCAGTCTGTTTCAGAATTCACCCCCACAGTTTTTTCCACGGCAAATTTGATTATCTTCAGTAAAAACCAAAATGGAGGCGGACTCGGCCAAGAGTCCGATTCGTTTTCATGTTTACCTTTCATAAATTGTGCGCAATATAATGCTCTTCCTCTGCCCATAGTTTTCTACCCTAACTAACGAGTCCAGTCTTTGTTGGTGCATTTAGGCCATGGATTTGATTGCCACGAAGATTAAGAATAGTCTATGTTGCTACAACTCAGAAGAGAGGAGACTGAAGACATACAAGAGGAGGGTGTGCGGTTCATCCATCCCTGACGAGCTCGTCTATGATATCCTTCTGCGGCTTCCCGTTAAAACTCTTTACCGGTCTAAGTCTGTGTGCAAGGCCTGGTGTGCCATCATCTCCAACCCATCATTCATCCACAGGCATCTCAAGCATTCTGCCTCTAGACACGAGCAGGAGCCATCCTACCTCATCACCCCGCACACCCTCAGCAGTGTAATTGAAGATGAGGTCTGGCCCACCACATTCTCCAACAATATCCCCTTCTACCATTGGCAAGATGGCAAGGACAGCGCATGCCTTGTTCATGCGACAGATTTCCATGGGGAGTTCAGTTCGGTTCACGTCATGTCACATTGTGAAGGGCTTGTCATGCTCCCCACGGATACCAAGATATATGTGTTCAACCCAGCCATAGGTGATGTCCTCAAGCTACCTGATGGCCAAAAGAACAATATAGGGTTTCAAACTGCTGGTCTGGGCCTTGATCTTGGCACCAACACTTATAAGGTCGTCCGCTCCTTTTACCGCTCTGTAGATTTTTCTAAGCAAACTTATAGTGCGGGGATGGAAGTGTTTACTATCGGTGGCCATAATTCGTCCTGGAGGACAGTGGAGGATCCACCGTACCCAGTTATGTCACAGCTCCCCATGTATTTCAAGGGTTCTCTGTATTGGCACATATGTGAGATATTCCTTGAAGGCCCTCCAGAAGGTTTCCTCCGCTTCGATTTAGAAGATGAAACATTTAGTTTCATACGCCACCCTGCATTGCCATCAGAAGATAACCGGCTTGACTTCGTTGAGATAGGCGGAGAATTATGTCTGGCTCAGTACCTATCGACACAAATGGTAATATGGAAGTCACCATCTGGTGACAATCAGCAATGGGACCGTCTTTATGTCATTGATTTACCGGAGGCAAGGAGGTTCCAACCATTGGACTTTCTTAGTGATCGTATACTTCTTCGGAGTGGTAATCGTATCTACCACTTCGACGAGGCAAATCGAACGGCAAAGGAAGTGGTTCGTGTGGATCAGCTGAGGTACAAGAACCCCAGGGCTGCCGGGTTCGATTTTGTCGGGCAGGATTTCTACTTCTCCAACATAATTCCCTACACAGAGAGTCTTGTTCCATTAACAACAAGGTCGAGATGATATACTTGTGTTGATGCCTCCTCTCCATCCGTTGAACATTGCACAAGAGTAGTAAGTTTGTGTTTGAATTATTTGTTGCCCTTTCTATATGTATGCACTGAACAGGTTTCAGATAAGCATTGAGCTTTCCTTGTAATATTCTTTTTTTAACCTATTGAAGTCAGTTTGATGGGTACATATGCAGTCTGTATTGGAGTTGCCTTTACTTTGACTTTTGGTGAGGCCTCTGTTATCCACTTGTGGGCAAATTCCAGCTCGACACCAAACTTGAGGCCCCTGTTCGCTACCCAAAATCCTACATGAATTATTTATGAAATAAATCAATAATGCGGTCGAATCAACCTGCAAGGAGTTTTGAGCAACAGCTGAACATCACTTGCGATCTGTCAAACGCGAACAAGCTGCAAGATAACTCCCTAGCATATGCGAGTACAGTATGTAGCTAGCAAGCTGCAAGAGTAGAGTACAGCACATGGTGTTCTCTGATCAGTCATCACACGATTTTGCGGTGATGGCGCTGCTCCGATGGAGATGGTGTTAGAATTACACGCATCTTTCGACATATTTTTAGTTTCAAATAGAAAACATAAATCATAATAACGATTAGTGATCCAGCAAAACATGATATGTGCACGTGTTCAAGTTTAATCTCATATTAAATCAGAACAAAAAAAAATCAAACAAAGTTCAAAAAGTAACCTGAGACAGACCGTTTGGAGACATTGGTTGTGCCGTTATCAACTGGATTAGTTATACTAATTGGTTGACTTTGTTTGATGTAGTCATGCAAATTTAATGTTTAGTGCAGTGTAGTCCCTCCAACAGCATCCAAAAAAAAAGTAGTGGTGCATGCCAAAAAAGTAACGAACTCAACGGGTGAAGACAGGCCCGTATTCTTGGCGGCACGGTCGCACCTGCTGCCTCTTCCGACCTCGGAGGGGAGCTGCCCCTTCCGTGGAGGTCGGGTGGGACCTATGGACCTCATGTGTCGTTCCTTCTCTAACTTCGGCAATTAACAGGTCCATGGTTTCTTAACTGGGTATCATGACCCGCACCCGCCTGGGTCCTATCGCTCCAACACCAACTTTTTTTCCAAATGAAGATAAGTCTCAATCTGGTGAAGAATTGACACTAGTGTCGACCAAGGAGGCAAGGGCCCTTGGACACGTCCCAAATTTGAACTCCAATATGATTATGGGACCAACAGCCAAAAAGGACAGTGCTTGTGTCAACCATCGGGTCAGATTATTTTGGCCCATATCTGACCCGTCGTGTGGTCAGGTCGGGTCGGGTCAACCCATTTTTATGTGTAATTTTTGGCTGGACAAATTTTTTTCAGATTTCAGGTCAAAAAGTGTTGCTCCTGCTCGACCCGAACCGACCACTAGGTTAGATTTTACACCCCGTGCCGACCGGTCGCATCGTAATGTCGGGTCAAGTCAGGTATTTTTGCGGGTTGGATCATGTTTGTCATGTTAGGTGGCCCATGATGAGATTTAGCTGCAGCAACTTGATGGATGATGTACGTTCACTTATTTTGTTCGGATAACTAAGGTCTTGTTTAGTTTGCCAACTTTTTTATCGCTTTGAATGTTTGGATACTAATTAGAAGTATTAAATGTCGATAACTGACAAAACCCATTCCATAACCCCAGGTGAAATTGTGAGACGAATCTATTAAACCTAATTAGGTCATGATTAGACAATGTCGTGCTATAGTAAACAAAATCTAATGATGGATTAATTAGGTTTAATAGATTCGTCTCGCGATTTTCGTCCATCTGTGTAATTAGTTTTATAATTAGACCATGTTTAATTCTTCTAATCTTCGGTTTAAAATTGCTACAGTAAATTTCGCAAATTTTTTCACCGAATCTGAATAGCCCCTAAGACGGAATGTGTCGATGGAAGTGTCTCCTTAATTTTTTATGCACATGTAGAACGGGAAAAAATGTAGTCTGTAACGATCTGGGATTTTAGTGCAAACTTTCTAGACTCCAAAGTGAACCCAAACTTGATATGGTGTCGACTTCCGCTTAACTTGGACGCTCCTTCTGGTCCCTCGCTATCTCTCCATGCCTCTCCTCAATTACTTTTTGTCATCTCCATTATTCCTCGTCATAATAATATCAACAACTGTTCCCTCTATCCCCCGCGTTCCCGCGGCATGTCACCCTTTCACATATGCAGTTGACGGATGCTTCTACATGGGCCCCTTTCAAATATTGGGCGAGCAGTTAGCCTAACTGTATTTACGGCCCATGTGCGCCCCAGCCTCATCCGTCCGGGGGAGGAGCCGATCGAGAAGTGACGAGAACTTTCCAGAGCTCTCGCTCATCATCTACCACCGTTGTCGAACAATCCGTCATCTCCGAGAAGGCGAGAACATCCTTCGCGCGAACTAGCGGTTCAGCGATTGGGAATCAAGGTACGTGTTCTTCGACCTCGTTGGCCTCCTCTCTTCTTTTTTTTTCCCGTTCCCCCCTTCTCTCGTGTGATCAGGAATCAACCGCGCGCTTGTCCGGTTGTCCCGCGCAGCGATTCGTCAGTCGTTGCCTGAAATATCCCATGATGTCTCTTCCAGCTTTTTGAACAATTGCAAATTGAAGGAGAAATGCATAAACTGGTCAGTTGGAGTATATCTGAAAACTTTGATGCCGATAGGTCCTGGGGTTTGCTTCTCTGCCTGTCCATGACATGAGGAGCAAATTACCTGCTCTGTGTAGAACAGTGGGTTCCGTCCGTTGATGCGTAGGCCTATTATAATGAGATAAATCGATTCAGTAATCCTGAAGAGTCGAATATCGAGTAGCCCAGCACTTAGCATGTTATGCAATTGAACTATTTGTATTTGTTACAAGAGCTAACGGAACATTAATTGAATACAGGAAGAATTTTAATCAAAGTGACGCAAAGTAAAATCGTGCAAAATGCAATCTAGGTCTATCTGGAATGCGAGCCTTTTCCAGGATGGAACGATGGGAGAATCTGCACTGTGAAAGATACTAATCTCTTATCTTCTTCTTCTGAAGATTACAGGCTGCACAGTCTTTTGGCGATCAGATGAGGGGAGCAGCAAGGTTTCTGGTGCAGAATGCAACTAGGCACATCAAGCCTGTCAATGAACTAGCAAGTACGCCAGTGCATTCCATCGAATTTGATTCAAATCGAATTATACAATCTTCTGAATCTGAATGTCTGACGTTTGTTTCTTGTTTGAAAACTGTTTACAGGGGCGATGACAGTGACTACTCCTCAGAGGCAGGGGAAGGAGAACGGTTCCGGTGAATCTGTCATCACGAAAGATGAAAACGTTGAGCCCCTGGTTGCCTTTAGCAGGCCGCCGCCTTTACCGCCAGTTCTTGGTCCCTTGTTCGTGCTCTCGTTTTTTGAAATGTCATCTGGCGACGAAGACAATAAATGAGTCAGGCATCTGTACAAATTGCTTCAGGTTTCTACTTGGTTTGATCCATACTTCCGCGGTGATATGAAGTTTGCACTGTTTTGCAGGGATTTGATCATGTACCTGCTTGATCGTCCTCAAGCAACCGGTTTTCTTCAGCTAGGCGCTAGGCTTTGTACAGACCGAGAAGTTGTACTATATAGCTATCAACTAGTGCTAAGATAATGAGTGCTATGGTTAGCCATAAGCTTTGTACTCCAGTCTGAACTACTGACTACTGTTTTTGCTGTGACCAAGCTTTTGTGAGGTTTTGCTGATGAATTTTCTTCTAGGTGTGAGAGATACTTTTGCAGGCTGTTGCGAACTCGTCCAGTTGAATAACACTATGAGTTTTGTAAGTGTGTACTTATGTGCCTTATATTCTTCTCAATTGATTTTGCATTTGGGGGTCTAATATTCCAATTTTCCATGGAAGCGCGCAATCAAACCTTCGGAAACAGAAACGATATGGTATCTGTATGCACAGCGCTTACTGCGTATGGTTGATTGACTACTGCTGCTCCGTTTGCGTGAGAGACCACGTCGCAATCTGGAGGATCGAGGAAGGCAGCAACCAGACGAGTACGCCCGAGATGACTTCGGGCCATTCCTCCTCTCCTCCAATGCTCGCATGAAATGGTGCGAGTCGCTCTACTCGTTATCCTCGCAATATTTTGTGCGTCGACGTCATTACTGATTGATGCCACTAAGTTATACATTTCAGTCGAAATAAGTGGCCTGCATTAAAATGTGAAAAGATCCTCGCTCAACAATTTCGTAAAGAGAAAATCAAGAAAAAATTTCCAGCCACCGAAACAGCCGAGAAAGATTGAAGTTCGACAGAAATTTCGTTCAAAAGTTCAAATCGGTTTAAACATTCCATTACAATGTAATCAAAAATTGAACAAATCGGGCACAAATTCAAAGTCAAAAAATTTAAAATGACATGGGTTATCTCGAAATACCTAAGATTTTGCGAAGTAAAGAGACCACACCGTAAATAGATGGATGTAAAAATTCAGTATCCTCGCAGAAAAAAAAAATGTAAAAAATCAGTCATGCAGGTCAACTGGTGACCATTCGTATGGGCCTCATATCCAGCCCATCCAAAAAAGCATTCGTCAAAGGCCCTGGGTTTCTCGGCAACGTATCAGGTGCAAACCAACCTCCCCGTGTAAACTATGCAAACCTCAATCTGGACCACATGATCTTGATCCAAGGGGGCGCGTAGAGAGGTGGGAGGGGGGATTTGCAAAAGTGATCTTGCTGTGATTAAGGGTGGGCGGTGATTTTGCAAATCCCCCTCCCACCTCTCTCTACGCGCCCCCTTGGATCAAGATCACGTGGTCCAGATTGAGGTTTACATAGTTTGCACGGGGAGGTTAGTTTGCACCTGGAGCCCATTTGATTCGGCTCCTGGGCCGGCTTCACGAGCCAGCTTCTTCAAAACTGATTCAGCTTCAGCTTCAGCTTCTTCAAAACTGATTCAGCTTCTTTACATGATTCTCTGCCAGCTTCATTTTGATTCCCACATACCTCAAGAAGCCAAAGCCCCATCAAATGAGCTCCTGATACGTTGCCGGGTTTCTCACCGGCCACTCCGCGGGCATCACGGAGAGAGACCAGATAAGGCAGCCCTTTACTTTTGGGCCTTTGGCGGCGCCGAACGCGATCTTCTTGTAGGAGGGGGCAGCCGCGCAGCCGCTGCGGTTGGCGTGCTAGAGGTGGCCGCAACCATTTCCTCCTGACTCGCCGCGGCGGTCGCTTCCTCTCTCTGTCGGATCCTCGACCCCAAGTCCACCGCCTCCGCCACACCGCTGCTCTTCCCTTGGTCCAGTGGAGTGGAGATCCATCCGGAGTTCGCTGCGGTTTTCTCGTTTGCTGGTAAGTAATGAAGTAATCATTGCCTGCTTGGATGGAATCCCTTTTCGCTCTATGAATGGGTATAGGTCTCGACAAGACCAAATACTACTTCCTGCTCCATTCAGTTGGTTGTGGGGTGTTTTGGGCGCGCTACTTGCCGAATCCGTCCATCCAGTTTGGGCTCCTCAAGGTTGGTTGACACCATAGGTGCCCAACAACGGCGCGATTGAAGTTTATTTTCCATTAACTATGCAATGCCCCTAGTTTCTCACCCTAATTTGGTTCGTGACAATGACCTCTAGCTGTCGTAACTGGAATTTTGGGGTTCACGTTTGGCGGGGGACGTTCAGTGCTCAGCAGGATGTAGCGGTGGGTTTTCTGTATGTTTGGGCACGATGGGGATGCTGTTTGAACCTGAACTGTTTGGGTGCTGATCTCGTTTTGCAATTGAATGGAATCATAACGGTTTCCCTTCTGTTTCTAGGCACTTGGTGTGCTGGTTGCCTTGCTAGGGCCCTTCTGTGTTTGATCTGCAATGCTGTGTTTATTGTTAGCTCCACAAAAGTTCAAAACCAATTTTAGGATGCCAATCACCGAATCTGCTGTTATTTTGCACTTGATGCCCTGGTTATTTCCTGAAGCAGATGGAGTAACAATTTGTATGAAGTTTGTGTGGCCAGACTTTCAGAGTTATCAGCTAGGCACATTTGGTTGCATGGAACTGCAATTTCCATTGTAGGTATTTTAGATGTTTGCTTCTATAGGTTTTCATTTGCTGCAGGCTGTGATATTACACCTTGGTATCTGTGCTTCGGTGAATAAGCTCATAACGATAGTGAGGCATTTAAGTGATAGGGAAATACAGTTCCTCCTTTGTTCGCCATTTGCTAACATAATTTTGACATTATTCTCAGTTGCTAGTATTTCATTTGTACAAAAAGAAAAATGTCTGGACTATCTTATCGCTTTGGTTATGTGGGCCTGTGAAACTCGCGTATTAATTTGTTTTACATTTCAGGACAAGAAATTCTCCTGGCATCTTAGTTTTTCCAGAGACCTTTCTGTGGATGTCAAGCTGATATTAAAGTAGTTCAAAATGTCAGGGATCGCAGCAATTTGGCGTCGCTCATGTCAATCATCTGCTAGTCAGAGTCTAATGGAGACATATGTTGGCCCATATGTGTCCTCTGGTGGTTTGAGATGGTTCAGCAGCTGTGCCAAGCACTCAAGAAAACCTGGCATTTGTGTTGTTAACCAGATTAAGGTGGTGGCTCAGTATTCTGCAGTTGGTGATATGGCAAGGATCAGAAGATTGCCCCTTTCAAGTCGTATGGACACTAAATGGTTGATTACGTCAAAGTCCAGACATGGTGCATTGCCAGGATTCTTAGGCATTTCAAGCTTCCATCATGGATACTCCTCAGATACTGGAATCAAGCCAGAAGCTTCTCAGAATACTGTCTCTAATGTTCCTTCTACAGAAAGCCCTGAGGTTGGCACTGCAGGTGGTGGTGGAGGCTCTTGGATTGAGATCTTGGAAAATGCTCGCAAGTCTACAGTAGATGCTACCAGTGATGCAGGCAAGAAAGTTAAGGAGCTGACTGATGCGGTTACACCTCATGTCCAACAGCTATTTGATACATATCCAAATCTTGAAAAGGTAGTTGTTCCAACTGGCGGAACACTATGTGGTACAATGATGGCATGGTTGGTCATGCCTATCATTCTAAGGAGGCTTCACAAGTACACGTCACAAAGTCCTATAGCAGCACTTTTGGGGAACTTTACCAAGAATGATGTTCCGTACCAAACAAGCCTCTGGTGTGCACTAGAGGATCCTGCGAAATATCTTGTCACATTTATGGCATTTTCAGAGATGTAAGTTTCTATTTAACTTTCTTAAAGAAATCTATCTTTTTGTGTCTTAAACTCCTGATGGGAGTTTCTTTACTAAAGACTATTTTCTTCAGATATTGGCATTTTAGATCTAATTAATTTTCAAGTTCATGTCTTATTTTAGGAAACTTAGTGGTTTCAGTATTGTTGTAGCCATTTTGTTCTTTTCTGAAGAAACTAGAGATATGCAACTTCTACTTATTAGAATAGGCATTCTGGATGTTTCTTCAATGTCACCAAAGTTCCATCACAATATGCATTGCCGTTTTTACCTTGTTGGTTCTTATTTATTTATTAATGCAGAAGCACAGAATTTATTTTTCTGTAACACTGTCTTAACAATTATGGTCTGGTCCTGATACATTTTCTTATGTTATAATGTTTGTATTATGGATTCTCATGTGTGGTGGTTTCTCTTCCACAGGGCCACACTTATTGCACCAAGCATATCAACTTATCTTCCGCAGGCATGGAGGGGTGCATTTGTTCTGTCTTTTGTATGGTTCCTTCATAGGTGGAAAACCAACTTCATTGCTAAAGCCATGACCAGCCCAGATGCCTCAAGTGTGGACCGCGACAGGATATCAGCATTTGATAAGGTTTCTTCGTTGGGACTGATTGGACTAGGAGTAATGGGTCTTGCTGAAGCTTGTGGTGTAGCTGTTCAATCGATATTAACTGTTGGTGGTGTGGGAGGTAATGTACTAACTATCTGTCGGGGTTCTTTACCGCCGGCATATAATAAGATCGTGGAGCGCGCGTCGGGCCTCGGGTGGTAGTGCAAAAGGACACGGGGGTTTATACTGGTTCGGGCCACCCAGGGGGTGTAAGACCCTACGTCCAGTTCGTGCTGCTCGTGTTATTTGCACTGGTTTGTAGTAGGGGGTACAAGCGGGCGAGAGAGGGAGAGTTTCCCAAGTCTCTGGTGCGTGAATCGAGCTCAGTCCGGCGACTGGCTGGAGGAAGAAGAAAGTCGAAGGAGAGAACTCCTCGGGAGAGAAGAGAGGCTCCCTGCCTCCCGTAGGAGGCCCAGGAGGGAGGAGGGAAAGAGTCGATCTTGCCTCACGCAGGAGGCCTGGCCTTCCCTTTTATAGCTCAAGGGGAGCCAGTAAAGAAGTACAGTCAAAGGGTAAGACGGGAAAAAAGGAGGCGCGCCTGCCCATGCTGTGGGGCCCGTCGTCCTTCCGAGCACTGTAGCCATGTCCTGCTGGTGTCAGTTGTGTCAGGGAGTGGTTGGCACAGTGTAGCAGCTTGACTCCGGGTGCTTCGGTCTTCCCGGTGGTTGCTTCGTTGCGAAGGAGCGAACCAGTCGGAGACGGAGACTGGTCGGGCGAATCGGAGTCTTGCCGAGAGGGTCGTGAAGCTTGTCGGGCGAGCGTGCAGCTTGAGCATGCAACTCCTCGGGCAGGTACGTAGCTTGGGCATGCAACTCGTCGGGCACGGAGACCACTCGGGCGAACTGCGAGCCTGTCGGGCGAAGCAAGAAAGTAGTCGGGTGATAACTGAAACCAGTCGAGTGGTGCATGCAAAAGCACTCGGGCTTGCATGCACGCACAAGCACTCGGGCTTGCATGCAAAAGCACTCGGGCTTGCATGCTGGGTTGCATGCCATTTGCATTCTGGCCGTTTTCCTTCACAAAAATAAAGACAGAAATGCCGCGAACCTGTTACATGCACCCAAAGAAAGCTACCAGGAGGTGTACGTCAAGCTGCAGGTTATTTTTAATCGCTGCCATTGGATACCCCTAATATTGGTATCCGACAGTAGCCCCCGAGCCTGGGAGCGAGTCGCAGACTCGGTCGCGGGCTGAATTTATTGTGATGTCGAGAAAGCGGTGGAGTTTCGGGTGGGGGCGCGCGAGCGCACCCGCCGGGTGTAGCCCCCGAGCCTGTGGGCGAGTGGTACACTTGCTCGCAGGTTTAGGGCGTTCGGATAGTGATTCGTTGCGAATTATGCGACCGCGCTGCTGGTCTCTGTTAGCGATTTCGACCCCGTGTGTATCCCGAGACCGGGGTCCGGACGGGGATTCGTTTCGTCTTTTTGCGTTTTTCCTTACGTCGTAACCCCTCATGCATCTCTTTTTTTCGTAAGAGGTGGAGGGGCCGGACCGAGCCGTATTTTTGCCTCGTTGGCCGAAAATGCGGTGTCCGTGTGAGCTAATAACGGGCCAGTTCGAGTGAAGCCACGGCATCCCGGTCGAGGGGTTCCGATCGGACCAGCTGGTGGCCAGCTTCAGATTCTTGGTGGCGAGATCATCTAGTTACCGAGTCCGTTCGTTGGGACTTGGCGGCCCGTTGCCTTTCCGTTCGGGGGAAAAACCATGATCTTTCTAGCCATCAAGACTCGAACGCAGTTTGGGATGCCCATGACGCTCGTGCGCCCGGGTACTGGCCGCTGGTGGACCCATCCCTTGCTGCCCCTCGCTCGACAAGGTGACCGGGGGCGGCTGTAGAACCCTTCGACGGGCCAGCCTTCGAACCCCCGTCGGGATCACCTGTCAGGTCGACTGTCGGAGTCGTCCGTCCCGATGCCCAGCCCCCGAGCGCAGGGCTGCGAGGGGCCGTTAGGGCCGGCGGGAGCCGCTTAGTTTAGAGAGTTCGAAGAGCGCGTTTCGGAAATCGATCGTGTGCGTATGCTTGACCTCGTGCGCCGAGGTCGGGCGAGACAAAAGGTGTCGTTCCCTGTACGTAGGAGTTGCTGCAAGCTTACCTGAACTTGCCATGCCGAGCTGCAAAAGACAGCGTAATGCAAAAACGTTGCGTAAAGCGAGAAGTCGGGATTTACTCGTTATCAACGAAAAGTCACGTACGCCCTGCCTTTATTGGGCTACGTATTTCCTCGGGTAGTTGGCTTATCACGTTTAAGCTCCTAACCCCACTGACCTCTGCTCGCAGAGAGGGCGACTTACCGCGGACTACACTGCTCAGCGGGGAGGCTTAGGTGTAGGCGGCGCGCATGACGAGGTTTCACGGATGAGGCCGTCGCTACCCGAGTACTTTAGCGGCACACAAGATAGGCATGCGGGACTGTAAAAGGAAATGTATGGAAATACGAAGGATCGTAGTAAAACTTAGCCGTTTTAGCTTCTCGTCGTTGAAGCTGAGTCGAGCGAGCCGTCCGAGTCGGGGCAGCACACTTCACGGGCGGCGCGACCGAGTCGGTTGGAGTCGGGGCCGGGGCGCGCGCACTCCTTTGGAGCCGCGGCCAGGTCGGTCGGAGTCGAGGTCGGGGCGGCGCACTCCCCTGGAGTCGAGGTCGGGTCGGTCGGAGTCGAGGTCGGGTCGGTCGGAGTCGAGGTCGGGTCGGTCGGAGTCGAGGTCGGGTCGGTCGGAGTCGAGGTCGGGGCGGCGCACTCCCCTGGAGTCGAGGTCGGGTCGGTCGGAGTCGAGGTCGGGTCGGTCGGAGTCGAGGTCGGGTCGGTCGGAGTCGAGGTCGGGGCGGCGCACTCCCCTGGAGTCGAGGTCGGGTCGGTCGGAGTCGAGGTCGGGGCGCGCGCACTCCTTTGGAGGCGCGGCCGAGTCGTTCGGAGTCGAGGTCGGGGCGGCGCAGTCCTTTGGAGGCGCGGCCGAGTCGTTCGGAGTCGAGGTCGGGGCGGCGCACTCCTTTGGAGGCGCGGCCGAGTCGGTCGGAGTCGAGGTCGGGGCGGCGCACTCCTTTGGAGGCGCGGCCGAGTCGGTCGGAGTCGAGGTCGGGGCGCGCGCACTCCTTTGGAGTCGAGGTCGGGTCGGTCGGAGTCGAGGTCGGGGCGCGCGCACTCCTTTGGAGGCGCGGCCGAGTCGGTCGGAGTCGAGGTCGGGGCGCGCGCACTCCTTTGGAGTCGAGGTCGGGTCGGTCGGAGTCGAGGTCGGTCGGTCGGAGTCGAGGTCGGGTCGGTCGGAGTCGAGGTCGGGGCGGCGCACTCCTTTGGAGTCGAGGTCGGGTCGGTCGGAGTCGAGGTCGGGGCGCGCGCTCCTTTGGAGGCGCGGCCGAGTCGTTCGGAGTCGAGGTCGGGGCGCGCACTCCTTTGGAGGCGCGGCCGAGTCGTTCGGAGTCGAGGTCGGGCGGCGCAGTCCTTTGGAGGCGCGGCCGAGTCGTTCGGAGTCGAGGTCGGGGCGGCGCACTCCTTTGGAGGCGCGGCCGAGTCGGTCGGAGTCGAGGTCGGGGCGCGCGCACTCCTTTGGAGTCGCGGTCGGGTCGGTCGGAGTCGAGGTCGGGGCGCGCGCACTCCTTTGGAGTCGAGGTCGGGTCGGTCGGAGTCGAGGTCGGGGCGCGCGCACTCCTTTGGAGTCGAGGTCGGGTCGGTCGGTGGAGCGGGCGCTGGCCGGGGCGGAGCTGGTAGCCAGCGTGATTACGTCGGTCGGCGCTGCAGCTCTCTCTGTTGTTGTGTCGTGCGCTCGTTCGGGGGCGTGCCTCGCCGTGGCGGCCCTGCGCGAGATCATGAAAACAAAAAGCTGTTACAGGTTAGTTGAGGTCATTTGCGGACTTCGGGCACGGTCGTCCTGCCGCAGTGTTCCTCGCGAGGGCCGCCCACTACTGCTGCGCCGCGGGAGCGCGGCCGCGTGGTGTTGATGCCGCCGTTGGCGGGGTCGCGGTTGCCGCTGGCGAGGTCATCGCACTTGCTCAGGGCCGTCGTTGTCGGAGTCGGTCAGGGCCGTCGCAGCTCGGCCGTTGCTCCTGCTCGGGGCCGTCGTTGGCGGAGTTGGTCGGGGCTGCTGCAGCTTGGTCGGTGCGTCTGCTCGGGGCCGTCGTTGGCGAAGTTGGTCGGGGCTGCTGCAGCTTTCTCTGTCGTTGAAGTTGCCGAGCGAAGACCTTGTCGGGCAAGTCGGAAAACTTCTCAGGGGTGACCGAGTTGCTGCTGCCTGCTCCTGTGCTGTGCTGATTCGAGAGAGAAAACAGAGAGACACAACATATTTGAAAAAAGCGTGCATGCGTTGGTTAAAAAGGATATCCTTGCATGCACATGCATACGCATGCATGCATCTGCATACAGAACAGTACTGGGTGTGCCTGGTAGGCAGAGCCCCCGAGCCTTGTTCGGTTCATCCAGAAGGCCAGGAGCATTGTTGCCGCCATCAGTGTTGTTGTGGTCATTGGGGTCGCCGCCGCCGTCGTCGCCGTGGTTGATGGCGCTACGGTCGTCGTTGCGGCCGTCGGTGCCGCCGCCGCCGTCGTCGCCGCGGTTGACGGCGTTGTGGTCGTCGTCGCGGCCGTCGGTGCCGCCGCCGTCGTCGTCGCCGCGGTTGACGGCGTTGTGGTCGTCGTCGCGGCCGTCGGTGCCGCCGCCGTCGTCGTCGCCGCGGTTGACGGCGTTGTGGTCGTCGTCGTGGCCGTTGGTGCCGCCGCCGTCGTCGTCGCCGCGGTTGACGGCGTTGTGGTCGTCGTCGTGGCCGTTGGTGCCGCCGCCGTCGTCGTCGCCGCGGTTGACGGCGTTGTGGTCGTCGTCGTGGCCGTTGGTGCCGCCGCCGTCGTCGTCGCCGCGGTTGACGGCGTTGTGGTCGTCGTCGTGGCCGTCGGTGCCGCCGCCGTCGTCGTCGCCGCGGTTGACGGTGTTGCGGTCGTCGTCGTGGCCGTTGGTGCCGCCGCCGTCGTCGTCGCCGCGGTCGCGTCCATCGGGGACGCCACCGTCGTCGTGGTTGGCCACCCGAGACCTGCAAGTAAAAAGACGTGACGCGCAAAGGCCCCACGGTGGGCGCCAACTGTCGGGGTTCTTTACCGCCGGCATATAATAAGATCGTGGAGCGCGCGTCGGGCCTCGGGTGGTAGTGCAAAAGGACACGGGGGTTTATACTGGTTCGGGCCACCCAGGGGGTGTAAGACCCTACGTCCAGTTCGTGCTGCTCGTGTTATTTGCACTGGTTTGTAGTAGGGGGTACAAGCGGGCGAGAGAGGGAGAGTTTCCCAAGTCTCTGGTGCGTGAATCGAGCTCAGTCCGGCGACTGGCTGGAGGAAGAAGAAAGTCGAAGGAGAGAACTCCTCGGGAGAGAAGAGAGGCTCCCTGCCTCCCGTAGGAGGCCCAGGAGGGAGGAGGGAAAGAGTCGATCTTGCCTCACGCAGGAGGCCTGGCCTTCCCTTTTATAGCTCAAGGGGAGCCAGTAAAGAAGTACAGTCAAAGGGTAAGACGGGAAAAAAGGAGGCGCGCCTGCCCATGCTGTGGGGCCCGTCGTCCTTCCGAGCACTGTAGCCATGTCCTGCTGGTGTCAGTTGTGTCAGGGAGTGGTTGGCACAGTGTAGCAGCTTGACTCCGGGTGCTTCGGTCTTCCCGGTGGTTGCTTCGTCGCGAAGAGTCGAACCAGTCGGAGACGGAGACTGGTCGGGCGAATCGGAGTCTTGCCGAGAGGGTCGTGAAGCTTGTCGGGCGAGCGTGCAGCTTGAGCATGCAACTCCTCGGGCAGGTACGTAGCTTGGGCATGCAACTCGTCGGGCACGGAGACCACTCGGGCGAACTGCGAGCCTGTCGGGCGAAGCAAGAAAGTAGTCGGGTGATAACTGAAACCAGTCGAGTGGTGCATGCAAAAGCACTCGGGCTTGCATGCACGCACAAGCACTCGGGCTTGCATGCAAAAGCACTCGGGCTTGCATGCTGGGTTGCATGCCATTTGCATTCTGGCCGTTTTCCTTCACAAAAATAAAGACAGAAATGCCGCGAACCTGTTACATGCACCCAAAGAAAGCTACCAGGAGGTGTACGTCAAGCTGCAGGTTATTTTTAATCGCTGCCATTGGATACCCCTAATATTGGTATCCGACACTATCATAAGTAAATCATTGTTTGCTGCTGGAAATTATCTCCCATTCAAAAGTTTATCCAGCTCACTGTCCACATTTGTTAATCAATATTTTGTTACACTAAACAATTGTACTCCGTATTGTATAGTTTGTCCTACCTCTTGTCACTTTCAAACAAATGAAATGAAATAGCTTAGTATGTTGCCTGCTTTTTTGTTTTCGAAAGAATATCCTACTCTGGTACATTATTTAAGCAAATTGTGGCTTTGTTTTCTTCCCTACTATATACTATTAGTATTAGTTACTGCAAAAGGAAATAGTAGAATTTATATTAGTATATCTGTATAACTCCTATAGCTATATGGGCAAAATGCAAAAATAGTAGTTTGGAAGTTTTTGTTCAGCAGCCTGCAAGTAAATCATACTTTTTAACGCTACTGAAATTTTCTTCTGTTTGGTATACTTTAGGTGTTGCTACTGCTTTTGCTGCTAGAGATGTCCTTGGTAACATTCTCAGTGGGTTCTCCTTGCAATTTTCTAAGCCATTCTCAGTTAACGATTACATAAAGGTGCCTTCTCATTTATCTGATCTTTTTTTTTTCTATACACTTGTTTGCTGCAAGCATATATTCACAATACATACTGTTAAATTCTAAATTCCAGTTGACTTGGGGACGGTGTAGAACTATGGATAATTATTCGGCTGCTGTTTCATGATAGATGATGATGATAACAAAATTATTTGTGGCATAACTGGTGATTACGTAGAGGTTCTCAAGCAATTGCTTGTGTGAATCGTGATTTGGGGTAAAACAATGCAGTATAAAGTATAGGAAAAGAAACAGTATTATTAGAAGGAATGATATTTTGTGTTTCATGATAAGCCATGACTTGGTGCTAGTGTTTGTCTTAAACAAACATATTTTGCTTGGAGCATGATGATGTAAATGGTAATTTGGTTATTACTTCTTACAGAGCTAAAGCACAATTAGTGAAGCATCCAAACTGAAAATTCAGAAAGATGGCTTGAGCTATTCAAACAATTTTGAGTGTCGCATGATGGCATTTTTTTTCCGTAATTTGCTAATGCTTATCATGGTATTTGTGCATTGGGATAGTTCTGATATGCAGCTCCAAGTCTTGTTCGTTTCACATAGTTAAGATGGTAAAATTGAAGAAACACCTTGTGTTTGTGGACAGTCATAAATGGTCAACTTGGACTGGACATATTTATTTTTTAGTATTGCTTTTCAGATGCTCCGAATACTCTATAGTTGCAGGCTTGCTGTAACTAATAGGAGTTTAACATTGTAGGCGGGACCAATAGAAGGCAAGGTGGTTGAAATAGGACTCACTTCTACTTCATTGATCAATCCAGAAAAGCTCCCTGTCATAGTACCCAACTCTTTGTTCTCCAGTCAGGTATTATAATTGTTTCTATTACTGGATATTTCTTCAATTTATTAAACTCATGTATGTGGGCCCGACCCTCATCAGTGCACATGCTGACATAGTTACATACACAAATCTCTTACGAAAGTTGCAACAAACCGTGGCCGGGGAGCGTGGCCACGTAGCGGACCATCCCCGGCCGTCGGATCGGGCATGCGGACGGTCTGGATCGAGCGAGGTCGGGTATTTTACAAAAAGGCCCTTCTATTTAGTGAAAATTGAACCCGCAGTCCATAGATTTTTACAAAAAAGTATCTAAACTTTTAGAAAAATCTGCTTTCAACCCACAAATTTACAAAAAAGCTCCTGCATTTCAGAACAATCGACGCGAATGCCTGAGTTTTTCAAAAAAAAACCTCTGACTTTTTCATAAACCAACACATAGCCTAAATTTGTTAAAGAACGTCATATACTTTACAACAACCAAACCGTAATCCATGTATTAGTACGAAAAGAACCTCCACTTTTAAAAAAATTAACATGAAATCCACATTTGAGTCCCGTGTGTTCTCACGAAATAGCCCCTCGACGTTACAAAAATTAATCTACATCCCAGCATTGAAAAAAAAGCACCCCACACTTTCTAACAATTGCATCGCCTCCTTAATAAATACTTTGACACCTTCTTTCTCAACACGGAATCCACATTTGAGTCCCATGTTTTCTCACAACTAGCCCCCCAGCTTTACAAAAATTAATCTACATCCCACCACTAAAAAAAAACATCCCGCACTTTGTAACAACTACATTACGTCCTTAATAAATACTTTCATGCCTTCCTTCTCCACAGTAAATACAGAAAAAAATAGCTCCATTTCAATACCCAAATAATATTTCACTTAAACAATACTTCCACAACAATTTAACATCCAAAATACATACAAGAGGCAACAACATGTTACTAACCATGCCACCTATGCAAAAATAATGAGACAAAACATTTATCTCAACTACGTACTTATAAAAAATATTGCACCTGCCTCCATACAATTACTATTACTCTATTCATGAAATAAAGCCTACATCAACTATAATACCACAACGAAATACAGGCACTGCGCGGCAACGCCGCGTGCCTTTCTAGTAAGTCATCTATTCCTACATGACAGCTTATGAGTAGAGCACAGTAATACATGTTTTCAACACCCTATTTACATGTATGTGCTTTCCTATCCTAATTTAGCTGGGTGAATTAGATTGTATTATATCACGCAATAAAAAAGGTGAATTCTCCTTGTCATATTAGCACCCTGGACTCCTTTAGTTAATTGACCACTTTTATTTCAGGGCTTGTATCTATTCTATAAGCACCGTTAATGATTTGCTCTACCAACCATGGTTGAGGAATCACTAGTTAGCCAGTATTGTGATAACGTCTAAAACCTGCTGTTCTTTTTTTTCTATAAATTCAAATTTAGAGTTTCTTTTATAGAAGCAAAATTTAGAGTTCTAGTCCTAGTAGGAATGCAGGATAGCATAGAAAGTTTAGATGATTTGTTTATATCTTTTGAAATATTTGGAAATATCTTTTTTCTACATGAAGTTTTGAGGAAAATAAATATTGTGTCAAATGCTTTTGATGATTAGCTAATTAAAAATTTGCTAGAAAGACATTCAGTTATGCAATTATGCCGTATTTCGGGTGATGATGTGAGGATTTCTTCCGCATTGTCTGTTGTTGCTCTTTGAACCTTGGAAGAGAGTGTGGAAATCTTGGGCCCCAGGCAAATGTAAAACTTTTTTTGTGGTTGGCCATAAGGAACCGTTGCTGGACAGCGAATCAGTTGCAAAAAAGAGGACTGCCACATCCTGAGCGCTGTCCCTCTATGTGATCAGGAGGAGGAGAATATTCAGCACATACTTACATCTTGTGTCTTTGCAAGACAATTTTGGTTCTCTATCCTGCAGCCACTAAAGCTAGCAGAGCTGATGCCCACAAGAAATATTTGCTTTGCTGCTTGGTGGAGAAAAGCTGAGAGGAAAATCCAGAAGCGCCATAGAAAGGGCTTTAATTCTTTGTGCATTCTTGGAGCCTGGACTCTATGGAAGCATAGAAATGCTTGTGTCTTTGAGGGGTCGTCCCCTAACATCCAAACTGCAGTACAGGCTTTTAGAGATGAATCTTTCCTTAGGCAGATTTCAGGGGCTAAAAAGCTTACTGCATTAAGCCTTGAGATATGGGGGGAGAGCAGGTCTAGCACCTGTTGGTAGTTTGGTCTGGTCCTTCTACTGTGTGTGTTCTTTTTTTCTTGCCAAATTCTGGGTCTAGCTCCACACATTCCACACTCTAGTCCAAGGTGTGGTTTGTGTTTTGTAATTGGACTTTTTTCTCTCTTAATACAAAGATACACAGCTCTCCTGCGTGTTCGATAAAAAACTTTCTACAATCTTGACATGATATTCTAAATAATTTGCAGATGATAGTGAACAGATCACGAGCCAATTGGCGAGCTAGTGTGACAAAGATTCCTATACGGATTGAGGATATTGAGAAGGTTCCTTCTGTATCAGAGGAGATAAAGGTTATGTTAAGGTCCAATCCAAATGTTTCCTTTGAGAGTGATGTTCCTTATTGCTATCTCTCAAGATTGGAAAGTTCATATGGAGAGCTCACCATTGGATGCAACCTAAAAAATATGGTATGCTTAATTTTTTTCTTCAGTTATGCTGCTGTATGTATATAGCCTAAGTGTGGTAAAACCAATTGTTATTCTCTGTTATGCTTTCCCCTTAAGCTCAGATGTCACAAGTCTAGTAAGGCGATAATATGATGAAAGTATTTATTGACAAATATACTCACATCACTGTCATATGTTCTAATAGCGATAATTATGGTTGAAGCTAAAATAATTTAACTAAATGCATTCAAGGTCACACTTATTTTGCATTCCGGATACACAATTGGTAGCCATGGGCATAAAACTATTCTAGTTTCATAGTTTGGTACTCACTAGTATCCTACTGTAAATTTGGAACGGTCTTTTCCTCGTGAATGCTAACACAAATATTGTGTATGTCTTGCAGAGAAAAGACGAGTGGCTATCTGCCCAACAAGGTATTCTTTTGGGAGCTGCTAGGATTATCAAGTCACATGGCATTGAACTGGGAAGCACTATGCAGTGCAATTAGTTCATGCTTCTGGGACTTTTAAGTAGGGTAAGTACATATTTGGCACTTTTAACCTATATGTAGTTATCCATAGCTGCTATGTTTAAAAAGCGACGAAAGCCTTCAGCTATCAAGTTAACTTTTAACATTTCTTCTGTGATCCCCAAGTTTACATTTATTTTGTTTATAAGTTACTGTTTATGTCCAAACCATTAAAGCACACTGGTTTTTCGACTTCCCAGTTCCCAGACTGCTCCAACCTTGAACAGTTTTACTTGTTGGCCATTGTAACCTGCATGCTAAAGGCTGACTTGCTTTTCAGCTATTTTATCTCGAGTAGAATTTCGGTTGATTAATCATTGGCAGCTTTTCAGATATATTCACATTCACAATCTTTTTGATGAGGGAATTGTGCATTTATTGGCAGGTGTAATTTTCGTTAGCCTGCAGAAGTGCAGAAATGCGGACCCACGTACATGTCGCCTAGGAGTTTTGCTTTACGGATGCGGAGGCAAGAACGTCCGTGTTTTATGTCTTCAGACCATCTGACACCTTCTATCCCCGATATTTTGCTGCCGCTGTTGCCTTTGGAACCAGATCAAGTTCCACTTTTATGATTGTCAGATTTACGTGGTAATCGATCCGTTTTGGGGGAACTTCTTGTCCAATGGCCAATGTTTGATCCGAATGCCGTGGGTGAATCATGAATGGATTGTTGAAATGTTCGGTTTTAACCTCGAATCGTAGGAGTCTGACATGGTAATCAGTTGTCTAACCAGATGATCACCTCGAATGTTCGACATTGTCCATTTCTGAGTGCTTTGCTTGCCCTAAGATTGATTTTATCTATATTTTACCATATTGGAGTTAGCATGTACTGCCAATATGCCATGCACCAGCATTTTTCTAGTGCACTACATTCACTTTTTCTTTATTCCTCGAAAGTCACTATGCTGGCACCTAAGCATGCGGGCCAGCATCGTCTTGAACACATAAATATTGCCCTTGTTTAGTTTGGTCGAATTGGTCGAATTTTCTATAGAAAAGGTATCATTGGGAAGCGTGTTGCAAAGAGGAGGAGCACGTTTTTCAATGCGTTACATTTGATCGAATTGGTGTCTTTTGGTGAAAAGTCTGTGTGTCATAGACAATGAAGGACACGCGTCAATGGAGAAGGCTTTTGTGCTATTTTTTTCTGTTTGGAAAAAAAAAAGCTTTTGTGCTAGTGGCTGCAGAGTTTCGAGGGGTTTGACAATTGGCAGGCGAGTAAACAGGGCTGTATCCGTGAATTAGCCACAGCACACGTCTAGATTGGGAAATAGTCAAATAAAGGTCCAGCTCCACCCAAAATCTAAAGGCGGACGTGGTAAGGCACGCTTTATAACATGCCGATTGTCTGGTTCTGTTCGGAGCGTTTTGAACAGTGATTCAGTGAACAAACTACAAAGTGTGGTTCAAATCGAGGTGATATCAACGTCATTCGGCGGCATGGATCCTCTGATCCCGCTTGCATGTGCGCACAAGGGCAGGCACACTGAGATTGACACGTCCTGGCGGCATGGAATACTCTATAAGCAATACTTTTGGCTCGTACCTCCTGGCGGCATAGAATACATAGATCTGTCAAGCAATATTTTTAGCTCGTTTAGGAGTACGAGATTAGGGCGTCGGCAAGGAAACATCCTTTTCCTGCCCATGTGCTTGCTGGATTCAGCTTTGACAAATCAGCGGCACATCGTACTAGCATCACCGAACTGTCAGTCAACTTGCGCGGCATGCGGCGAACAGATCCTCCCGTCGCGTGTTGTAACGCTGCCACCTGCTGAGGTTGCCATCAACGAGCATTTATACATCTGCTTCTGATGGTTCGGGGCAATCAATGAACATTACACGAACCGAACCCTGATCATGAAACGGAGCAATGGAGCCGAAAGCCGATAGATGCGGTCGTCCATGTCGCTAGAAAGGCCAAAAAGGCCCCTGGGCCCGAGCACGCTGCCGCGGCGTGGGCTTTCGCCACGACGGCAATCGTGTCACTCGCGGAGCACGCAGGCCGTACAGAGATTTACTGAATCGAGCCAGAAATGGACGCGCGGACGACGCATGAGACCACAACAGAACAGAGCTCCCTGTAGCCACCCCATGCCCTGCGACAGCGAGGCTGCATGATGGCAGCCCTGCCCGAGCGATGGCGAGCCACGCTTTGTACAGAGCTCGACCCGTTACTGCTGAGACGCAGTCACAGAGCACAGACCCGTTACCGCTGACCCGTGCCCCGTCTCCGTCTAGTCTGAAGCATAGCCAGCGTGTAGCCGTTTGGTGTGGAGAGGGCCGCGTGATGAGTCCGTGCTACACGCCCGGCCAATACTTCGTGTCCAGGCCCTGGTGGCGCTTTGCGACCTGTAGTTGCACGCCCGTGAGGCGCGAACTCACGGATGCTGCGACTGTGAAACGGGACTGTGACTCGCTGATACCCTTCCCTCCGAGAAGAATAGATTCGTACAAGCAAAAGAAGAAGAAAAATATTGAATCATCCTATCTCCTCATCTGTATCTAGTGAAGCTTTATACTCCTGCTACATGGCTGAACTCGCCTGCCCTGCATACGCCTACATCGATGGTCATCGTCTTCTCCCCATTCTTCCCCTCCTTGGGCGACGACACCACTCTACAGCAATTCCGCCTCGGAGACTGCAAATCCATGTGATAGCGCATCAGTAACACATTTACAAATGAAACATCACAGAGATCCAGCTCTTTATGGAGAATTGCAATTTGAAAAAGTTCTATCTTGACATTGCAGTTCTCATTTTTAGAATTTAGATCAAAGGTTGCCTCGTAGGGAGGAGTAGATTGGGATACTCTAATCCTAGCACACTATAGCGCACAATTTTTGTTGATTCCGTGTTAAAAGGAGTTGGATATGGCCAGCAATGCAAAACTGATGCCAATGCAATGGCCAGTTGGCCTTCTCTCTAAAATGGCAATGTAGCATGTGTTGCGGTTATTACGGGAGTTGGAAGAGATGAGGAAGGAATGATTTGGTATAGAAGATTACCCTGTCCCAGAGCCCGGGGTCAAGCTTCTTGAGCACGACGATGTGATCGAGATGCGCGTCCGGGTCGGCGATGTCCCACCGGCACGCGGGCCGCGTCTCGTTCGGGTGGCGCCACCGCTCGTAGCGCGTCACCGTGGTCTCGCCGCCGCCGCCGCGCTCGGCCGCGCGCCGCGCCGACGACATGTAGTACACCGCGGGCTTCTGGCACGGGCTGCGCGCCAGGGGCCTCGTGTTGAACGCGTACGCCGTGTAGTCGGCGCGCCGGTACCAGTTGAGGAACGTGCGCGCCGGCATCTCCATCTCCCGCGGCGACATTACGCCCCTCGCCACCAGCACCGCGAACCCCCACGCCACGGACACCGTCCACCGGTTGGCGCCGTCGTAGCAGATGGACTGCTGCATCAGCCCCGCCGTGTCCAGCTTCACCGGCCCGTCGAACAGCCGGCGCACCGCCGCGGGGCGCGACCTCGCGTCCGGGAACAGGGGCTTGACGACGTCGAGGTGGTGCAGCGTCACGATGGGCGCCACCGGGTGCGACGCGAGGAGACCCAGCAGGTCGCCGTACACGTCGTACTGGTGGAACCCTGGGTGCTTGGTGAGCGGCACGCCCAGCTCCGCCATGCACGCCTGGATCCGATCGTCGCTGCCGTAGAGCGCCGGGTAGCGGGAGCGGCACGCCCAGCTCCGCCATGCACGCCTGGATCCGGTCGTCGCTGCCGTAGAGCGCCGGGTAGCGGCGGAGGCAGCCGTCCTGCATCCGCGAGAGCGCCTCGGCGAGCGGGCGGCTGATGGCGAAGCCGCCGCCGCCGTACGCCATGCCGTAGGAGAAGTAGATGTTCTGCAGGTGGCTCTCGGAGAGGGAGCCGATGTAGTAGGGCTGGCGGTGGTCGAACTGGTTGAGCACGGTGAGGAGGTTGTCGGGGAAGAAGACGGTGTCGTCGTCGCCCATGACGAACCAGCGCACCCCGGGGAGGCCGAGGCGGAACGTCTCGGAGACGATGCGGGAGATGCGGATGGCGGAGCGGTGGCCGCGGCGGTGCGTGTAGGGAAAGGCGGAGGTGTCGGAGGAGATCCTGATGGCCGGGAGCCCCGTCCGCGCCGTGGACATGTTGGACTCGCGCACGCCGCGGTCGAGCCACACGTAGCCGCGCATGGCGCCGTGCGGGCGCCACCACACCTTGATGTACTCCTTGCGCTTGTCCCAGAACCGCGACGACGCCGCGATGCCGAACACCACGTGCTGCAGCGTCGTCGCCGTGGGCGCCGCGGCGGTGGCGGACGCGGGCCGCTTCGCCGCCGTCGCCGCCGCCGTGAGGTTGGCGGAGGACATGCGGGAGACCGAGACGGAGGAGGTGGTGTCAGGCGGGCAGCTGGATGCGGCGGACGACGCGGAGGTGAGGAGGAGGTGGAGCGTGTAGAAGAAGTAGAGGGCGGTGAGGGGGAGCAGGAGCAGGAGGAGGAAGCGGAGGAAGGTGGCGGTGACCGTCTCCTTCCCGCCCCCTCCCCCCTTCATCCCGGTCGCCGTGGCTGCCGCTCCTCAGTCCTCCTCACCGTCTCACCCCACCTCCCGAGCGCCGTCGCCCCCAACTCTCCCGCCGGCCGGCCCGCGATGCGGCCGATTTCGTCGGCGGCGGAATCAGAATCGGTCGGATTTCGCGGGGCGCGACAAAGACACGCTCACGCCGGGCCGCGCATTCCTCACCGCGTGTTGCTCCGCGCCGCCACCCCCTCCTGCCCCCTCCGTCTCTCTCTCTCTCTCTCCTCCGGGGAGTGTGGTGGGGTTCTCTCCTCTCGGTCGGCGATTTGGGTGGGGGAAACAGGAGAGGGGGGATCGGTGCGTGCGGTGGGTGGGTCGGCGAGCGCTTCGGTTTCGTGCCCGCTTTTGCCCACCTTTTCTCTCGCCGTGCCGGTGGTGCTGCTGCTGTTGCAGTTGCATGCCTGCGCGCTGCTGCTAATGACGGGAAAGCCTATTTATTAGGCGCGGCCCGGGGAGATTTGCTTCTGACGCGGGGGGTGACACTTGACAGAGGAGTGTGGTTTGGCTAATCCAAGCATTCATTCAAGCGGGAGAGGAGGGTGTAACTGGTCGCGTTATTAACTCGGGCTATGGAGATTTGGCCATTGAATGGTGTCTTGGTTCCGAAACGGATTTGGGGGGCATGTGTGGACGTGTGGTTTGGAATTTTTGAAACCAGATTGCCGCTGAGGTTTTGTTATCTTTTTTTTTATAAAAGATTTGGTTATATGTTGGCCTCAGTTCGAAACTACGCTAAGCACGCGGTTTTGATATCTGTTACTAGTAGCATCAAACAGCTACCATTTTCTTTTTTTAGTGCAGCTATAATTTTCGTTTTGCAAGCCATTGGATCGTGAGTAGTGGAGCCCACCTACCTGGTTCATCCATATTCTGCGTGAACATTCGTGCACTGCTGTGGTACGAGGAATTGAGAACACTCGAGTACAAGTTATTCATAACTAGATGTTTTTTAAAAAACAGGAACATACCATTTTTTAAAAAATGTATTCTCTGTTAACTAACCCCTAGTTCAGCGAGATCACGATTCACGAACACATTTATAAAGTTCGGCAGGGAATCCAACCATAAACGTATTGGTCTAAGTCCGGAATAAAGTTAACCGACCTCATCTGTTTCAATCATAGTGAAATTTCTATATTAATTGGTAGGTTGAAATAACTATCATTTGTATTAGAGCTACTATAGTCTATCAACCCATGCTCTGCATGGGCTAATAATTTAGAAGAGATGAGTATTAAAAATTTATGAAAAATAGAGACTCATATTATTATTATTATTATTATTATTATTATTATTATTATTATTATTATTATTATTATTATTATTATTTCACCTTGTTCTCTCTCTTATTAATTAAATGTCATTTCTCCCTTTACATCGCACTTCTATTTGCGTTTTATTGAATCTTCAATTTGAGATATACAATTAGCAAGAAATTGGTACTCTCATTGTTTTGTCCAACATGTATACATAGTCTACATGGTCACACTCATCATGTACTGTTGCATGTATATACCTTAATAAGTTAGCATCTTCCATATTTAAATAATGATACATTTTGATAATTTAGAATGTATATCGGTGTACTTTAATAACATATGTGATGTAAATTCGATGCAAGTATAGAATTTGAGTTACCTGTTGAACAAGGAAATCTATGTTTCTAGTGTTTTGTGTCCATTTATTTATGATCAACATGGTGAGACACATAGTTAATATATATTTTATGTATTAACAATTAATGGAAAAATATATGTAATTTAGAATCATATATTGGTGTACTTTGGGATTTTTTTATAATGACATGTTGATTTTTCAGTAACGGTGAATATAGGTAATTTATATGCAAATTTAGGGTGTCGTTGTAAATTGTTTTATAATAAATATTAGGTGCGTAATTATATGAATATTAGGGGGTTATGTTAGTTTTTTTATAATGACAAAGGTGGTTAATTTTTCTATAAATTTAGGGTGTTATTTTATGCTATTTTAATAATGGCAAAAGTTGGTAATAACTTTCTACAAAATATAACAGATACAATGGCTATGATGATCAAAGTTCACATATGAATGGACAGATGTTTCTGATTATTGTGAGAATTTCTAAGATTTTTTCTAACACGCCTTGTGAGGATTAATGTGAAGGCATTAAAAAGAACTTTCAATTAGGAATAGTAAGATGCTATTTGGGTCCGCGACAAAAGATATATTGTAGACCGTACAACTAAAATTAACACCCAAATGTAAAATACAAAACTAGATATCTATTTTTAGGAAAATCATATCGGTTTCAAGCCCCTTCATGTGGTGCTAAGAATAAAGGAAGTGACATTACGGTAAAACGACCATTGGTTGACTGCCCGTTAACAGAGGATAACTTCGATTTTTGCTGCAACCTTTTGCAAACATAGCAACTTCTGGAGAGCCCAGTTTGGCGTCATGACATCACTCAACTTTTTATTGGAAAAAGGGGAATAGATTGATGATGGACCAATACTTTTGATTTGCCGATCGCCCCCAAAAAAGAACGAGGTAGCTCGGTGCCTCCGTTGGTGTACTCAGGCACTCAGCCCGTCAGTCCTTGGAGTGCCTTTTAGCACCCGTTGGCAGCAAGTAAAAAGGAGGAAGGGTGAAATAATCTGTTGCCTGTCCCCCAAGCGGTTACTACACTTCGGTGGCGCGCTGCCGCGCTGTTTCTTTCATGTGCATGCCCGTTGCCGTGGTTAATCTTGTTGCATGCATAGCCTTTCGTTATGGTGCTCGGATACGGCTCCTGGTGTGTGTTTCTTTGCTGTCGAAGTGAAGGCATTATGGACGATGTGCACCAATATATTAGTCCATCCTAGGACACTGATCGCACCAACATATTAATGTGCCTGTAGATTACTAGTATAATAATGTGTATCCAAAAAAAGATATTCTCTAGTCTACATCTAGCTAATGCTGTGTGTAGTTTTTTTTTTTGAAATAAATATACTGTGCAGATGCTCGTGGGTTATGGCAGCATAGCACGAGAGCAAAGCAAAAGAAAAGACTCTGAAAGGGACGGGCCACTTGTTCTCCTTCCTAGCTACTGCCGAGCACTTCGTCACTTCAACGTCCGGGTCTTAGGAAGGTTTGGTTGGTTCCATGGTACCGTTGAAAATTGGATAGGCACGCACCACTGCTGCAGTGCTGCATGATAGAACTTGCATATGTAATACCCGAGATGACATGAGCCATGAATACAACCTGCAAATTAAATAAACAGTTCATAAGTAAGGTCACCGATCTTGTTGTGTTGCCACCGCGAGAAGAACGAACTTTTGACAGCCTACCAAACTCGACATGTTGATTAGCTGCGTTTGCAGTTACCCGTGCGAAACCAACTTGGCAAAGAAAGTTTTAGGGAATGATTGCTCGTCGCTCGAGAGTGTTGAGAGTGACATGGCTCGGAATCACTAGTGGAAAGCCACCGAGAAAACATTGTCGTAATGAAAGGATCGGAACGAGATTTGGGGGGTGGATGCATCTCCAGCGAGGAAGGGGAGCCTTGGCGCAGCGGTAAAGCTGTTGCCTTGTGACCATGAGGTCACGGGTTCGAGTCCTGGTACCAGCCTCTTGCAGAAATGTAGGGAAAGGCTGCGTACAAATAGACCCTAGTGTCCGGGCTGCCCATGCATCTCCAGTGACTCCGTTCCGATTGGAATGATTGCTCCTCGCTTGAGGGTAGCTTCTTGTGCAACGAACACACGAGTGATCATTTCCAGAACCCGAAAGGCTAGTATTGATCGGTGGTTGCCCTTGCACCGCTCGGAGCTGCGGCGGCCTATCATTTCGTGCCGTTCCCATTTTGGTCAAAACCCAAGGCGCAGGGAATTTTGGTGCGTAGACCATATCCGGGACGGGCGTGCTGCCCCCGTCCCTTTCCTCGTTTGTCCGCTCAAAAAAAAGTCCCTAGCTTGGGCCACTCTGCGGCGGAGGGCACCATGCGCTTTTATTTTTATTTTTATTTTTGGCCTATGTAAAGTGTAGAAAGGTCCTCACTCTATGAGTGAGCTTTTGGTCCTGTAAAAGTCAGACTTATTGTTTAGTGATACAAAACCGAAAACTGCAATTTAACTACTGGTTGAGAAATCGTCAAAATCCACAGTCCACCTCCCAAAACAAACAAGGAAAAAAAAAGGAGGACTCGGACTCGGCTAGTGCAGCGCCGAATCACCGGTGGACGTGTTGGAGAAGAACGCAGTACTGTTCCCTGGACGGCACGGCACAGCACCAGCTGACTCCGACAGAGTGAGCGAGCTCATAAGCCGAGGGAACGGCCCTCGTACGTGAAATGGATCGAACCACACGAGATCGGGATGGACCGGCGGCCGGCTGGCTGGCTTCCACCGAAACCATCGCCCCGACGCATGCGCGGTTTCCACTTGACTCGTCGCATGTCACGATGTTTGTCGCGCCTCGCGAGCTGTGGTATCACTCTCGCGTGCACGGAATCGACCGGCCATTGTCTGTCGATCGCTATCGCCTCGGCGTCATATGTTGTCTTGCGAATCGCGATTGCTATACAAGCACCGCTCTCCGGCAGTCCGGCTCCAGCACGCCAAACCTACGGCGGATACCGGATAGGACGGATCCGCCGCACAGGACACGCAGTGTTTGCGACATGTCGCTTGCATTTGTACAAGGATGCGTACTGTACGAATCATCTCCTAGGCTGGGAATTGCCGTAACGGTTTTTCTGACTCGAATGTTTTCGTTAATCCTCATCGGTCGATTTTTGTTTTTTTAGGGAAAATCGGTCGATTTTTGTTGGCTAATGCAGTTTTGTGACGGTTTTTTTTTTTTGAGAAGAACGTGAACTCACGTTTCTGAAGCAGCTATTGGGGGTGTTCAATTCCCCAAAAAATTTTCACCAAAATTTTTCCCAAGGGAATCTTACATGCATGGAGTAGTAAACGTGTGTTAATGACAAAACCCATTCCATAACCCTCAGGTAACTTTTCGAGACGAATCTAATGAGCCTAATTAGGCCATGATTTGCAACAGTGATGCTACAGTAACCATCCGCTAAACATCCACTAATCATGGATTAATTACCATCATTAGATTCATCTCGCGATTTCCAGACGAGATTTATAATTAGTTTTATTATTAGTCTACATTTAGTGCTCCTAAATGGTAAGATTCTCCCAATTGAGCACCCCCATTGTTGTTCTTTGTACGGGCCGATTGTTCTTGCGTGTTTTCTAAAAGTTTCGGCCCAGTTAACGATCTTTGGGTCGCCGCGCTCATTAATCATGCCGAGGTCGCTCACCAAGCGCCGCCGGCATAGGTTTGCCAATTGCCACGACGCCACTATCGCTACTGTCCAGGTCGCGTCCATGCCTCTAGGCTGAATGCAGCGAAGCTGTTGGCGCTTTGCATCCACGGTGGTGGCCAGACCGCGCGGCGATGTTCGTCGGTGGTTTGTTCCAGCTCCAAGTATCCTGCTCTCTTGATGTCGCGCTCGCGCAGGATCTCTGTCAGACCCTCTCCCCATCCTGAAGACAGCCAAGAACGGCGCCTACTATACTATTTACAAATCAATGGCATCGCCACGAACCTCGAGCACGTGCCCATACGGCCATACGGTCGTACCATGCCGCGTCTTCAACCTGAAGCGTAGTTACGCTCAGCACTGCAGTGACACCGACACCACACAACATGCACGCACTGACGCACCCTAGACAACCATGACCAGCTCAAGGCGTTCGCCGCCGCGGCCACCAGCGGACGAGCGGCATCCTGATCTTGGGGGCCCCGCAGCCCTTCCGAGTTGTGCTACGCGTACGTCCGCGTTCGGCAGCTCAGGCTGCTCAGCCCTGCTCGGCACCGGCGTCGCAAACATCGACCTGATGCTCGACGGCGCCCGGAACTGGAAGCTGCCAGGTACCAGCTCGATGGTGTGCTTCTCTGCTACCGGGACTGTCAGTTGTTGTGACCATTTTTCTTTTTCGGTTGATTTTGTTTTAGTTTTCAGCCAGTTTTTTCCATGTTGTTCTAAAAAAATTGACTGATTTTGGTTTTTTTCACCTTTTTCACTTCACCAAATACTTCTACCTGGCATGATTTCATTGGATAGAAAATTGATTTTGACCAAATAAACCTTTTTGATTGTGTAATGGTGTTATTATGCAGTCACTCCCCGTTGCACAAAGTCCGTACTAGGAGGATGACGGTGCGGTTTGGAGCCCACCCGGCCGAGAATAGTAGGCCGTGGGCCTCATATTTTAGGAATAGTTTGATGGGCTGCAACCTGCAAGCCTGCAAGGCAACGGACAGATAAATGTCGGAGACTCGGGGTACAGTTTGCAACCGAGCTGCTGTATGATGGGCCTCATGGGCCTTTTGGAATAAATGTATGAGTAGTTTTGCTATTCGCTATACTTTTGCTATGCATAGACTCGGAGTAGTTTCCTCAAGATAATACTTCAGCTTTTTCTCAAAAAAAGGGAGACAATACTTCAGCTTTTTCTCAAAAAAAAGAGAGATAATACTTCAGCTCAAAATAGCAAACGGCCCCCAATAAACATTACAGGCTTGCTAAGCAAAGTACAGTAGATTCAAAATATTGGAAAGTAGCCGAAGTCACAAAGTAGATAATAAAAATGCATAGGTACGTCATATAAAAAACACCTTGGGCTCAAAACAAATATATAAAAAAACACCTGGCAAACTGTGTGATCGCATTCTTAACCTTGGGTAAACTAAACGAAGAGGGACAAAATCCCATTTCATGCTTTGTAATACATTTCCTTTTCAGTTTTCATCCTGTTCTAGCTTCTAACAAATGAAAACGATATGGTCCTGTGGTCACGGCTGCACTCGATTTATAGCTGTCAGGCAGTTGCCATCTCGCGTACCCGAGAGGCCGGTGATGATGGGTGCGCAACGCTACAGGTCCATTCGCGACGCTGCTTCGCCCCGGGGAAATGGGCGCTCCGCAACCGCAACAAACACCATCAGGCAGGTCCCCGGGGGGCAGTCTGCCGTCTGGTGGATAGTGAGGGCCCGGCAAGATCTTCCGTCAGGCCATTATCGTTGAAATATATCCCAAGATCCGCCAAGGTTAGCAGCGCAGTGGACCTGCGACCTGCTGCGGGGACGGTGTCTGAAAACCAAATCCGTCGCTCCTGATTCGCTGCCTCATCATGGAATAACCCCCTAGTGTCAAATCAACGGTCCATTACGGCTTTGCTTAGACGAAACGAAAGGTAAGATGCATTGGTTTCATAGCACAGTTCAGATTTGGGACCTCTTAAAGTTTGAACAGTGTGTGTGTGGTAGCACAAACGTGGAGCAGGACATCCAGAGTCCTCGTGACCAGCTTGGAACGAGCCGAGAGGAGTTGTGGGTATGAACAACAATACGCTCCGCTCTGCACGGATAAATCTCTGTCGACGTGCGCGTTTGTGGACAAGAGTTGCAGCGGTTTTTCACATGCGCAATTCACGGACTGCAACATTTTCGCACTGTCTCCTTGTGCTGCTGGAGCGACCTCCGCAAGCGACGCCTGCTGGTGTGCAGCAACGAACGGCTGGACCACGGGCGTCGATGTAGAACACCCACGACGAGATAGAGGCCGTTGCAGCAACGCACCTGGGCGCAGGTGGAGACCCCTCGATCCAGACCACACGCGACGCGACCTGGATGGAATATGGATGGGCTGCCCGCGAGTTGGGATCTCGTGTATCCGCCGAGGCCGAGAGCAGAGAAAGAGACGACACGGACGGCGGTGGTGGTGGTGACGAGTCCGGCGAGATCGGCGGCCGCGCTTCAATTCATTCTTATCCGCTGTAGCGTGAACGTGATGGCACGGCTTTTCGGCCTCGGCTTCGCGGCGCGGGGCCGTCAGGGGGAGTGGGGGAGAATAGAGACGGTGAAAACGATGGCTCAGGGGTGCGATTGGTTCTCTTCTCCAACCAACCTGGCTCGCATCAGAGATTTAGGCTCTCGGTGGCCTGGCCGAGTCCATGCAAAATAGCTTTGTTTGGATGGCGGTACGCATATGTCCTAGACATACAGAGTCGGTGATTGGTTGCTTGAATTGCAAGCTGTGCTCAGTTGTTTTGGCCGCGGCGCAAGCTATCATACGCTCTGCTGCACACCGTGGGAGCCTGGCCCTCCAGAAACAAGAATAAAATCTGCATCCGGCGAGCCAGACTCTGGCACCCCTTTTGCACCCCGTCGGCCAGGCCGAGTAGCTAGTGCAGGCATCCGATCGGCCGCAGACTGCATGAGACTAGCCTGGCTGGGCTGGAAACGGGCATCCAATCACGCCCCTGGTGAAGCTTGCTACGGGCAAGCACGGGCGCGGGGCCGCCGCATCGCTCACTGAGATGAAGCGATGAGCGACGACGATGGCCCCTGTTACTTTTTTTTCCCATTGCTTTAGAGAATACGATCCTTGTTCATATCATTAGCGGACAGCTCGCCATTATGCCTGCCTTTTTCTCTCAAACTTGCCAGTTGCCACGTTCCAAGATAATACTAGCTTTCGCCGACGTCCTTGTCATTTCTGCTTTCAGTTACGAAATCGGCAGGCAGCAATCAGTAGTAGTACGACCTTGCTTAAGAAACTTGTTACCCATCGAGCCACTGTTAGCCGCAACTGTGCACGCCGAGGCGCAAGCGGACAAGGCGCCTGCATCGCGATGATGGGAGCGCCCTGTTGCTCCAGAACAAGAATCGTACGGCGGCTGGGCCTCGGCGCCTGTGATCTCTGCAGGCAGGCAGACACGGAGCGGCCGACTGGCCGAGACGGCCAGCGTCCAGCCGTTACACCTCTACACGAGGGCACGTCGAAAGCGGGTTGGCCGCGGCTCGGCGGCTGGCCACCCAGCGTGTACGATGATGTGAGCCCGTGGGGCCGAGGGCTTGATGTGTCATTATTCCCTCTTCAATTATGACCCTCGAGTTCGGTTTTGGTTCCATTCAGTGCATGGATCATTTGGATCGAGCCCAAATGACCCCACATTTCGTGTGTTTTTTTTTTGAACGCTGGACGACCCCACTCTTTTCACTTTCTTGTCCTGAACTCTCCCCTGACGTTGCTTTTATCGTTTTGCTAGCTTGTGTTACTTGCAAGCAAAACTACCTGGGTTAGATTCGCATCACAGGACAAAATACTAGCACCAGTGCTCTCCATATATGGTGTTATATAAGCTGCCAATAATGCGAGCCTAATCAAGAACCGCCGTTGCTTAACGAACACACTAGCTGATACTCTGCTCTCTTTCGGTGCGCGAGGACCAGCCCGGGCGGGGCCAGGGGCAGGGAGTGGGGGTGTGTATCTATCGGCCTGGCCGAGCCCTGCCTACACCTGGCATGGGCAATGCTTTCAGGCGAGACTGCATGATTTCCTCTCCTTTCTGCAGATTCAAGCTACTTGAGGCCTTGTTTAGTTCACGCACTATGCATAATGTTTTGTATAACAAACGTTTTTCAATGCACTTTTTCTCTCTATAAATACTATACATAATACAAAAACACTGCATAACACTGCATCTAAATCATGGTGCGGAGGTGCACGCTCTACCTGGAGTCCTGGTCTCCTGGACGTTTTGGTCGCTGTGCAGGGGCCGGCGCACCGGAGCGGTAGGCTCTGGGCTAGGCCGCCTAGGAGAGGCTGGCACTGGCAGGCCGCTCGCGTGCGTCTAGCCTCAAAGCTTCCTGCTTCGTCGGAGGATCGTACCTGAGTCACCTGTAGGTGTTTCTTGAGACCGCGCACGTACTACGTGGACGTGCGTACCTGGCAGGCCGGTCAGGGAGGCGGCGGACTTCGGCACTCGATCGTCAGCGAGTGGCGGAACGGGAACGGATGATTGGGCTCTGCTGGAAAGGAACAGAGGACTTTGTGGATTTGCTCGCGTTGCCGTTGCGTCCCGGCTTGTCTGATGCTGTTGCTTGGTAGCTCCACCCCCCAGGCTGCAACTGACAAACTGTGAGTTTCCTCCGCATCAGAGAAACTGCTACAACAAATTTTCTGCTCGGAGAACACCAGCGGTTTAGGGTGCACGAATCCCTGGCCCTGAATCCGCGTGTAACCAGATGTTGTCACAGAGGCACAGGCGAAAACACATCGCGTGCTTGGTCCAAATAGAGTCCTGTGATCCTGTCCAAAACGGGAACGGGAGGAGGAAAAGGAACGGAGCCGTCCACGGTGCTACAAGTAGAACCTGACCTGACCCGAGCTAAGCAGCAAAGCAGAGCAGAACAGACCATGGGAGAGGAGAAAAAGGGGCCCCAAATCTTGCATCGGCGACGCCTAGATCAACAAAATTAATCCGTGGAAAGATTCACGACTCCACAAACTCGGAAGACGGAATCTACCTATGCACAAGAGGAATCTAATCTCCTAGCCTTTTTTGGGGGTGGTCGCTTTACTCATTTTGCCTATGTACAATTCGAGCCAAGGCGCGCCCCTCCGCTTCTGCTGCCCCTTCCTGCCCTGCCCTCCTCCCGCGGGAGCGACGCCGCGACCGATTCGGCATTCCGCCGGGCCGGCCTGTTCCGGGCGGCGGCGGGTGCTGGAGTGCTCACTGGTAGCCGCCGAGGCCGGTGAGGAGCAGCTCGTGCGGCCGCAGCAGCGTCGGGGAGGGCAGCGGCGTGAGCGGGGCGCCGAAGTAGGAGAAGTCGAAGTCGGAGGCGTCGGGCACGCCGGCGGCGGCGGCCCAGAGCGCGCCGGCCATCTCGTCGGGGATGAGCGGCGCGCGGCAGAGCGGGCAGGTGCGCTGGTCGTGCTCCATCCAGCGGTCCAGGCAGCCGCGGTGGAAGGCGTGGCGGCAGTTGCTGAGGCGCCGCACCTCGTCGCCGGCGCCGATGCCGCTGAGGCACACCGCGCAGTCGCCGCCGACGCAGGCCGCCAGCTCGTCGAACCGCACCACGGGGAGCACCTCCTCGATGACCATCGCCGGCACCGCCCGGAACTCCGGCCGCCGGTGCTGCAGCAGCAGCGCCTGCGGCGGCGCGCCGTGGTCCTGCCCAAGCTGCGCGCCGCCGTGGTGGTGGTGGGGGTGGTCCTGCAGCAGCGCCTGGTGGTCGTCCCCGAGATCCAGCAGGTCGCCGAGGCCCACGGCGTGGAACGCCGAGAGGAGGAAGCGCCGGATGTAGCCCAGCAGGAGGAGGAGGTGGAGCAGCTGCTTGGGGAGCACCAGCTCCGAGTAGCCCACCGGGAAGCCCATGCCGGCCGGACGCAGGCGCCGCTCGCTCGCTCGCTCGTCCGGATTTGCTGGCGTGTCTGCCTCCTGGCTCTCGCCTCTCGGTGGTGGTGGGATTGGGGAAGGTGGGGGCAAGAGCGATGTGCCCGCTGCAGATATACCGATATGGCGATGCGTGGACCGGGGGTGGAGGAGCAGGGAGAAGCGGAGCGCGGTGGCTATATAAAGCGCGAGGCGGAGAGGGGAGGGGAGGGGGACGCGGAAAGCTTGGAGGGGCCCGTGGGGTCCGCGTACCGTAGCGCCGTGGGGCCCGTGGGCTCTGCTCCCGCCCGGATGCCGTGCGCTGCCTCATGTGAGCCGGGCCGAGCCAAGCCGATCCGCGTGCGCCGCGTCGGCCTCGGCCCCCACCACCCCCTCGCCCACGGCGTCGCGGCGTGGTGCCACCGCGCGTGCCGCGCCGGAACGGGGTGGTCCGCCCGGCCGCTCCCGCCGTACCGTACCCACTGCCGCCTGACCTGCCGGGTCGGTGCAGTGCAGGTGCAGCGCACGGCACGCCACGGCGCGGGGCGGCACTCAAGCGCTTGTCGTTGGTGTACGGGTGCGCGCACCTCGCCCACACACGTACCCGCTGCTGTTCTGCTCACGTGAAATACACAGCGCCCGTGGTCCGTTGTACGGGACAGTAACAGTACATTGCTGCCAAAAAATTTCTCGACAGTCTATGCGTCAGCGACGCCATGTCCGTTTGTATGGAGTGAGCTCCCTCCGATCTCTAGCAATTCAAAATTACAGTAGCTCTCTCTCGTTCTTTCTCAGGCCATGTTTAGTTCATCACCAAAATACAAACTTTACTATTCATCAAAGGGAATCTTACATGCATGGAGTAGTAAATATGTGTTAATGACAAAACCCCTTCCATAATCTCGGGTAACTTCACGAGACGAATCTAATGAGCCTAATTAGGCCATGATTAGACAACGTCGTGCTACAGTAAACAATCTCTAATGACGGATTAATTAGGCTTAGTAGATTCGTCTCGCGATTTTCCGTCCATCCGTGCAATTAGTTTTATAATTAGATCATGTTTAATCCTTCTAATCTTGGGTTTACACTTGCGAATTCAAAAATGTTTGAATTCTTCTGTGAATTAAACATGGCCGTTCTCTTCTCACTGCTGCTCCTTCCTTTTGGACCGACGACGAGATGGAGGGAGGAGGGGGAGCACGCAAGTTGGCCTGGGCCGCAGGAAAAAGAAAAGAAAGGGATGGCCGCACGAAGGTTCTTGGATTCTTTTCTCTTCGACCATGAGACGGAAGGGACGGGGGAGGACAGACGCAACTTGCTGCTGCGTGACTCCGACTTGGGTCGAGTGCTTTGTCTCGTCGCGGGGAAGTCGCATGCGCTGCCTGCCCGCTGCCGTCTGCTCTCCTGCTCATCATGGCACGCAAGGGCTTACCATTTCTTTGGGCTTCGCTTTGGCCGATATTTTACGTTGCCGTTTTCTTTCAGGTCACTTCGTCTTGCAACCTTACATCACGTCCGATCTTCTGTGTACGCGCGGGCTTTTAATTTAATTTAAAAGCCTTTCCAGGTCAAAAAGGCCGGCACGTCGGTTTCTGCCTCGCGCTCCCTCGGTGTTGAGTTTCTCGCTACTCATTTCACCAAACCTCTCCTGAATTATTTTTTTTAAAAAAAATACTATAGCGGTGCGTAGAAGACAGGGTCGCCACTGTTGCTGTCCCCGTTTGGCGACAACGGATTAGTGGAACAAGTAATATAATTGCCATCAAGCCGTAGAAAGCAAGACCACTGCAGCAACTTCGGCCGGATCATCGTTTCAGACTAGGCTTTAATTTAGTACTTGCTTGGTGTTGAGTATTTGCTTGACCGTGTCGTAGTCCAGCAATATTCAGACACCTGAGGTCATGAGTGGTAGTTAGCCTCATCAGGTGCGATTTTATACAAAGCTGCAGCTGCACATTAATGACTTAACTAACCAAAGCGCTTGTGCAAGTATGGACTGTGGGCGAGACCCTACACAAAGAGCTCGCTCGCTCGCTCGCTCGTGCGGTCCAACTCCAACCACCTGCTGCTGCAGTGCAGACGCGCTAATCGATCCCCTTTTCAGTGCTCGCCCGAGTGATGATGTGTGGAGCTCGGTTAGTGTTTCTTTAATCCCTCCCCGTCGGTGCAATTTCTTTCCACATAAATCGCAAAGGCGCCGTCGGTTCTGCGTAGTTAATTGCTACTCTGGTCAACAGTAGTGCGAGGTCTAGCGACGATCAAGAACAGGTGAACCATTCCAGCCTCGTTACAAAATGGTCAGAGAGAGACTAGATCCTTTCAGACCACTAAACAACGGCGGGGGTAGCGTGTAGCGGTCAGTACGAACTCCCGGCCGGCCATCTTTATCGCCCGCACGGCTGGATTTAAAGAAGGAAAGGAAATTCAGGCGTCCCCGACGTAACCGGCTGGATCCGCGGAATAATTGCATCGGCGGCAGCTCGATCGTGTGCCCATACAATAATCTTCAATCAAAGACTTAAGGGCGCTAGCTTGTAGCTTTAGTATGAGCTGACAGCCTTCTCGGCGCTTGATGTCTCGACGAGTGAGTGATCAGGACAGCTAACGCCGTGCGGCACCGTGTTTAGTGCATGGCTTCAAGCCTAGCTTTAGGGCAAGTGCCAGATCTTAAATGTGGCAAACTATACTGTACTGCCATGTTTGCATTAGTCAGGGTCTTAGTGACTAGTGAGTACACCGGCCGGCCGGCCAGATCACGGTCAAACTGTAACAGTACCAGTGTACTTCTTTTTGTTGAGGGGAGAAAAGAGGAGAAAGAAGTCCGGCAAATGCATCATTAATCCAGAGGGGAAAGAGAGAAAAAATGTTTGGCGCGAAAAAGTTGTACAAGTAGAAAGTAGGCGGGGGCAGTTCTAATTTCTGGCGCCTTGCACGGACCGAAAGAGACTTCCATCAGTCGGTCTCTCCGCAGTCAACCACTCTGACTTGGACTTTCAAAGTCCGCAACTGCATGCTTTCTAGGCCTTGTTTAGTTCGCGCGAATTCGATCGAATGCACTGTAGAAAAATGGATTGAGAGTCGAAAAAACGAAAAGAGGGCACGTTGTTCAATACGTAAAACAGAGCGCGAATTTGATCGAATTGAGGGAAAAGGCCGGTACCGTGTGTAGAAAAAGAGGCAAGCCAGTCAGCCAGGCCCAATTGACGTCACCGGTCGTAATAACCTGCCAGAGAGTGCCTGCAAGCTGCAAAGCCGGCCGTTGAACGAACAAATCCAATTGACAGTGATATAGTCGCGTTTAGATCCATTAAATTCGAATGTTTGATACTAATTAGGAGTATTAAATATGGATTAATGACAAAACCCATTCCATAACCCCGGGTAACGTCGCGAGACGAATCTAATGAGCCTAATTAGGCCATGATTGGACAACGTCGTGCTACAGTAAACAATCTCTAATGATGGATTAATTAGGCTTAATAGATTTGTCTCGTGATTTTCCGTCCATCCGTGTAATTAGTTTTATAATTAGATCATATTTAGTCCTCTTAATCTTCGGTTTAAAATTGCTACAAATAAATTTCGCAAACTTTTCTTGCCGATTTAAACACGCCCACTGGTATCGTTGGTTCATGGCTGACAGAGGAGAGAGGAGGAGGCAAGCGATCCAAGGAACAAGTGCACGTACGCCTCGGTGCTTTTATCTTATCTGCCACGCCCCAGCTGCTGCCGGCTTGCCGCCACCCTTTCCATGTGGATCTTTGCAGCCAAAGAGAAAGAGGGATTCCCTCTTATCTCGGGCCGGGGAATCAGCAAAGCTGTATCATTGGGCCAGCCAATCGATTGTACTTTAAAACGCCGTCGAGCTGAGCTAGCTAGCGCTGGATTTGCATTGACGATCGAAGGAAAGAAGCCATGGTCGTCTCAAGCTCGGAACGCCACGCAGGCACGCACGTCCAATGCGTTTCAGGTAATGGTGGCGCCTCACCAGCTGTTTCCTCGCCAAATGCCGATGTTCCTCTGTGCATATACTCCCAAGATTGGCGCGGAGATATTTGTACCTGCGCCCTGAGGAGGAGGTTCGGAAATCGGAATGCCATTCGAAACTGAACTGTATATGCAGCCCAGCCGAGCCAAGTCAGAGCAACAAACAGCTAGCTAGCTCCCTCCATCCGGCCTCCTCTTTGGAGCTGACGGCTTGCCAAAAGATTCCTGCAAGAACAAGAGCCGAGAGAATCCGCGGCGTCGCTTTGACGATCGAGCCTGTAACAATTTCACCGGCAGCACGGGCGCCAAAATAACCCACAGCGCCGGCGTCACAGGGTCGTGTGCAGGTCAACAAATGGGTGCCCGGAAAGCATCACCAGTTTGGTGAATCTGGCGCGTTCCTGAGGGCTGAGGAGATGAAAGCTCCGCCCTGCTCGCGTCCCAACTCACATGGTGCATTGAACCTGCTCGCTGGGCCGGCAGCAGGACTCCCCAGCGAATGTTCAAGATTCCCATGATTACAGTGACTGGCTACTCTTCACTGCTGCTACTGCTAGCTCGTACTACAGCAGTGAAGCACAGACACCTCACCTCTTGCTCTAGTGAGGCTCGTAGCGGTAGCTGAGCTCCTGAGTGTGTGACACTGCGAGCTCTCCCGTATGAGTGATTTGACTCCACTGCTGAGACACCTAACCTTAACATTTTGTCCATTTCGCCCGGCGTGGCCCCGCTGTCTGCGCCACGCATTTGGCATGCGGCATGCCCTACATCGCGTCTGACTCGTGCATTGTTGATTTGTTGCCTTGCGAGCTCGGCTCGCGGCATGTGTGTTCCGTCCAGGTGCCGTGCTTCTAGACACAGCAACGGTGGCTAATCACTCTCGCATCAAGGCTTAACCACCCCACGGTACGGAGCTCGATCTGTCACCCTGTCATCTCGGCGGCTAGTGGCATCCAGGACGTGCCTACGGTGTCTCGGTCGCTCATGACCCGGCACTGTCAGCGCCACCGCATGGCTACAGACTGGAGAGCGAGAAGAGAAGAGACACGTACGGGTTCATTGTACCAACGGAACGGATCGGCAGCAGATTCGTGCCGTGGAACGTGGCTAAAAGAAGAGTGTCCGTTTACTGTTAGCATCTGTTTACTCCACAGGCTCTGGAAAGAGGTAGCTAAGCTTTAGGTTTTAGCCGTGGAAGGCTTCAATTTGCATCCCCTTCATCACATATTCACATGCTCAATCGATCGCTCTGCATATTCTGTGGGTGCGAGCTCGCAGTCTTAGGCCTTGTTTAGATTGGATGAATTCGATCGAATTCACTGTAGCAGATTCCTTTGGAAATTGAAAAAGTAGAGAAAAGCACGAAGTTCAATACGGTTGCTTTTGATCGGATTGGGCTCTTTTTGCGAATCTAAGGCCTACTTAAAATTCCAAGCCACTCCGGTAGGCTGCGTGTTTCGTCCCTTTCCTGGGTTTCCTCTGCCCAGAAAACGTTGCGTCCGCGTCACCCGACAAGACGCCGGTAGGGTGCCGCCGTCGCTGCTACTTTCCGCGTAGGGACGAGGTAGAATTTGACTTGCCAACAAATGAAAATCTCTTGAAAGCAAGACAAGTTTTATTGTGTAGCTCGCTGGGCGAACATGAGCCGGGACACAGATCGTCCTCTCGCTATCTGGGATGAGATGCATGTGTTTGCGATGTGCAGGCCGCTCCTGCATGATTAAGCAGGGCTAGTTTTTTTTTTCTCTCTCGCTCTGGGCAGCTACGATCCCTTTCGGATAAACAATAGCATGTTAATTCCAAGATTCATGTTCTATCGTTGCCTTTTTCAAGAACAAAATTCACTGATTTATATGTAGCTGAAACTGAAAATAGCTCTGATTTATATGTAGCTGAAACTGAAAATAGCTCTGATTTATATGTAGCTGAAACTGAAAATAGCTCTAACAGTTACATGTGGCTAGCCAAAAGCAATTGCCCTGAACAAATAAAGGGAAAATTAAAGGGCTAAAAAATGGATCTCATGAAGTGGTGGAACGGTGGATGGTTCGAGTAGGTGCATGCATCAGCCACCTGAAATCAAGAGGAGAAAGGTACACGAGGTCCACGAGGCAGGCATCACGTACGCGTGACTGCGTGTTCCAGGTCCAGGGTGATTTCAGGGCGATTATGTGGTCTCAATGAATAGTGACCCAACCATCAACAGCGCTGTCAGCTATAGCATCTAAGCTAGCTAGACAGGCCCCTCTCTAGCTGTAGCGGCAGGAGAAAGAGACTGATATAAATGTCCAACCAATTCTGGGAGGACCTTCAAATTGTCAGGTACTCCCACACGGCACGCTGCAAAGTGCTAGATAAAAAGCAAATCTAACAGTAATCCACTGTTTGGTGTCGTGGTGTGCTCTGTTCCGCCATTAGTGTCCCGTCCTTCTCGTATTAGGGTTCAAGCTGAAAGGGAGGGAGAAAAGTTATTGGAGATTGATGCATCACGGAGTGATTTTCAGGCCTTGTTTAGTTCGCTCGATTCGATCGAATTCGCACTCTGTTTTACGTATTGAACAACGTGCCCCCTCTCTGCTTTTTCGATTCCCAATACATTTTTCTACAGTGCATTCAATCGAATTCGCGCGAACTAAACAAGACCTCAGCCGGAAGCTGGGACTTGTTCAAGCAAGGAAGGAGGCACATGATTGATCTGGCATTCTGGCTGATAGGCCCCTGATGAACGGATCCCAAAGCTCGTGGAATTTAGAGATCGAGATTCTCCTAGATCCTTGCGCGCAACGGACAAAAAAATTTTGTTCCAAGGGCACATGAAACCGGATTACGGAGATCTTCTAGCGTATAGATTAGTTGGCAATTCAATCAACAACCTCACCAACTGATCCCTCTGTATGACTATTATATGCCTTTGATTCCATAAGGTTTCGGGGATCCAAAGGTCCCCATGATCCCATAAGATAACCTTCTTCACGAAATTTCTGTCTTCCTGACTAGCTCGGCGCTTGCTAAAAATGATTGGGTGTGAAATAGTTAAAAGAACGCGCCAGGAGTGTGACCTCATTTTGAGGTATAGCATTACGTGTAAACTTATCAAGAAATAGTACTTGATAGTACATAATTAAAACTCATCCAAGAGAATATTAGTACGCTTTTCGGCGATGCACACATATTTTTCAGATAACGTGGAGCATCAAATCTTCAGCTCCTCCAGCCTGCAGATTTTATTTCTTTCTATTTTATTTTATGCAGAGCAACAACCGGCCTTGTCCCTGCTCACGTAAACAAATCGGTCTCATTAAATATACAGAAGGTTCTAAATTTTCTGTAACTTGGTGTTGATTAACGACGTGTGCTAAACTGCTAATAAACTCTTTGTGCCCGGTGGTTTGGTAAAGACGTTTCAACGGAACATGTCAGGAAACCGACGCGCGTGATTGTTTAATAGTGGCGCCCGTGCGTGCTTTCCCTCTCGTGCACCAATTCTCGGCCGGCAACGGGGCAGGCAGCCATGCACGATGTGACTTGAGACGTTGATGGCTTGTGTTCTGTGGTGCAGGCGGTTCATGCATATATATGAGCTCCAATATAAAAAAATTACCCGGCACCTTCAGATGGTAAAACAAAGAAAACGTGATCGATCTGGTTTTTAGAAATAAGGCGACAAAAGAGTTTTGTCGCGTTATATCATGATGAGAAAGGAAAAGCAAAAAAAAAAGGAAAAAAAAATCCAAAAAAACTGACCGCGCACAGCGATCCGATTGACGCTCAATGTTGGAGACGTGGGTGTGGCTCGGCAACAATTTCGAAGTCCACAGCCTCCATGGTTGGTACCGTGAAGCATCTGATAATCTTTAAGCATGACGGTACTGTACCTTAATCGTCGGAACTCTGATCTAACAGCTCACGCTCTTCGACCAAAGGACGCCGACGGATCGCTCATCGAGATACGCGCACATGGACAGTCATCATCACGCAGGCACCCATGGAGCGCGAGCGCGACGATGCCACCCTCCCTCGTCCGGCCGTCCCTCCCATCCACGGCCGCCGCAACTCGCCACTACCTGGGCGGCTGGGCATGTGACGACACACGACAGGCACCAAGAGGGTCTCGACTCCCGAACAAATCAGACACCTTCCCTACCAAAGTCATCACCCCGGCGGCCCACTGGCCTCCATGCAGCGCACCACCAGGCACCAGCGACCGATCGATCAGTTTGCCCGTAGAATCTGTCTGCCGCCCGAATCCAAGACCGGGGCCAGCCAGCCAGGCTGCCGCGGCCACGCGCACGCATCGCACGGGCGGGCACGGACGGGCGTGCGGACAAGAGGCGAGGACGACCGCGCCCGCGCGTGCCCGGACATCAACCGCGCCCGGGACGGCCGAGCGTGCCGGGTCGGGTTGCCCGGGGGGCGGGGGCTGGGGCGCGCGCCACACACGTGTGTCCTAGACTCCTATCCTAACCTCGCGTCCCCGTCGCCGGCTGCTCGCCCCGCCCGCCCGGTCCCGGTGCGTGACAGCACCGGACCGGCGGCAACTGCCAAGTTCATGCACCGGGGGGAAAGGGATGATGCCGTCACGACCCGCACTCGCGTCGTCTAGTTCTCTCCCTGTGCTCGTGCTTGTCGGTGCATGACTGCATGCCAAGTGCGTGGCCAGGAAAGGCGAGTCTGTGCGGACCGCAGCACAGGACCGCGACCGTGAAGAAAAGCATGTGATCCGAATGTGCCCCCGGGCTGCACGTGCTTCCGATCGCCATTGATTCCTTGGATCGTTACTCGGAATGGCTCTTCCTGTTATCCTATTTTACCCGAAAAGTCTCGTGGTACCGATCGTTCGAGATGCGCGTAGGATGCTCCAGATGCGAGTTATTTTTTCAAAAAAAAATTTTGTAGAGGCATCTTGGATATGAGCTTCGTTCAGCCCCTGATTAATCGATCTGTGACTCTGTCCGTTGCGTCCTCTGCACCTGCTTCTTGCAGTTTGCTCTCCTGGCCCATTTCGTTTCCAAGCCTCGCATATGTACACGATGGAGTGTGTGTTAGCCCTGTGCCCTGTCAACATCCTTGCCAGAAGAGGTTAATGCCTTGTTTAGTTGCACAAATTTTTTAAACTTTTTACTATTTACCCGTCACATCAAATGTTAGGACACTAATTAAGAGTATTAAACGTGGATTAATGACAAACCCATTCCATAACCTCTGGGTAACTTCGCGAGACGAATCTAATGAGTCTAATTAGGCCATGATTAGACAACGTCGTGCTACAGTAAACAATCTCTAATGACGAATTAATTAGGCTTAATAGATTTGTCTCGCGATTTCCCGTCCATCCGTTTAATTAGTTTTATAATTAGATCATATTTAGTTCTCCTAATCTTTGGTTTAAAATTGCTACAGTAAATTTCGCAAACTTTCAAAACTGAACTAAACATGCCCTTAATTTCCTTACAACTCAGGTTACCTGCTGCTATTTAATTTACCTTTCCTTTGGCCCATGGGGCGCCGATACAGGAATAACGTTCTGTTCTGTGGCTCTGTCAGTATGCATGCTCCCGTTCAGTTTGGATTACTCCTCGCGTCGTGTACTCCTACTCCCAAGTGTCGCACATGATTTCAGCCGGTGTACGGCTGATGCCTAGTACTATTAGACTACGACGCGTCCTCATGAGATAAAGCTGCCGGCCCTGGATTGACGCGCTCTCTGTGGAGGGCACTCGCCGCGGGCCGTGGCTGCCGCCTGCCGTTGGATTGCCGTGCGGAGAAGAGTTTGCCGTTCCTTATCGCCAGGAATTGTAAAGACTCCCAGATTACCGCCACCTCGCTGCTGTTAAGAGTGCATGCATGTGGGCATGTGGCAGCACGGCGCAGCGCTTATCCAGTGGTGACAGTGTGCGTTTTGGTTTGCTCCGCGTTAGCTGGTGATGATCATCGAGGGCAGGGGCTTGCTTGCTTCATGGGTTATCGAACGTGGCAACGCTTCAGACTCAAAAGCTCACGTGCCAGTGTACATTTTTTTTTCAGACCACGTGCTAGGCCTAGGGATCAACCGTGGGAGAAATTCTCCGGAACTGACATTTGAGTCCATGGGCCTTTGGTGTTCAAAAGAAGCCCACTAACAGCCTATTTAGGCCGAAGCACTCTGGGTTACCAATACCAACGTCCCTTTGACCTAACAAGCTGCGAACCGTCCCCGTGGCGCTTCAGCTTGGTGGTCGTGCATATTCCCATTGGGCTTTCCACACACACATATGATCAGGCAGGCTTACGCGGGTCTGATGGGCCGGGTGAACTGTTACTGTTATGTAGCCTGCGCCGCCATTGCCGCGGCCGCAGGCTGTCGCAGGCCCTTCGTCCGTTGGTCGTTTCTGACGTGAGTGGGAGCGGCCAGACTGCCAGAATATCATGTTGCTGATGTTGAAGGCTTGAAGCCAGGCAGGGGATCTCGCAAAGTTCTTTCTTTACCGATGTGAAACTTCCGCGCTCGGCGTGCGCGTTTTGGGCCTCGACGTAGGCGACAGAATCACGTCGGAGCCCGGGCGTGTTGGATTTTAACTGAGGGCTCGTTCGGCAGCCCAGGTTTGTTTCCAGACCTGGTTTTGATACTGGCCAGGATAGAGTGGTTCCTGGTTTGTCACTCAAACCAGCCGAGTATTGATTCCTCCCCATGGATCAAAACCAGCTCTGCATTTTAATCAAAACTTTGTTCGGCTGGAGAGGAATCAAACCATGTCATTTTTACATCACATAATATCAGTACACAACAACACAAACATATGGCAACACAGAGATCAAATCGTTGTTGATGGCAGCACAAGAAAAAAGTTCAGACATGGACACTAGGATCAGAATATCAGCATTGTTTTTGTCAGAACATCAAAGCCAGCATCAAAGTCTTTTTGTAGCAGGTGTCTTAGACAGGATTTCAACAGGAATAAAAACAAGCCTTTCAACAGGATTTCAACCGGCAGCTCCTTATGCAGTAGATCATAGTATTGCACACACAAGCAGAAGTAACAGTTTATAGGGCCTCGTTTGCACCAGAGTTGCACCATAATTTTGATCGTTTGCACCAGAGTTGCACCATAACTTAAATGCAGGACAGGAGCTAGGCTCATGGTACATGAATCTACCAGATAAGAACAGTAAAGTCTTTGAATTAATACACGCCCTTTCATCTCTTGCAGAAGTTAAACCGATGGAAAGAATTATGCTAAACTGATGGAAAGAAATCTAGCAGAAGTAACAGTTCACTCTTGCGGAAGTATGATGGCAAGCCCCTCTTTTCCTCTTCATATCAACATCCAGTCCCGCAATGCAACACCACCTGTTTTTGGAAAGGTACAAGACAAGTAGCTATGTCGTTTATCAGGCAGTATACTCGGAACAAAACTACAATCAAATAATGATGCAAAGAGTGGTCAATTAATGACAGTCACAGCAGGAGGAAATGCTCAAGCATGCATGCAGGCTAGTGATCAAAAGTATAGTAGTAGCAGTTTCAGGATGGTACTGAAACACAANGAGGGGGTTGAATTGGACTTCATTGATAGTTTCAGGGTGTCAAATAGAATTTACAAAAAAATAAAAATATTTTTAAGAAAATATGTGCAATTAAAATACTAAAATCTTGCTTACTCTTAAAAAATTCATAGAAAATTCATTTTAGCTCAGAAAATATGAAACCTATTTCATATTTTTTATAAAACCATGCTCTATCTCTTAATGCCTAGTTAGGGGCTGTTTACAAATTTTGTGGTCTTATTTTGGTGTTTACTTGCTAGTAGCTCGTCTTGTTGCCTATGATAACAAGTATGGTTAGCGTTTTATTTAGTAGCAAGAACTTTCCACAGTATGCATATTTAAATAAGCATTAACCAGACAAAAGGTCGCTAAACTAGCTCGTTACAAAAATGCTCTAATTACAATTATTTTTATTTTAGATTTAAAATTAGGTGATTTCTAATGAAATTCAACTTCATCCTAGCTCGTTTAGCTCGTTTGAAGTTGGTCTCAAAATATATAGGAGATCATAATAAATAAGAGTAATTTAATTCCAAAAATCTTAAAATAAGGAGATCATAATAACCCCTTATGAAACCTACTTTTCATCGAAGTGAGCTATCGATCTTCATAGTATGGGCCATCAATGTTATTGAAGTCATTCTCAGGACCTATTAAACTACTTAGAATAAATAACAAGAACAACTTTTAGCGAAAAATAAAAGCATAATTATAAGAGATTTAAATAACTTATAACTACACCCTAAAAGTTAAAGCATGATTTTAGAAAAAGAATATGAAACTAGTTTCATATTTTTCTGAGCCAAGACAAATTTTCTATGAATTTTCCAAGAGTAAGCAAGATTTTAGGATTTTAATTACACATATTTTTTAAAAAATATTTTTATTTTTTTAAAGTCTATTTGACACCCTCAAACTATCAATGAGGTTTAATTCGCCCCATTGTTGCTGATGTGGCGCCACGTAGGACGGCTGACGTGGTGCCACATCAGTAAAAACCACCGAGGGGTGTAAATCGGACGGTTTCAATAAATGAGGGTTGCGGAATGGACTTTTTCCTGAGGAAAATGCGCAAGGCGTCAAGGAGTTGTTGGCAGCGTATTGCTGGGCTTCAGACCAGCAGGTCAATGTGGCCAAGTCTTCAATTCTCTTTGGAAAAGGTCTATATAACCCCCTGAAGTATCGAAGGTGGAACATTTTCAACCCCCCCTCCGAACTACAAAACCGGATGTTTAACCCCCTCAACTATACAATACCGTTCAAATAACCCTCTGGAGCGGTTTTAGAGGTGGTTTTGCCACCTGGCGGCTGACGTGGGCAGTGACGTGGCAAGAATGTCTACATAACCCCCCAAACTATCGGATGAGGAATACTTCACCTCCTGAACTATAAAATCGGATGTTTAACCCCCTCAAGACAACTTCACAATGGTTGCCTCCTGCCATGTGCAATCCGGCCGCACTATCATGTTCTAGGAGGGCATCCTGGAGTTTTATAGTGGTTGTTCCCATAACTAACTCTTCTCTTTTGTTAGAGATCAAACCATCTCGGTGTTTAAATTGTTACATCAATATGCTTTTAAGAATTTTCACACTCCATTTACAAGACTTGGGTGTCCTTGTGCAAAATGTCAAGAGTATAGCAACATCAAAAGAAATGTTGTGGAAACAAAACTAAAGAAGGATGCATGAAAAATTGCTCCAGAAATACTAATTGTACTATATTAGCTCCTTATACTGTTCGTATGTCCGTAACTAGGAGAGGACAATTTCTTGCCGAGCCTATTTTTTTTTTGGACAGAAGCAACAACTGGCTGCAAAAATAAACAAGAGAGGGAGGGAAAGAACAAGCTTCCATCCAAGACATTGCTGACTCCTTGAATAGCTCGAGTTGGACCTATTTTCCTCCTCACCGCCATCCTCGCTCTCGTCCTCCTCCTCATCATCGCCCCTCCTAAGAGGGCTGCCAATGGTGAGAGCCCCTGCGCGGCGCAAGAAAACATTATTATTAAAAATCACTAAGTAACAAAAATGCATCAACAAACTTATCAAATGTGGCCCAACAGCCCTCTCCCCTCCCCCCACCTGTACTCCTCGAGGCGGCCCTAGTGGATGGACCAGAACGTGGAGCACAACTTGAGGGTGCACGAGAACCTGAGGGTGTAGCAGCCGCTTGTGGCTCTCCTGATGCCATGCAATTCAATTTTCGCGCCATTTTCCGACAGCCACGATGAAATCTCTACAATCACAAACATATGTAAGAGCACACAAAAAATCAGACACTGAAGCACATTAGCACCTAACCTGTATGAAGGACCGTAACTTGCTCGCCTCATCCGGATCACCAATGGGAACACCAACGCAACAAGAGACTCATTAGCGAACCGACCAAGTTGTTGTCCCTGTGATTGACAAGTCAAAGTGCATCCAATGCATAGTTCATAAAAGGGACAAATACATTTATCAAATAAACCCAACAAATGAACCAAACTTACAATGTAGTCTTCCACCGGTCCCCGCTGTGTCTGCGTGCCCTGTCTTGTCATATCGTCGTACTGGTCGAAAACATCTTCCGGATCAGAAGGTAGATCCTCGACAGGACCGGCATCCATAGCTACCTTCAGCTTCAGCCTTGTGTTCGCTCTCAACCATTGCAAATAATTTTCATAAGGCGGGTCACGGTGAATTGCACCTCCTATCACAATGTTGGCTCCCCTACTATCCCAAGCGTCAATGTACCCTTGGTGCTTCAGCCCCCAATCCTTTTTGCCCCTCTGGCGTCGACGGTCGATACTACAATCAACGATATCAAATAACAAATAAATGTAGAACATGGCATGAGTTCACAAATATAAACTAAAAAATTACACAACCTACCTATGAAGTGTTGGATTAGTATTGATGTACTCTGGAGGAAAAGTTTGAAGTGCCCCAAATTGCCTCATAACTCTACTTGGAATGTGGTACTCGACAATGTAGAAGCAAATGAGCGGACAAACCGAACGCCAATAATCTTGGTCCATCTTGCAATATGGACTAAGTTCCATCACTTCAATCTCATCTCGATCATATGGTCGCCAATTAATCTAGTTATCATGAATCAAATGAATTTTGAACCGTGCACACAACAAAAAACAACAAGATCAAAGTGTACATAACTTACATATGCAGCAGTGAGGCAATCAAGTGCGTTGCTGTAGTCAATATAACGCCTCACCGGGTTTCCATGGACATTCAGGATGTTGTGCCATAGATAACCAACAGTAGACATTGGTTCTTCACCATAGGTTGGTAATTGCTATAAAACAACAAATGACATGTCAAATGAAATCATAATTGAAAACATGGAAAACACATCAATATTAAACTTATTCTAAATATAGCAAAAGTTAGTATCTTACCCCAATTGTATACCGCTCTGGCCGACCAACGGGAAGGCGCTCCCACATCCATAATTGCAAAAGATAGGCACAACCCCCCATGTTAGCACTGCCACCCGTGCGCCTACAAGCATCACACATCTGCCGATACAACCAACCAAGAACTGCACTGGCCCAACTATAAGTCGCTACATTCTCCCAAGATTGACCAATAATGTCTATCCACATCCAAGAATAGGTATTCCCGCTCGAATCCGGAAATAGAAACCCAGCAACCAAATGCCACAACCACGCCCTAGCATACCGAGCAACAACACCATTCTCAGCATCAGGATGAGGGGGCGCACCAAAGTGCTGGACCAACCACGCCGAGCTGACTCCGGTAGTCTTTCTATCCTTGGCATCGTCGGGTGGATCTGTAGGACGAACTCCAAACAAGAGCTCCACTCGATCTCTCCACCCAGCCGGGTCAATAGTTCCAGTAACCGCTCTTCCATCAATACGAAGCCCAAAGAGCATCGCAACATCTTGTAGAGTAACTGTCATCTCACCACAGGGGAGGTGGAAGGTATGTGTCTCGGGCCTCCACCGGTCAACAAGGGCTGTAAGAGCCGCATTGTCCATCTTCGGCAAACCACCCTTCACTAACATGGCCAGTGGGAGAAATCCGGCTGCACGAAGGTATGGGGCGTAACGATTGTCCCACGGGAGAGGATGGTGAGTGCGGATACGTAGAGGATTCAAACCCTGCAAATAAACCATATAACACTGTGTTGGACAACATCAAACCACCAAATTCATTTGCTCCATATGAAGTAACAACTCATAAATATCTAACCTCAATACGCTCCTCAAGTATCCGCCCGCGGTGTCTCTCGTCATAGCCCATCTCAAGCAAAGGATATCGTGGGTGCTGCGCCATTTTATCCTATAGTCAACAAAGGAAAATAAGTTTTATTTATGTATCTCTATACATCTACTATAAACGAGTCATAAAACAATACACAAAAAAATTGCAATTCATTCTTATGTCTATACCATGAAAACCTGTCTTCAAAACAATACCTAAAACATTGCATATTTCCAATACAAACCATGAACTTCAATATATACACCAAAAAGTTATGAACTCCTATACTTAATTTTAAAAGATTACACAACATACCTATCAAACTACATTACCTAATAGCGAGAACAACTCAAAATATTTAAGTTTAACTCACTTAGTTCATTATTCATATGAAAATAAAATCATCATAATATACGTATGGATATGTCAACGAAATCATTACATGCAACAAAAACTATACGATAGACAGGCGTTAACAAGGACCAATTCCACCACATAGTACAACTAACCATCTCAAATCCGTGCTCCATCAACCATACATAAGTCAAACCTACAAAAACCTAATCTCATCCAAATCCAAGGAAATAAACCAAATACGCAAAATGTACATGGTCCAAGTGGAGGAGTTACCTTCCCGGAGTTTTTTCCCACCGATTCTCCTTCGATTCCGTGGTGGGATGGCCCGATCTATTGGGGGGCGGCGCGGGCCGAGCTCGGCTTAGGGTTTGGGCAGGAAGAAAGAAAGGGAGGAGGAAGAAGAAAGGGATCGGGCGGCCGGCTGTATACAGGCGAGTCGCGCCACGACCTTTGGCGCGACTGAGTCGCGCCAAGGCATGTGGCGCGACTGGGCCTGCCATGTCAGCCGCCGCGCTGGCCGCCCGCGGCCGGGCCGGCCGACGTGGCAGATCAGTCGCGCCACATGCTATGGCGCGACTGCCTTTTCAGTCACGCCACGACGTGTGGCGCGACCAAAAGGGTTATTTGTTGGAAATACAGTTCGGGTGGGGTTTTTTTTAAAATTTCAGTTTAAAAAGGATTAAAAAATAAAAAAAAATTCTATGTTGCAGGACATGGGTAACCAATGTCTCGATGCTAGTACTTGGCTTCAGCTACTGTCCGTCCGAGTCCCTCTTTAGTTGAGGAAAGTTTTACAACTTTTTACTGTTCATTCGTCACATCAAATGTTAGTACACTAATTAAATGTATTAAACGTGGGTTAATGACAAAACTCATTCCATAACCCCGAGTAACTTCGCGAGATGAATCTAATGAGTCTAATTAGGCCATAATTAGACAATGTCGTGCTACAGTAAACAATCTCTAATGATGGATTAATTAGGCTTAATAGATTTGTCTCACGATTTCTCGTCCATCAGCGTAATTAGTTTTATAATTAGATCATGTTTAGTCCTCGTAGTCTTTGGTTTAAAATTGCTACAGTAAATTTCGCAAACTTTCTCACCGAACTAAACAGACCCTGAGAAGTAAATGGGTGGTGGTGCATTGCAAGCTAGCCATCTGATAGCGCCTGCCTGGCTATAAGTTCCAACTTCCACTGCCTTCAGTTCTCTGCACTCTAGATCGTCTTTGGATCCCCCGCCCCACGGACACTGCGTCGCTATTGCTGCTCGCTGGATTCGCCCCATCGTACAGTACCACAGTGTGGATTCAAAGCGTCAGGCGTCGTCTGCATCTTTATTATACGTAACGCGGTTTATCAATTAGTAGTATAATTTCTGTTCAAAAAAAATAGTAGTATCATTGCCGCCGTGCATTGGTTTGCCCGTGTGGTCCAGCCTGTCTGGTTTGTACTACGTACTATAGCGTAATGACTAATAATGCAGTAATGCAGAGAGAAGTGGCACTGTGCCAGGGGCTGCATCAGCGGCGAGAACACTAGCAGTATGTGAGCTGTGGCTAGTAGTAGTATCTCGTTGCTCACCGTGGCACAGAGGTGGATCCAGGAAGACGAAGAAGAGCAGCAAAAGCCCACCGTAACAGCGAATACCTTTCGTTTCTGTCGAGGAAAAGCATCTCATCGCCTGCATTCGGAACTTGCGCATGGGCAGTTTTTTATTTCCCTGCAGGCTGCTGCCTGCGTGCTGCCTTGCGCAACAGAACAAATTATGAGAACAAAAATTCCTGTTTATGAACTGGCCTTCGTTGCCCGTGTGTGGAGTGGAACCAACCTTTGGATGCACTTAACTGTTAATCTATGTCGTGGCATTGTTGCTAAAAGGCTAAAAAGCCAAAGGCTATCCGCGAGCACGCACATGCCTTGCTCATCGATCGGGGCGTCCGTGAATCCATCCCTCTGGTCCGGGAGCTGATGGTGATGGCTGGCCGCAGCCCCGCGCGGAGGCACAGGTAGGGATGAACGGATAATACCTTTCCATGTCTATGTTTTTTCTAGGTGAAAACTTTATGCGTTTTTGGTGGAACTAAACAGGGCCATAGAGAGGCGGATAGTACAAGGATTCGGTTACTTATGCGGATTTTTTAATGTAAAAAATGATGCACAGTTTGAGTTGTCATTGACTAATATAGTCGGATAATGCAAGCTCAATGTAGACTTTTATTTTGATCAGTATAAGTCCTCAACCAAAGCACACAATATAAGGTGATGCTGCATGTTTCGTGGGCTACAAATTCACATATAGGTGTCTTATTTAGGCTAACCTCTATCATTTGACCGTGTTTGGTTTGCTAGGGTAGTCGAATACTTATTAAAGAAATAGGGGGGAAAGCTCAGATAATACATATTTAATTATTGGATAATTTATATTCATCTGATTTTGGTAAAACCATATCCTACTCCACATACGCACACAATTGGATTCGGGTTATCAATATCCGCACGAATATCCAAAACTCTCCCATATTTGCAAAATTTGGATTCACATCGGATGTGCAAATTATCTGCTCCTCTCGCACCCCTTTTGACCTTTTCTGGTTTTGCCAATAAATGACGAGCTACAAAATTTTCATCATAGTTGATTACTCCTTTTTTCATTTTAAAGAGTGGCATCTTGGTCGAGGTATAGAGGTTAGAATAAATAAGTAATGATGAATGGAAAAAGAGATAATCCTTTAGCTAGATGAAAGGTGGATGTAGCCAAACGGATCAAGGCAGTAGATTCCGAATCCACCATGCGCGGTTCAATTCCCATCATTTGCTCATTGAATTATTGCAAATTTAAAATTGTAATTTTTAATATTCCTAGTCGTGTATTTACTTACAGTGCCGCACATGCACGTGAATGAATCGGTGTGCTTAGGTTAGTTTACGTAAAAAATCACTACTTGTCTTATATGAAAATATTAGTAGTTGCTTGGATTTTTAAGAATTAGCATATGCGGTTGCATAGGGAATGTGTGCGGTGCTCCCATCTTTCTATGCTTCCATACTCCCACTTAAAAAAAAACCATCAAAATGTACCAAAAAATGAAACAAGAATATAAATGGGTAGCTGACAAAAGTGCAAAATCTGATAATATGAAAAATTATGTGTAAGGAGAAATAAAATAAGACAAGTCAACATTGTGGACCTGATGAACAGTGCACCCGATCCAATAAGCATGTTCTTTTTTTTCTTGTTTATCCTTACACAAAATTCTTTTCATCCTCAAATTTTGCATGGGCATGCATCTTTGAACACTATACCTATTTATATTTTTGGTTGACTTTTTCATGAACATTTCGATTGGTTTTTAAGAAATGGAGCAAAGAAGGAGGTGGGAGCACGAGAAATGTTCTAGACTCAAATAGTATTTTCCCCTTTTTTTAAGAGTAACATGCAAGCTTGCCTTGTTCCATTTCAGATAAACCAAACACCTGTCTTTTGCAGTTTACAATATATTACACCACATAGACATCAAAAAGCGCCAATAAGAACCAACCATCAGGGTCGTTAGGCATGCCCTCACGGAGTAGATAAGCACGGTTCAGAACGACAAACTACAAAATGCTTCAGCAGCAAGCAGATAGAAACAAGAGACATTCTGATGGTTCAATCTTCATTAGTTTATAGATTTCAAGCTTCTTGCAAACTTTAGCTGCTATATACCCCTATCTAGACATTCCATCTTGATCTTCTTTACCACTA